>JAIEZT010000021.1:20577163-20752462 GCA_019594935.1 Periophthalmus modestus | reverse complement strand
TGCTCCTTGCTAAACCAGCGGTGCAGGTGAGGAGGTGAGTTCAAGGGCCTCACTCCAGATTGTCTCTTTGGTTACTTATTACACACCATTGACACTAATATAATGTTGCCATTCATTCTAAAAAAAATCATAATGTTGCTATATCATTTGCCTAAAACCTAGGAAGTGTTCTAGAATTTTGACTGTTTTGAAAGAAAATTTACAAATCTTGACCATATTGTTATTTGTTAGAGATAGGCTCTACAGATTGCCGTATTAATCTTATTGCTAATATCCTTCAACAAAAATCACATCTTTGGGGTTGTATAATGACACCACTTTTGCATATCTGTGTAATCCCTCAGTTAGTCTGATGGGATCAGTCTGATCCATAGATCCACAGCTCAGAACTGAAGAAGCAGCTTGGATGAGCAGCGAAACGTCTTCACTCCTACAATGATTTGGCCACTTGACAGATTTAAACTTTGTCTTTTGCTGTGATACTTGTGCATACTTTCACCTACTTAAAATTTTAACTTGGAACCCCAAACTGGCATGCTGATAGGTGAATGTGCTAACAAATGTGACCACACATAAACTACAACTACAGAGATGCAATTAAATGAAAGGTGTATTCATGCTTGTACACATGTGCCATATCATAGTTGAGTCTTAAATGCAACAAAATCAGAGCTAGACTAGGACTAAACCATTATCAGGTCTAAAATTCAAACCAGGACAACGTGTATCCAGTGTTTTACACATAAGTATATAATGACACTAGGTAAAAGAAGAAAGGATCCAAGATCCTCCTTCTTCATCAGGGCATGTACAATTCACAGGTGCAGGTGAACCACCACGTTCCAAATAGCAAGTGATGATGGGTGTGCTTCAAACTCCATCAACTCTGGTTTCCATTCATTTTTTTACTGAAAAAACTGTTGCCTCTCTCTCTCTGCTGTCAGGGTCATCATTTTGGTCTAAAACGTATTAGCCCGCTCTACATGACCCTGGTGTTTTTATGTGGTTATTTTGTCCTTAAATCAAGATGAACATAAATAACAGACCGATAAATGTATCGCATAATATGATCATAGCAATCTGAACCACAGTATAAGTACAGATCACAGTATAAACAATAACCTATCGACAGTCTGCTGCATGTTCACATCACAACTCTAGGTAAAACATTTTCAGCTATAATGATATTTGGTGATGTCAAACTTTGTATTTTCAAAGCAAAAGTCTGAAAAAACAAGTCATTACATTGTTCACATACATTGACCTCAAAACCAGGGACATCCACACTGCACTGTTGCCTTGAATACTGTGGACCACCCGGTTTAGCTATGCACAGACTAGTCTAATCCTTTTAGGGACCCAGAATCTCCTCTCTCTTCTCCACACTAATGTTACCGTCCTGCACATGTTGTTTGCTAAATTACACGGTGTGCAGTTAGCTAAGCAGCCCCCAGTGCCCCTGACGGCTAAAGCTAAGCAGCTAGCGTCACATCACGGGGAATACCACACACCATTTATTGTTGTTTATGGCATGCCATCAAACACTAGGGCTAACACAATAGTAACAAAGGATAGCTATTGTCCATCTATCAAGGGTATACAGCTTGTTAACAATAAGTGTATTCATTTACATTATAACTGAACCTATTTCATTCCCTCTTGCTGTTATACATATATGACCATGGCCAAAGCACAGCACATTCACAGCACCCATGGGTGACATGAGATGGTGACATTAGAGTGCTCCTGCAAACCATTGATATGGATAATCTTTTTATGTGTGCACTGGAGTTGGGGTTGTGAAGGTTGGGGAGGCATTATTCTCACAGTGTAATGGTTCATATGTTGTCTGCCTTACATGATATTCTTTCGACATGTGGTTCAGATAGATGGAAGCTTTCAAGGACAAACTGACATCACATACTGAATGTTAAACCCAGGCAGTGACTTCATATATACAATACTATTCATGGGTTTCAGAATGATGAAAATTTAGGACACCTTTTGTTTTTCTTGTAACTGTGTTGTTGTTAAAGGCATATTAGAGGATTCTGATGGAAGTTATTGAGTTTGTGAAAAGAGCGCAACTGTCCCACCAGCCCCCACCTTCATACTTCACTCCCTGCTCCACTCATACACATGCATATATATATATATATATATATATATATATATATATATATATATATATATATATATATATATAATATATATATATATATATATATATATATATATATAATATATATATATATATATATATATATATATATATATATATATATATATATATATATATATATTTGTATAGACAGAGAAGCTTAGCTGTAAGCTAGTTAGTAAATGTAGTATGTAGCTCCTTTTGTGCTATTTTCTGATCCTGTTTTATTTTCTGCATGAATTAGTGATTTGAAGAGGAGTCTTGTGGGTGCTGACACAGAGTTTATGTGCAAATATCTATGCGTAATTCATTGACCAGTTGCAACATACGTGTAGTTAGAGCCAGAGCACAGCAAGGGTCCAACGCCAGGAAATCCAGTCCCAGGAACAGATGCCGTTTGACTTATCTGTCACCGATGCAGATGCTTACAATGTTCAAACAAATTCTGTTATTGTACTAGACTAACAGTAAATATTGTTGATATATTGCCATTTTTGTTAGAAAGTGCATATTTAGGGATATTGTTTTTTGTCAAGTTTCCAGCCCCAGACTACAATACTCCTCTAGAACTGAAGGGCACTCGCTATTTTTGCTTTTAGCACAGTACTACAATTACATTTATACAGTATGCGAATCACCAAATTGATTACTGGATCAGATGGTTCTGATGAACATTGTACAGGTCAAAGGTAAAGTATTGTCTCACTATGATATTGTTTGTACAGGCAACTGTCTTTTGACCTGGATCCCACTGCAACTGGTTCCCCTAAAGCAGAGCCCTCTCATCCACAGGCACTCAACTGGACATCGTCCCATCGTGTGGGAAAACTTATTTCAACATGTCAAATCAAACTTGAATGAGTTACCTCAATATCATCTTTTTAAAACACATGTTTGCAATGTAAAACAATACAAGCTTTCACCCAAATGTATGTAAACATTTATTAGCATTTGGCCATTACAGAACATTCACATAATTGAAATCTCTAGTCCATCCAAATGTACCTTCTAAAGTATTCAACTAAACAGACATTGTAGGTACCCTGAATTACCCTGAATTTTAGCTGCAGCAGTTACTGTAGCATTGGGTGGTTTGTCAATAGCTCAAGCCTGTGTTTCATCTCTCCATCAGTGTCATCATAGCAGCGGACAAGACTGGTCCAAACCAGGAAGATCTCTCAGCAGCACACAGAAGAGCAGTTTGGGCTTCACAGAAAAGTACATTTAGCTGTAGAAAATCTACTACAACACTGGGTGTAACCAGTGAATGCCTGGAGCAATTGGTTGCTAAGCCCTTTGGTGTTCACATTTTATTCTCCTCCAGCCCACGTCAGCAGCATGTGATGGAGTTTAATCTACAGGTGCTGTTGCACACAAAAGATAAATTATCTATACATTTCACCGATGTCACAGAACAATAACAAGCACAACTGTAATTAACAAAACATGTGAGGATATAAAAAAAAAAAAATAAGAAAATCATTTATCCATAAATGTTTCATTGCAGCAGTATCAGCCTAAGGGAGTAGTAACAACAAACAATACCTGATCTCTGTGGAAACCCAAATAAAAGAACATTCAAATCAGCAAGACACACAAAGGTAGTAAAATGTGACTCCATAATAAAATATAACATATTATATTTTGTCCACAATGATCTAAGAACCTCAATAACACAATCAATACATTTTACCCAATATTTAGCAGCACATAAAACTGTTGATTATAACCCACCAGAAAGCAGCTTAAGACACAGGCTGGGGTCCACGGACTGTATGGGCTTTAGGAGATATTGTGACTACAAGAACACAAAGATCAACATTATACCCGCATTTGTTTACCAGAGTAACTGTACTATCAGAGTAATGTCCCGTTGTGTTAATATTGACGTGATCCTGTCGGTAATCAAGTCAGCAGTAATACACCGATGATAAACACTATAATGCATTACAATAGGATAATTAGCTAGTCCTGTTTGTGGTGTCTATGTTAGCTACTAAACATAGTATATTTGAAAAGCTTTGAAAGGTGACAGTCAATTGGCCACATGTGAGTACTTTCAAAGCAGTGTCAGATAAAAGTGACTATTCCAATCCCATTTCGGACAGAAGTTGACTGACGGCAATGCATTTTCAATGGAGAAGTTTCATGCACAAATGTGAGGTACAAACTCTGCAAAATATCACCTGGTTTACAATCTACATTGCTGGAACAGACATTTTAGCAGCCAAATCAATGACTTGTTAAAACAAATTAGTCAAATTTACCTGTTCAGTGAAAGCTTTGAAAAGATTTCAAAAAAATTTGAATTAGTTTATCTCTTTTGTGACATATGTCCTCTTCTCATCCTTTGACCTTTTTCCATTTTTGAAGTTTGTGGCCAGTCTGGAGCAGAGCTGCGCAGGGAGCTAATGCAGTTAGACTACACAAACAAGCATTCAACTTGGGGAGCGAGCACTACCACGCACAGCGTGAAGTAGGAGTTATTGACATGTGACAAAGCCAATAATTGACTTGTTCCACCCAAAATTCACAGTCAGCGATTGGCCCTCAGAAGTCCTCTATTCCACCCTTAATGTATGTGGTTTTGTATTTTTTGTATGTGGTACGTGGTTGCTACGCTGGCAAGTTGACATGAAGGTTCTGTTCCGTCAGTTACTAAATATTGTGTGGTAAATACATTAAAATACTGCTAAAAAAATTAAAGTAAAAAAATCCAACAAGTATATTTTTTTCAGATGACATCACACCATTCTGTAGACCAATACTTTGTATTACTACTACTACTACTACTACTACTACTACTACTACTACTACTACTACTACTACTACTACTACTGATGATGATGATGATGATGATGATAATAATAGTAATAAAGACAATAATGCCTTAGTCTTATACAGAGCTTTTCCAGACAATCAAAAGGCTGTCAATCTGTGCCATTGGCCCCTCCGACTATCACCAACATTTATGCACACACCACTTTAATAGTGGATGAAGTGCTTTGCCTAAGGACACAGGCGCCTCACTGTGGCACTTGGAATTCCCAGCAGTCTCCCATCCAAATACTAACCAGGCCTGGCCTAGCTTAGGGTTTAAGATCTGATAAAATCAGGCTTGGACAGGGAGATTTGGTCACATTTGACATGGGGGACAGGTAAAATTACTATTGCTAAAATGCAGTTCTTGGTCACTAATAGAAATGATCACGTTCAACTTCTTTTTTTTTTTTTTTTTGACTTTTGAGATATTTCTTATGAGAATACAATGCAAGTAATGAGAAAAATGTCTCTTACCCACTATCTGAGAGAATGACAACAATCACATTCTGAAAAAAAAAAAAAAAAACAACAACAACAAAAAAACACCAATACACATTCTACACAGCTTACTTCAGGTCACCACAATTGCCTGGGCAGTGTGACAGAGACACAGCTGCCAATCTGCTCCAATAGCCCTGCTAATCACCTCTCACCATAGACACACTCAGATAAGAAGAGTGAGCAATCATGCCCAAGGACACAAAAGCAGTAGGCAATGACTGTCAATCAGCAACATTTATAGGCAATTAAGCCCTTACATTAATATAACAAATGTATAAGTGAGGAATAACTTTGGACCACTGCAAACTATTTAAAATGAACTAGTAGTAAATTTAACATCAAAACTACAACAAAACTCAAACTGTTCACAAAATGATGCATACTTGGAAAGACATATCTCGCTGTTGAAATTTGTTCTGATCGGACATTTTTTATAGTACTTTTGGCTGATCTCTTGTTCAGGGCACTCTCCATGACATGACATCACATCAGTAAGCTAATATAGTTGTGCCTGTTTTTTTTGTGTGTGCTGTGTTCACACATTTGGGTTGATCCTTTTTGAGTCCTGATTTAGACTTGGTTTGGCCCTGCACTAGTCCTGATATAGTTCATGTTTAGTCTGTTAGTGTCTAGTTCAAGTGAAAAAAAACAAAAAAAACTATTCAAAAACTAAAACAGTGCATAATTTTACCTGAGAAAAAAAAAAAACCCACGTAGCAGGTAGCCTCAGTTTGTTCTCTATACCTGTAATTGAATAAATACAAATGTGTTACGTTAGCGTGCTGTTCTGCTATTCAGCCTGTTGTTCTCTATGTTATTGTTATTATTATAACTTGTATTTAAAGATAAAATGTCTGTTCTTTTTCTGGAAAAAAAAACAAAACAAAACATTTTGCAAATTATACTCCAGAGCGACATATAGTCCAGAAAATATGGTATGCTATTATCTTATACTTATAGATGTACTATCTATTTTTTCTGATGCAGGAATCATCAACTGTTTGTCTCCATGGAAATGTTATTGATTTGCCTGGTAGCCTGGTATGTGTATATGTATATATATATATATATATATATATATATATATATATATATATATATATATATATATATATATATATATATATATATATATATATATATATATATATATATACATTACATATATACATTACATATATATACAATTAAAAACAATAAAAACACAACAGATGTGAACCTTTAACATTTATTTCACTAAGAGATTGTAATTATATTGTATTTGTTTAAAGTGATTCATATCTGACACCAGCCTGGACACTTTCAGTCACATTTAAAACATATGTCCATATCAAATATAGAGCAGTAGTTAAGTTGGATGAGGAGGCGCCGTGCGTCAGAGCGTCACGTTTCTGATCAAAACTTAACTCGGACCCAATCAGCTGTCACTGCACGTGTGACAGGACATCATTTCCCATCATGCATTAAGCGTTTGTAGTCCATGCAGGCGCCGCAGTCGGTGGAGAGCTGCTGCGCTCGCCTCGCTCTAAAAATGCGGCCGTGTCTCGCCAAATGCGCTGTTCCATGTTCTGTTCGAAGTGCTGGTCAAAGCACCGCCCGACTTAAATGCCCCGTTCGAGCGGCGCATTTAAGGGACTTTGGTGAATTGAGACACGGCCACGAGATTACCTGCGCCTCGCTCATCTCAAACAAGCCTCTCACCCCGAGCCTCTTTCACCAAAGAAACACAACAGCGCTGCAGCTCCTCGGCTGAGAGGCGCTCTGATGAAGAGCAGAGTGAACTGAAGTAATAGTAACGCGCCACGTTTTACGCTGGGAAAAGTTTGACCCTGGGAAAAGTAATTAGTTAAATTGTCAAACGGTCCGCGGTGAGAAAAAGGTTGGGGACCGCAGGCACTAAAACAGTCAAACAGCAGAGCAGCAGAGATTATGGTGTTAGCGTTAGCATTTGCCAAATGTCACACCGTTTGCAAATGACATATTTTCTTTATCAGCCACTGTATGAGTCTTATAATCTTCTATACTCACTTGAGATGGTGCAATATCTGAGCAAATGTAAAAATGTAATGTCAATGAAATACTAGTTCAGTGACATGTACAACAGCAGTGCAATGCAAGAAGATGCAAAATAAGTAGCACATGTTACAAGAGCTTCATAAGCAGTGTTGGGAATAACGGCGTTAAACAATAACGGCGTTAGTAACGTTTTGTTTTTTCACTAACGGAGTAATTTAACTAATTACTTTTCCCAGCGTCCCAACGCCGTTACCGTTACTGACAGTAAAATGTGGCGCGTTACTATTACTTCAGTTCCCTCTGCTCTTCATCAGAGTCTCTCAGACGAGGAGCTGCAGCGCTGTTGTGTTTCTTTGGTCAAAGAGGCTCGGGGTGAGGCTTGTTTGAGATGAGCGAGGCGGGCGCAGATAATCTCGTGAGAGCGAGTCCGACCCAGGCCGTGTCTCAGTTAACCAAAGTGCATTAAATGCGCCGCTCGAACGGGGCATTTAAGCCGCGCGGTACTTCGACCCGCACTTTGAACATCGAACAGTGCACAGTGCATTTGGCGAATTGGGACACGGCCGCAATTTTTTGAGCGAGGCGAGAGCAGCAGCTCCACCGACTGCGGCCGCCTGCATGGACTACAAACGCTCAATGCATGGTGGGAAATGGTGTCCTGTCACACGTGCATTAACAGCTGATTGGGTATGAGTTGAGTTTTGATCAGAAATGTGACGCCCTGACGCACAGCTGCGTCCCCCTCCAACTTTACACAAACTACTGCCACATATTTGATATGGACATATGTTTTTAAATGTGACTGAAAGTGTCCAGGCTGGTGTCAGATATGGATCACTTTTTAAACAAATGCAATATAATTGCAATCTGTTAAAGTGAAAGTGAAAAATGTTAAAGGTTCACATCCGTTGTGTTTAATTTTTTTTTTTTTTTTTTACATAGTAACGGCATAGTTACTTTGCCTAGTAACGAGTTACTTCTCCCAAAAAGTAACTGAGATGGTAACTCAGTTACTTTTTGGGAGAAGTAACTTGTAACTATAACTAATTACATTTTTGAAGTAAGATTCCCAACACTGTTCATAAGCTTACAAAAGTGCCTTATGAATTCAATTCTGACAACAGGACAAGCATTGTAGAGTGAAGACTAGGCAGCAATTAAAATCTGTAATCACGATTAATTGCAAGGTTGAATTGCAAATTTACTGCAATTAATCACGTGGTGTGCGGTATTAGCCTATGTTAATATTTTTTTTCTAATGTCTACATTCAAACATAGGATTGGAATGTTATTTAACCTTTTGAAGTTGAACCTACAGTATTTAGCATCACTCTTGGTTTGCATGTTTAATACTATATTGTGGAGCATTCCTAACAAAGTTATAACATATCAATGAGACAAGCAGGTCGCGGTGACAGAAATGTTCACCAAAAATGTTACATAGTGCAACTTTAAATTTGACCAAGAAATAGCTGTATATGTTGTCGCTCCTCATAACAATATAAAACCATAGTCATTATATTGTGATCACCTGGGACCCTCTTCATATCTGGGACAGTTTCTTACTTTCATTGCAACATTAGCCTGTGGTGCCATATATGCTTGTTCTGAGCAGCAAAGTCCCACCTGAACCAGCATTTTCCATACAAAGTCCACAGAGTAGGCTAATTATAGAAGAGCTGTAGTCATCATGCATATCAGCGCCCCATTATAAAACCACGTGTGCTCTATTGTAAGCCAAATAATGCAAAGCCAGTCTTTTTTTACTACCTATAAAATGTTTACGCCCTTTATTAAACCATCATTCTCAGCTCCATCGGGGACATCATTTGGTATTGTTTTAGTTATGCTGTTTCTGCTACAAGATAACTCAGTCCCTCGCTGCATATAAATACTACTATTTAAGGCATGTTTATTTACATAATGTATAAGGTTTCAAAAAGACATGTCTCAGTGAATATACAAGTTTGCTAAAGATAGGGGCAGTTCTTTAAAGTGCAAGCTTCTAAGCAGACTATTCAAATGTAGTGCCTGCATTTTAAAGGTGCATTATGTAACTTCTCTGGTGCAGACTTCAACACCTACTTGTGTTGTTATTGTTATTCCTGGAATGTTCCACATTGTTGTCCATACATCCATACATCTTGCATTTATACAATTACAGGTGCTTTAATTGCTAAAAATATGTCAAAAAAGCATTCTTACTGACAGCGGGCTCGCCTCTCCATAGACTTGGCAGCACATTAATTTCTCCATAGAGAGTAATATGTTTAAATCCATACTTTTGGAACATTCCAGTCAAAACAATAGCATCTCCATTGGGAGAGAAAAATTAAGAGCCAATTCATTATAATTATGCCATTTTGCACAAGACTCTAAAGCTGAAACATCCCTTGTTTTTCTTGTTTGTACTAGACACCTCCCGAGTGCCAGTGCTCGGGAGCAGGGTGACTCCTGTCAGCAGGGTGACATGGTTGGAGGCAGGGGGTACATTTACACCTCTGCTTAACCCCCAACTCCCAGCTTGTTGGATGCTATTTATAAATAAATAAATACATGTAAAGTGATTTTCAAAATAAAAGAAATACCCAACAAAGTGACAACCAAAAACAAGGATGTTATTACAGTGCACTGACTGCACCATCACAAGCTCCATCACCCCATAGTATACATTTTCGATGCTAATTTGTCATACATTTGTGACAGTATTTACTCATGTAGTGATAATTACATACACTGTGCATACATTATACATACAGTTCATACATTTTGGCTTTTCCAACTATTTGTCCATACCAATCAGAAGAATAAAGGAAACTTTTGCACACTGTCTCACTCTTAATGCAATTTTATTCTACACAACATTTTGGTCGCTCTGACCTTCCTCAGATATCCATACCAGTCAGATAACTGCAATGTATTTCCCAATCTAAGCAACATCCTTGTTCAGTCAAAGAACTCTAGACATATTTATACATAAATTATATAAGAAGTCTGCATCCCATTCTAGCGCCCATTCTAACCAGTGGACGTTGCTTTGATTCAGCTGGCTCAGTTTCACATTTGAAGATACAGCATCTTCTCTTTGGCTAAAGTGTTCATCAGTGTTCACAGCACTTTAAGCAACACAAGACACACAGAGTACTCGACAGCTGGCAACATCACTGCCCAAACATCGCATCCACGCACATACAGTGTTCCATGTGTACTGTCTTTTTTTGTTTTTGTTTCTGTTTTTTACCCAGCGCAACAGACTACAGCTGTGGAGCCATTATACAAATCACAGATGGGCCGCAATGGGTTCTAAACTTGTATATGTATATATTACATTAGAGATTTGACCTGTAACATGTAGCAAAACATGAATAAGCAAGACTCATTGTACAAATTGTTTTCCAAATGCATTAATTAAATTCATAATTAATTTATTAAATTTCAGTTAAATAAACATAGCAGAAAAACTTTGAACAAGGTTTACCCTTACCTATTTTAATATGATTTGGTCATGTTTGGCGGGCCAGATTAATAAGCCCAAAGAGCTGTGTGGCCTCCTGGCCATAGTTTACCCATGTCTGCACTGGAAGCTAAGAGTACATTGTAGTGTTGTCATGATACTAACTCAATTTGATATTAAGGAATAGACTCGAAACTCAATACAGATTTCAATACCATGATGATAATAAAAAAAACACTCTTTATTTACACAATAGAATGTGATTTTCAACATTAACTCATAGTACTTTCTTTTCTATTCCCATGTGGTCTTATATCTATGTAATCCCTCAGTGGTCCACGTAGGTTCCATAGACATCTGATAAGCTGAAGATCATTCTAACGCTATTCAAGGGAAGGTTCACTTCTGTTCTGTGAATGTGACTTTGTTTGTACTGATATTGATACTGATACTGATCAAATGAGTATCTAGTTTCAATATAAGCTTTAGCATCTGACTTTACTTACTAAAATCACTATGTAAAGTACTATGATACTTTTGACAACACTAGTTCAGTCACACTTGCACAAACACTGCAATAGAACTAAATTTAACAAAGACTGATCCTGGAACTAAACCTAAACTTCACGAGGAATAAACCAGGACTACAAAAGGACCAAACCAAGTCTACATCAGGACTAAACTGAGCTCAAGTGTTAACACACCCTTGAAAGCTGAATCAATCCATAAGGCAATGTAAGCCTTGGGCACACCCAAGCCTGGATAAAAACAGGATCGTAACAGGACGAGCATCAGGTGTAAAATCTATCAAATTTTCAATTTTATTTCTATTGCCTTAAATGACAGAGTGATGTACAAATTAGCTAATAAACTTGTTTTTATCCAATGCAAATGTGTGGAGGCATTACACAACTCAGACATGTACATTAATGTAAAATATTTGGTAATAGAAACAATGGCAGAACATTAGGCATACAAGAGAACAACTGAGTCACTAAGTACTTAAGCTGAATAGATCCACAAGGCAATGCAAGGTTTTTGTGCTAGATCCAAGCCTGGATAAATACAGATCTTTAGTTCTAACACAGCAACATTGAAGGCAAAATTTTGACTTTGTGCAAATATCTTTTTTAGTAATTTCATCAAATATGTTCAAAAATATACGTTTCCAAGTAATGGACCCTTTTTAGCCAAAAAAAACAGACTGAGAACTTTTTTTTGTTTTCATTTTTTTCTCTCATTTGGCATTTTTTTTTTTTTTTTACTGCACTGAAAACTGTTCTCTATGAAGAAGTATGATTTTAACTTAACTCTATTTGCATGGAATCATGCAGGTGACGTGTCACATCCCGAAAGATACACAGTATTCCTTTAATGCAAATGCATGCATCCACTAAACCGTTGGTCTATTGTCTACTGCCTTTTTCATCAGTATAACTCCACTCTGACAACTTGTCCAAATGTTCCAGATTACCTTCTTGAGGATGATGATGCCCTCTTGGTTGTGTTCGTTAGTGGTGATATCAAACATGGCTCCTCCGTCTCCAGGGACGATGGTGTATTCCACCACTGCGTTTCTCCCAATGTCCAGGTCGTGGGCTTTGATTCGGCCCACTGCTGAGCCCACTGTGGAGGACTCAGGAACACGGAGGTGGAAGAAACCTGAGCAAACACAACAAGATAATTTTGTTTATTTATTTTTATATCACGTTATTATAAACTCATTTATTTGGACTAAAAAGATTATCAGCTTCTTCATCAAAATGCCTAACCTGGCTCATAGCAGACTGATATGTGTAGCATCCTGAATTGGGTTCGACACATTATCAATCTGGCTCTCGATGAAAATGATCAGAAAATGGGAAATGTTGTGACAATTATGTGAATCTGATTGGTCGCATTTTTTATAACATCCAGTTGAGAGAAGAGCATAAAGACTGAGTAATCTTACTTGAAGAAAACAAGATGAAAACGCCAGACATTACCATGGAGGGTTTTGTTTTGTATTTTTATTTTTTTATTATTATTCATTTATTCATTGCATAAATACTGGCTTGGGGGAAAACAAGGTACAAAACAATATGCAAAAGTGCTAAACAATGGTTGTAAAGGCTAAAATACATATAGACTATAGACTTCTGGTCATGTCAGTGCCTGAATTGCCAACACTTTTGATGATTTAAAGCTGCACTATGTAACCACAAGCTCATCTTCATGGAGATTTTATTGTGTTTAATGTAATTTTCTGCAGTATCTAAATTAGGTTTATGCAATATGTTTTTATTGCTCAAAAATACCTTGAAAAATATGCACTGTTACTGTGAGGATTGTCACCTCTCCACGGGTCTGACCTGTAACTACACTGAAAAAAGTGAAACATTGCTGTTGTTGATTCAATGTGTTTTTTTTTTTTTTGCCATTGGCTTAATTTAACAAAATTGAATTGGTCTGTTCAATTTTAATGATACAGATTCATCCTGGTGTTTTTATTTTTATTATTTAATTTTTATTATTATTATTTATTTTTTTTTTTTTTAATGTACATCCAATTTGGCTAGTGCAAATCAACAGTAGTTCACAATATTAAAATTGACCCAATGAATAATTTATTCATCGTGCCTTTCTTGCATATGCGCTGTGCCAAGTCAACCCTCCAACACAGGGGGCAGCACCGGCAACAACTTTACTTGACTCTGTCCAATAACCAACAGAAGAAAACGGCGTCATGTGTGTTTTGAATGCTTTGCGCAAGTTCCAGCAACGTGACTGAGGTTGTGTCCCAATTCGCCACATGCACCATTCGATGTACGACGGCCTGAGACCCCTCCAGATCTACAGCTTTTCTAACTTTCTCATGGAGCCCATCCCCCCAAGCACTTGGACTCAAAGCAAACACCTGGTTAATTTTCAGGAGGTAAATGTGACAATTATGGCAAAACATTAGTTTGCGACTAAGTCTGTTTAATTTCAAAGGAAACATGCACCTGGCATCAATGTCACATATATTTTACCACTAGATGAGACGATACAAACAAATATTGCCACTATGACAATGCTGTGCATCCAGAGAGAGCATCAAATCAAAATATTTCAGTGACAAAAAGCCCTTTAGTGTAGCAAGTGTTAAAACTGGTGTACCCACATTTATTTTCTCATAAGTACCTTTCGTTTTCCTTGTAAAGCTTTAGAACATCCCATATAATAATTTGAGCTTTTTTAAACTTGTAAGAAAGTGTCCAGCGATTGGCTGTGTTATTTTTTTAGATAAGCTGATTCATGGATAAAACCCCTGCTTCACTTCGTGTTTGAAAAATCTGTCCTAAACCTACCTATATATATATATATATATATATATATATATTATATATATATATATATATATATATATATATATATATGTATATGTATATATATGTGTGTGTATATATATATATATATATATATATATATATATATATATATATATATATATATATATATATATATATATATATATATATATATATATATATATGTGTGTGTATATATATATATATATATATATATATATATATATATATATATATATATATATATATATATATATATATATATATATATATATATATATATATATATATATACAGTATATACTCATATCTACATATACAGTGTTCCCTCAATGCTAGCAATGTGACTCTGACCCGGGGCGTCAAGAACACGTTGGACACTTTGCATTTGAGGACAAACGTATCCGACGCATGTTGTGGACGCTCTGGTTGGGCTCTGCTAGTGCCTTTGGATATTTAGTTTTCCCTGTGTAAGGTAATGTCACATTAGCTACAGCGCTTAGCATTAGCACCGTTAGCATAATAACAATACGTTTCTACTTCACGGATTTCGTTTATTGAGGGTTAGTTTTGGAACGTAACCCTCGCGATAAACGAGGGCACACACACACACACACACACATATATATATATATATATATATATATATATATATATATATATATATATATATATATATATATATATATATATATATATATATATATATACATATATATATACATATATACATACATACATACATACATACATACATACATACATACATACATACATACATACATGCAAGTTGCAGGTTGCTAGTCTATCAGAATGTTTTTTTAATGGGTTGGGCTGCACAGAGCCTGAACGATGGGCTGTCAATCACACAGACGACATTTAACCCTGATGTCTGATGGAGTGAACCAAAACTATTTCACTCACTGCACACAACTTTCCATTTGGGAACTGTTTGGCCTCTGCATCAGTGGTGTGGTCTGAGGCTGATAGACTGAGCACCAAAACAGAATCTGTATTGGACCAAAAAAGAACAGAATATGTAGCTTTAACTTTATAGGCGTGCATTTCTCTCCAGACACAATACAATGTTTTAGTTTTTTTTTTTTTTTTTCTTACTACCATAATCACTTTTAGAAATATTGGTCAATTGTTTTGCAATGGATTTGTATCTATTGTATGGGACATCGCAGTGTTAAATATTCCTAAGGATTAAAAAAAAACAAAACAAAACATACAATGTACGGAGCCCCACATAGGACATTTGCAAAATATAATATTAACGCATGGCCACGAGATAATATCATGTTCCCACACGATATTATCTTGAGAGAACAAGTTAATTATCACGAAGGAACGACTTAATTATCACGAAGGAATGACTTAATTATCACGAGGGAACGAGATATTATTTTTATTTTTTAAGTTAAATATCTTGTGCGCTTGTGAAAATATATGTATAGAAATTATTATTACATATTTTTGACAGGCAGGCGACCTCTTGGTGGCGCACATGTACTAGAAATACAGTTAGAAAAGGGAAGCATGGTAAAAAGAGGGGGAAGAGAGGCTTGTATGCAATGGATTGGGACAGCCGGGACCTCAAAATCAAGCATTATTTTATGCTGGGGATGAGCTACAATGACATATTAGCAACACTTGCTTTGGACGGTTATATTTTAAGCAAAAGACATTTGATGAGGATATTACGGACTTAAGGACTCTACCGTCGTCTATATGCTAACTTTGAGCTAGTTGTTGATTTCATACTTGGGCAATTGGAAGGACCATGGAAACTCAATGGTTATCGCTGGATGTATGCCAAGTGTTTGGAACATGGTTTACACGTCAGGAAGGAAGACGTGAGGTTACTTATTTCGCTTCTTGATCCAGTCAACATTCATGCTCGCCAGGGAAGACGTCTCATAAGGCGACGCTATTTTTCATCTGGGCCCAACTTCATATGGCATGCTGATTCTTACGATAAGTGGAAGCCTTACGGAATTTGCATAAATGGATGCATAGACGGCTATTCCCGGAGGGTTATGTGGCTTAGAGCATCTTTCACTAGCTGCGACCCAAGAGTTATTGGAGTGTATTTTGTTGAGACTATAGAGCATGAAGGTGGTTTACCAAGGCTTTTACGCACGGTACGGAGAATGTTGTTAAGAGATATTCAACAGTATTTGAGGCGCAATGGACGAGCGAGCGCAGCACTTAGTACCTGTGCTGAGAGGTGCTTGTATATATTTCTACTATTGTATATATTTCTACCTCCTGCATGCCCTTATTTGTATTTATTTAGTGTGTTTTTTTGTGTGTGTTCTATGTGCACTTTATCACCGAAGTAAGTTCCTAGTCTGTGAGCTCTGCTCACGGACAATGGCAATAAAACTTCTTCTGATTCTGATTCTGATTAACTGGGCACGTGCAATGGGTCTTTGAATGCCGCCCCACGAGAAAAACATGGGCAAAAACAAATTAGCCTATCCTGTTTCTCTGTGGTGAACTTGTATGAAGAGTGAATATTGTTGCCCATTTCCTCATGGAGCTGCGCTCAGAGCCCTGTGGTAAGTGCCCATTTCTTTTCCCGGGCCCAGGCACTGGGTTCCGCACAGAGGTAAAGCCGTGAGCAAATGAGGGGATCTGGGAAGGGTGATCGCGGATAGGCTGTCTTTCTGTCGCCCTATTACCCCTATTTGAAACCAAGCAGTCAGAGGCAGTGCTAATATCACTGCTTGAGGCTGTGACAGAACGTGTCTCCAGTGGGACAGGGGAGCACTCGCTGCGGCTGACCGCTGTTTGTTTTATTACAACATTCACGTATTTATATGAACAGCTTTTGGAGCTGTGCGTAAACATGAGAGTAAGGTACATGGGGCCATGCACCAGCCTCGGATGGTGAGTACCGCTCTGAGCATATCCATGATCTGCCCAGATTTCCTCACCTGCCCGCAGTTCTGCCTCTGCACATCACCGGGTGCCTGGCTCTGGAAGACATGCGCTTCACTGGGCACTTGGCCACAGGGCAAGGAAAACATGAAAAAAACCCGAATATATCAAATTTCCAAACAACTTCACCACAAAGATTTGTTTTTGAAATTTGAACAAATACCCCCCAAAATCCAGATTTTCTATTTAGTTTTGAGATTGGGGAAACGGGCAGCAGCCATTTTTCTATTTTGGATTTCCCGTTTCAAAAAGAAAATGTATGTATGATTTTATTATAGCTTGTACTATTTTATTAACATATCCATCATTTTGGAGGAGGACCTAAATGACATTAAAAATGTTTGGAACTCACATCGTATCAGGCCTTCAAGAGATACAAGTGTGCCTTCAGGAATACCCAACGTTATGCATCATGCACCTCACATTTCTGTCTGCACAGAGCACTGCAAGTTCCTTACTTCTGTTCCTTGTGATGAAGATGTATTTGATTGTTGCACTATTACAATGGAACAGTTAAGTCAGACTTTTCCAGGCAACAGGACAAAAGCACTTGAACAATATGCATCACTACGTGATAATATTAGGGCCTAGCTGTCTAAATAAAGTAGATAAAATTGCATGATGGATGATTTGTTGCCATGTTTTATCAAAACAAAAACATCACAATAAAACAAAGTGAGATAAGTTTCAATAAAGGTTTATTAACAGGCTGTATTACACAGCCTTAACATTACTTTTTAAAACAAAAATAGCACATGGCTTTTCCATTCTGTAATGCAGTAAGGTTGAAATAAAATAATGTGTTTCTATACATTGTTGTTTTTATATCTGTGTAATCCAAGTCCAATTGACACAATAAAACAGCTGTTTCAGTTTGGAATACGCATATCAAGTACAGTAACTCAAGAAACTAGCTCTTTTAAGGTTAAACATATCACTTTTGTACCCACCAAGAACAAGTTTTAAGCATTTCTTATGCAAATTATGGAAACAAAAGTTGCATTTATCAGCCACCTAAACAAATTAAAATTCACAAGAAAAAAAAAAAAAAAAAAAAATGCAACTGTAATTCATCAGATAAAGTCCATAACCCAGACTGAACTCATGAGCACAGTGTCAAAATCACTTCTAAGATCTGGATAGTTTTGGTAGTTTATCATCAAATGAGACCCACACGTGTGTGCTTGAGGGCTAGACTGAAACTGGGATGTCTCAATGAACTGAACAGTGATTGGCTGGTCAAATAAGGTATCTGCCCCCTGTGCAGAAGCGGAGGAAGCATTTTAATGTCACATTCCCCTATGTATTTCTTGAAGTGTCTGGCCACAGTGTTCCTTCCAGAAAAGGAAGGGAGAGTAAAAGAGCGAAATATTGCACACTTTTCCAGCCAACTAAAAGAATCCTTGCCACTGCCTGCCATTCCTGGGCTTGGTATTCATGTCTGAGGTATGGTACTTTCACATTCCTCCCAAGGGTGCATTTGCTATAAAACTCACCCCAGAACTCAGAAAGACAATCCCGAAATGCACCTGAACCCTTACCTTCCTCTATCTGTCCATTGGGGAGCCTTCTTTTGACACTAACATCTTTGTTTATTATTTCAGGGTCAGCAAAGGCTTGTAAAAGCTCAAAGAGGCAATTGCTTCTACTTATGACAAGCACTATCTTTGTCTTTGATACACATCCCAAGGCAATGTGTCATCCAGATTGACTGAGTTATTCAAAGATTCCCCTAAAATCACTTCACTCTCAGTTGAATTGTCATGTGATACTGCTGCATTTTCGGTCGCACTCACCTCTGAAATTTCTCCACCATTGCCAACGCATTTGATTGGTCCTCTGCTTCATCAATGAATACAATTTCAGTTTCCTCATTTGGGTCCAAATGAATTATATCAGCCTCAGATTCTTCTTCTTCTGTTGTAGCTTGAATTAAGCGATGATTAGTGTAAAAGTACAGTCTGAGCATTTTTACCTTGTTTTTTTCATATAACTGCTCAACCGTGCTCTCAAGATCAATCTTTTCCTCTAAAAAATCACAAATGCTGCAGTCGTACTCTTCTAACTTCAATGATTTGCACTTTCCATTGGGGAAAAAGAGAGATTCATTACTTTTATCTCCTTAACATTAGTGTGTCTGTCAACAGATATGTGTCTGGTACCACCACCTTTTGCTGTGAGCACCTGTTTGTATTGATTGTATTGGTCTTTGTTTTTTTTTTGCTTAAGTTCATCCATCCAAGTTCTAGTGTTGTTGTTTTTTTTTGCATTCCCATTCCCCATTTGTCTTTGAACATTTTGAATTCTTTTCTCAATACTGGTAGATGAGATCTTTGTTTTTATTTTACCCAGCAGCTGACTCCTTGAAATTCCTGGTTGACTTTGACGGCAAAAAGCTACCACTGCAACTCTATCCACCGAGGGATATACTTTGCCAGATCTGCATCAGACATGAGGCGAATGACAGAAGAATCAATCTGAAAATAAGCATGACATTACATAGTTTGATTGTCATCTTAATTTGCAGTAGAAACAGCAATTATCAATTGGGTATATGTTTTCAATTACTCTTTTGTGTTTTATTTCAGTTAATTACAACACACTCTCACAAAATGGCTGCACTTATTAGAAAATAAGCTACCTTATCATTTTGGAGGTTCAAAATTATCTCTTCCTCCACATTTCGCTTACGTAGGAAGACAAACCTGTCCTCTTCTTCACTCTCCATTACAAAAGATGCTGTAACACAGCAGCACAAAGTTAAAAACATTGTCTACAATAACAAGGCGGGTTAGTTCATAAGTTATCCTGGAGCGCCCTCTTGTGACTAAGCGTTATTACTGTTGCAATAAACAGTAGCTCGCACATTAACATCAATAAGCACATAGACATCTCAACAGATTGCTCCAGTTCTGTTGGTATCATAGACTGTATAAAAATTCATAGATTGACTGTATATAGTCTATGGCTGTCGTATTAACACGTGATTAGCGTGGCTGCTAATAAACCTGAAAGTTTAACAACATTGATTAACCATTGCTAAAATCTGTACTCTCAACATACGTGGACAACAGGTCCACGTAAGCAACTTTATGATATTATTTATTTATTAAGCTTTATTAAGATTTACCGATAGCCTGACATTTATTTCTTGTTTAAGTGTTGGGGAGATGTTCTTGCTAACCTAGCAGCTAGCGCCATATATCCACAAATCGGTTCACTGTTGTTATTCACTGTGAACTGCAACAGTGTCTCCGTGTCATTCACGTAACATTAGCTTTAAACTAAACATGCACTATTTCTCATTAATACATGCAGTTTTGTGATTTAATGTTATTACCTTCATTTAACAGAACTCTCCATGGATCGGTGCTCTCGAGGTGCTGCTTCTGATCCTGCACCTGCAGCACGCAAACTGCGCATTTCTTAATTAAGTCATTCCCTCAAGAAAATATGTTGTTCCCTCACGATAATTATCTCATTCCCTCACTATAGTTAAGTCGTTCCCTCATGAAAATATCTGATTCCCTCACAATAATTAAGTCGTTCCTTCAAAAAAATATCTCATTCCCTCACGATAATTAAGTCGTTCCTTCAAGAAAATATCTTGTTCCCTCACGATAATTATCTCGTTCCCTCAAGATAATTTTTTTTTTTTTTTTTATTTTGTAAATATTACTCTTAAATGTGCAGTAATTGTGCAAATCTTTAAAAAGATTACTATATCTGTACTGGGGTATGCCACATTTTGCTAGAACACATGGGGAAAAAATGGGTACGGGGCATTTCAGTCCCAATTTTGATTTTGTGAAGTGTGAGCACAGTTATAGTGTGTTGAGTTCAGATTCAAATTTTCCATTCAATAATTCCAATTTGAATAATCAGGTCACTACCGCAAATGGTTTTACTATTCTTACATGCTCTTACATTATAAAAGCTATGATGAAATTAATCCTGATGTAGACATGGTTTGGTTCTGTTGTAGTCCAAGTCCTGGTCCAGTCCTGGTTTAGTCCCAGTTAAGCCCCAGTTTTGATTTAGTTTGTATGCAAGTAAATGCAGTTAGTATATTGTTAGTTCACTTTCGGGACTAATGCCAAGCCTGAATAAAAAAAAGGAATTCAGCATACAACAAAATCAAATCCTTACTCAACTTAAATAATCGTTATCTGAGACAACATTTGTGAAGATTTTCTGTTCAATAATTCAAATTTACAAGAATAATGTGGGGAAAAAATAGGTCACTACCACAAATGGTGTACTACATGCTCTTACACGATTGCATCACTGTACATGGACAAAAAGTTATGATGAAAATGCATTGAGTCATTTTCAGAGCTCTGTGGCTCTGAACATATTAAACTTTTATCTGCACAAAATGGCTATGGGTCCACTGCAGTGAAGGGGAAACCAAAACATGACAAGTTCTTCAGAAAACCAGTTTAGGAAAATGTGGAGGTCTTTTGGTGTTTAACTTCTCTGTGCAGACTGTCAGTGAGGGCAGAGACTGCATTTGGGATAACCGTAGCTTTTTCATGTTCATTTAAAGGAACTCAACTCAGGAACTGTACAAAGCGGATTGGTACCGACAGGGCAGAATTTAAGTGGGAAGGTTAGCAGCTGATGTGACAGTGAAAGAGGTGGGGATGTAGGAAAATTCATCTTTGAATGGCTTTCTTCAGCTACTTGGACAAAAATGCACCTTAAATCAATTGAATTGAATAACTTAATAGTGATGTGCATTACAGTTTTTTTGTTCACATATTTTGTCACAATACCAACTGTTACCAATACTCATTGTGATACTAGCCTTATTTAGTCTTGTTAAACTATTTATTTTTCAAAGCCATGAGCAATTTAACCAAATACATAACATGTATTTATCAAATCATTTTGATACTCTGGTCTGGGGGCAACGTTACGACTGCTATTCTGTTCACTGTTCACAGGCTATTTTTCCATTTCAATTTCCCAATGGATTGAAAGTTCTTCTTCACTGTTGATCTTGGGATTGGGTTTCTGAAATGCATGGTGCAAATTTGTGTGTTAGCATATTAATAAATAATAGGCTCTTTAATGGCATTGTATTTTTCCACAAATATATTTAACCTTCTTTTCAAGGATATCATAAGGGCATTTTAAGTGTAATGGTATTGCAACATTGTGAAATAGTGCATAGAGATATGGCGGTAACAGATGGTGTACAGCCTGTTATTGAGATGAGTGGTTGCTAATTGGAGAGACGCACTCATCTATGGACACTTTGTCACAGCTAATACAAGCCATCAAGAACCCAGGTCCAAATTATCATTGCTGCTTTTGGCAATGTGTTTTCAACAGACCTAATGCTTTTAAAAGACCTAAAATAGATTATACACTTTAAACGGAACACTATAACCAGGTTATGATTTCTGACAGAGCAAGTATATGTTTTAAATGTGAACAATGCTATTTAAAATACTAAGATAATGAAAAAGTTACTTATTTGAGAGACTGAAAACGGCATTTGGGGGTAGCAACTGCCTGCTTCATTTGGCTGGAAACAAACGCTGTGGGTGACATCACACTCACTTAGTCCACTTCTTTATACAGTCTGGGCATGAGTGCCTTATTACAATTACATTTAAATGCTTATACTATAAAAAATTGTTACATGTTACATTGTTACAAAACATTTGTGTGTGTGTGATTGTGAATAAGCATATTTCAAATCACAGTTTTAATTTTATTTTCTTTGAATGCAGCAGCTTTCCCTGCATGACCCTGTTACGTTTCACACCTGTAAATCTTTTTTATTCCTCTGTCCTGACCATTCGGCAGCCCGGATTTAAATTCAGCTGAGAACCCGTGTCTCCATGTTTCTGCTTTGGCAGATTTTGTATAATACCACTGAACGAATGTGTTTAGAATACATCCTGGACAATATCTTTCAAGATCACCGAGTTTAGTTTCACAATCTATTTTTTCTCGATTTAGTTTGACCTTAGCAAATGTTACCATCAAAATAATCTGTTTCGATGCAGGTTATAGGATATATTGTGGATAAGATATGCATTTTAAAACTGCATTAAGTTCTTTGCTATCTAAATGTATAAGTTGTAGGACAGCAAGCAGTATTCACACTTTGTAGCTTATGTTATCAACATTCCCTGGGGAGATGAAGCTAACTAGAGGCAATACTCTGTGTGAAGCTGCAGGAAAGTATTCCAAATGTGAAATATGCTCCGTTATTTTTTGCATTTCTTTTGTCAATTTTAGACATAATAAACTTCAGACAACACCAACTTTGTTTCTCAGTGATAAACAAACATGTTAGCTTCTGATTGACACCAAGGTTGGCCAATGTGGGGGTTGTGGGTTACTGGAGCCCCAACAAATCAGAGTCCCTCTGTTTAAGAAGGGACCGGAGGATGTGTTCCAGTTACAGGGGAATCACACTCCTCACCTATTCCAGGGTATTGGGGAGGACAATCTGGCCGATCTGTCCGATGGTCAAACCTCGGATCCAGGAGGAGCTGTGTGGTTTTCATCCTAGTCGCGGACCACTAGACCAGATCTATACTCTCTATCTGGTCCTCAAGGGATCATGGGAGTTTGCCCAACCAGTCCACATGTGTTTTATGGACCTGGAAAACATGCACTGTTCCCAGTGCATGTTGGACCCCGCTAAGGCTGCAGGGTCCAATATATACACTACTACATAAGATGGCAGACTCACAACAATCATTCAGCTACATACCACCACTCATGAAGAGAGCAAATACATACACACGTGACACTACGATTGGAAGGTCAATCTATGTTCCTGCCCGCACCTATGGTCATGAGCTCTGGGTAATGACCGAAAGGACAAGATCGTGGATACAAGCAACAGAAATGGGTTTCCTCCGTGGGGTGGCCAGGCGCACCCTTAGGGATAGGGTGAGGAGCTCGGTCACACAAGAGGAGCTCTGTAAAGCTGTTGCTCCTACACATCAAGAGGAGCCAGCTGAGGTGGCTCAGCCATCTGTTCAGGATGCCCCCTGGACGCCTCCCTAGGGAGGTCTTCCTGGGCATGTCCCACTGGGAGGAGGCCCCGGGAAGACCCAGGACACGCTGGAGGGACTATGTCTCTCGGCTGGCCAGGGAACCTCTTGGGGTCCCGCCGGAGGAGCTGGAAGATGTGTCTGAGGTGAGGGAAGTCTGGGAGTCCCTGCTTAGACTGCTGGCCCCGTGACCCAGCCCGGATAAGCAGAAGAAAATGGATAGATGAAGGCTCTCCTGACCTGAGAATTTTGTGGTTGTTTGTCTGTCATGGTTCCGTATAAGAGTGATAGAAAGGAATAGGTGGCGTCTACAGTTCAAACAAGACCCCACATATTTCACATAATTTCAGATACAGCTCCTTTAAGGTGCCTATGACAGGTGGGACAAAAAAAAAAAAAAAAAAGAGAAGAATGTACTCTTGTACATTCTTCTCTCTTTTTTTTTTTTTTTTTACACACACATACAGGAAGTAGCATGAGTTCTAAAACTGCATTCGTACCCATCTCATCTACACAGAAAATTCCACATTAAAATCTGGGGTGATTAATGTCAAAGGATGGTTGGATATTTAAACCTTAACACAATAAAAGTTGTAATTTAACTTAACTATAACTAACTGTTACCTAGCACCCGTGATGTCAACAAGGTTCAAAATGTATAGAATTACCCGTACATATGTCATATTTCTGCCAGTGTCCAATCTGGAAGTAACATTATAAACTGAGCAACATTTATGTATGTAACATAATATGTAAATTTTTAAACTGTGTTTTGGTAAAATGACTAGTCTAACCTGTACTTTAACCTTTCTAAAAAGGTCATACTCACTTTTGGAGAATCGTGGTGGGTTGTCATTGACGTCGCTGAGCGTGATGTTGACTGTGGTGGTCCCTGCGAGACCCCCCAGTTGTCCCCCCATATCTTTGGCCTGGATCAGGACTTGGTATTGCTCCTTCACCTCGCGGTCCATGTTTGGTAGAGCCGTCTTTATAATCCCTGAAAGACAAATGCCATATATAAATAAATGATACTTTGCAGTGAAATCATGCTGGAGGGATGCATGTATGTCTATGGTAGAATATTCAGCAGTTACCCTGGTGACACACTGCACACATTAACAAACATTAACTTTTTTTTTATTTTTTTTTTAGAAACTCAAGAAAAAAAAAAAAATAATAAAATAAAAAAATAATAAAAAATTACACAACAAATTTTTTATGGCGAAGTGTTCATGGTTCCAATTAGCTGTTCAGCTGATTTCCAAAAAATCTAAAGACTAACTGAAAAACTGTTGGCTACTGTTAGTTAGCATGTGACTGTAATATTATATCAGAGAGACTTGTTTAACAGTACAAAATCAATTCAGCTGTTACAGTTGCAGTAAAATCAGTTCTTTCTGCTCAGATTAAAGTCTAACTTGAGTAACAGAGCTTCAGACAGAGCAGTGCCTACAGTTAGCTTCACCCTGGGGAATGCGAAGTATCAATAAAGCAGGAGATATGGAGCCAAGATACAGGCAGAGGCAAAAGTAATAAACCAGCAGCAGAGAGGAGTGGGGAGCATAAAAATTGTGACATATATTTGATGCTAAATGCCAAACCTGATGCTAGATCTAATCCATCCACAGACAGATTTCTATCATGGTACATACATCATGGGGAATAGATATCTGCTGTACTGTGCCATCTTATAAGGCCAATGTAGGGGACAAGATAATTCATTTTTATTTCATTTTATGTAAGCACTAAACTTAAAACAAGTAAAAAGAAGTTATCAATGCTCAGTGTTGATAAGGTGAAGGGAAAGACTCATTAAAAATGTAATTAGAAACACATAATTACTGATTTACATATAATTATGTCATATAATAAACATATAATTACTTATTTTTGTCTTATTTGTTCTTCACAATTATTTTAGCCTCAGTATGCTACCTTTTAGCCAAAAAATACACTAAAACTTTTCAATTTGGTTGTGTTTATTATATAAAAAAAAAAAAAAAAAAAAAAAAAAAAAAAACTCCTTAGTGTGAGCGCAAACCTGACTTACTTATTGAAGGAGGGCCTTGTCCTGCTTGTTTAAATGGAAATATTCCTTTGGTTAAAATATTCTGCTGTATGACATAAAACCTCTATCCATATTCATGGTATTAAATTAGTAGTTCCATGGAATCACACAGATGACTTGCTACCTCCAGAAAATTACAAACTGTACCTTAAAAGAGAAGGGAAATGTGTATGTAAGTGCTAAAAAATATAGCAAATGCATTTAGCACTTAATAGTAAAGACATGCTCTTGTACCCAATTCTGCATCAACCAAGTTCAAATACACACTTGGACAAAATAAATAAATAATAAATAAATAAATAAATAAAATCCACATATAATGCTCACAAATGTTTATCTTGCACAGCAACATGAATTCTTGCAATATTTGTGGGTTCACAAACTCACGAGGGCCACTGCTCCGAGGGCCTGGGAGAGGGGTCACTTTGCTCCACACACTTGACATTCAACATGAAGTAGAGATACCACCATGGCAACATTCAGAGCAGATCACAGGGATGAGATGAGAGGGGGATTGTGCGAAAGATTAAATGTAGGACCTCAGAGAGGCTAGCACAGGCTAACAGGTTAACATGCTAACAAAAGCCAAGCATGTAAATGGATATGGATATAGCAATGGCATTTCCTTGTTATTATGGTTGGGATACAATAGTTCAAGAATCTGGTTAATTCTTAAGTAAAATTAAGTGAATATGCAAGTGAGGAAAGGTTTCCGGGACATCTGACTAAAATTATATTAAACATCTTTATTACATCAGATCTTCAGAAAGTTACATACCTCACCTTTAAAATTTCACAAAAGAACAAAAGCCATTTTTGTTGATATTTTGGCTACGTTCATTTCATGTGGTCAAGCAGAAACCACATACCTTTCTATTAAAATTATTTACTTTGCATTTTATTTGACCAACACATATGTAGAGGCCGGAAAAATGCTAAGTAGTAAAAACAGACACCCCTTAAAATTTTATGTTCTCACTCTAATATTTTATTTTCATTTAACAATTCATGTGGCTCCATTATCTCTTTTGAGTTAAAGTGCAGTTCCTTCACTGGCCAGTAGATGGCGAATATCGCGCAGTGTTGGTAGAGAGTAGACTGAGCGCTGCAGAGGAAGAACCAATCCTCTGTCTGAAGTAAATTCAGCTCAAGACATGCACTCTGTCTATTCTTCTATTAACAGGTTGGTAACACTAAAATCACATGTTTTGTGTAAAGTATCAAAGTTATAAGATGTCAAGGTCAAACGGAGTTCGGTAGGAGAAAGTGGAACAAGAGTTTACAAAGAATTTTTGTGTATAATGTGATCGTGTTGTATGCTAACCTGCTAAGCTAGTGGTCAAGTGTGGGGAAAGTACAACGTGGGTAAAGCTAATCCAAACTAGTCTAAGGTGCAAGGAACCACTTGAAGAATATTAATTACAGACATTTATGAAACGTTTTTCAAACAATAGTGTATTTACTGGGTTTTATGTTACATTAAAGGTGTACATTTTGAGTTTATTACCAAGCACCAGAAATGCTATTGTAAATGTGTTATAAACACGTGGCGGGTCATGTTACGTTTGGAGAGACCAGCGCCATCTTATGGACACTTGTTGAATGGTCAGTTTTGTTGAACATAGTGAATTAATAAATATGTCATGGGTTATTGTTAAAAATATAAATAGTGATACGAGTTTAAAGATAAAAAGGTATAAAAACATTCATTAATTTTATGTAAGATTTGTATTAAAAAGAAATGTATTTACAGTTATATTGTTAATATGTGGACATGTGAATATGTATATGGATTCATGTTACTTGGATTGTAATGTAATGTGAAAAGAGGAAGAACCAATCCTCTGTCTGAAGTAAACGCAGCTCAAGACATGCACTCTGTCTATTCTTCTATTAACAGGTTTACTTCAGCGAGGCATATGCCCCTCTGACCCGCTGGTCAGGGGAGCAACACATACAGATATTAGAAGGACAATATAGTTTCACTTAAAGTACCTGATTTTTACTGTCTTAAAAATGTGAAAAATAGAAGAAGTTCATTTTATATGGTTTGCCGTGGTACAAAGTTATTCCTCACTTACTTTATGCAGTCTGAATGTGATTATTCACTGCAGTGAAACCATAAGTGCTTTACATAACTTTCAGAGGCCAGAGTGGAGTGCTGTCATGGTAAAGCTAACAACAACTAGCCTGCTAATAGCCACAATTTTTGATTCTCTGACAACAAAACACTTGACCTCAAGAGCAGCTTGAACAATATGTGTATATATATATATATATATATATATATATATATATATATATATATATATATATATATATATATATATATATATATATATATATATATATATATATATATATATATATATATATATATATATATATATATATATATATATATATATACACACACATATATATATGTGTGTATATATATATATATATATATATATATATATATATATATATATATATATATATATATATATATATATATATATATATATATATACACATATATACACACATGTAGACAGTTTTATTGTCAGTGAGCAGAGCTAACAGACTAGGAACTTACTTCGCACATAGAACACAAAAAACACCCCACACACACTGAATATATATACAAATACAAATAAGGGCATGCAGGAGGTAGAAAATATATACAATAGCAGCATCAAAACAACAACAGTGCAACATGGGTTATTTAGTGACCAGTGTTATAAAGTGTCCAGATTAGTGCAGGTATTATGAAGTGTTCATGAGAGAAACAGCAGAGGGGAAGAAACTGTTCTTATGATGAGAGGTTCTGGTCCTAATGGACCGTAGCCTCCTGCCAGAGGGAAGTGGCTGAAATAGTCCATGTTCAGGGTGAGAAGTGTCAGCTGCTATACGACCTGCTCGCCCCCAAGTTCTGGAGGCGTACAGGTCCTGGAGAGATGGAAGGCTGCAGCCAATCACCTTCTCAGCAGAGCACACAATGCGCTGCAGTCTCTGCCTGTCCCTGGCAGTGGCCCCAGCGAACCACACAGTGATGGAAGAGGTGAGGATGGACTCAATGATGGCAGCGTAGAACTGCACCATCATCTGGGCCGGCAGCTTGGCTTTCCTCAGCTGCCGCAGGAAGTACATCCTCTGCTGGGCTTTCTTGATGGTCGGCTCCCACTTGTAGGGCGACAGTAGATCAGTTGGTTGGGTGTTTGTCCACTGGTTCAAATCTTGCTCTCTACATAAACATCATTGGTTCAGTGGTTAGATCCACTAACTTGAAGGTTGGCAGTGCAATTCCAACCCTCACAGATGAATGCTGCCGTTGTGTCCTTGGGCAAGACACTTAACCCACTTCACTAACCCACACTTCGCCCCCAGTGTCTGCGTACACTGGTGTGTGAATGTGTGTGTGAATGGGTGACTGGTTCCTTGTTGTAAAGCGCATTGAGTGCCTTGAAAGGTAGAAAAGCGCTATAAAAATGTGACCATTTACTTGAGGTCCTGGTTGATGCAGATGCCCAGGAAGCGGACAGAGTCCACAGTGGTGATGGGGGAGTCAATCAAGGTGAGGGGGGGCAGGGGGGCTGTGACTGTCTTGAAGTCCACAATCATCTCCACTGTCTTCTGGGCGTTGAGCTCCAGGTTGTTGCTGCTGCACCAGGACACCAGCCGATCCACCGCCCTCCTGTAGACAGACTCATCCCTGTCCGAGATGAGCCCGATGAGGGAGGTGTCATCCGCAAACTTGACCAGTTTGACGGAGTCGTGGCTGAAGGTGCAGCAGTTGGTGTACAAGGAGAAGAGCAGGGGGGAAAGTACACAGCCCTGTGGAGATCCTGTGCTGATTGTCCGAGTGTCTGAGACATTCTTCCCCAGCCGCACGTGCTGCCTCCGGTCCGTCAGGAAGTCAGTGATCCACTTGCAGGTGGAGTCAGGCACGTTGAGCTGAGCGAGCTTGTCCTGGAGCAGAGCAGGGAGGATGGTGTTGAACACAGAGCTGAAGTCCACAAACAGGATCTTGGCGTAGATCGGGGAGTCCAGATGCTGGAGGATGAAGTGAAGGGAGAGGTTAATAGTGTCGTCCACAGACCGATTGGCTCGGTAGGTGAACTGCAGAGGGTCCAGGAGGGGGAAGGTGAAGGACTTGAGGTGGTGCAGGACCAGGCGCTCAAATGACTTCACGACTACAGACGTCAGCGTCAGGTCTATAGTCATTAAGTCCAGTGATCCTGGGCTTCTTGGGGACAGGGACGATGGTGGACAGCTTAAAGCAGGTTGGGACGTGACATGACTCCAAGGAGGTGTTAAAGATGTTCGTGAAGACAGGAGCCAGTTCCTCAGCACAGTGTCTAAGGATGGAGGGAGAGACACCGTCCGGGCCCGGAACATGGAAAATAATCTGGCACAGGGCCTTTAATATCTTTTTTAGCTGTTTTACTTCATATGCTAAATGCTCAGTTTGAAGAAGGATGAATGTCTACGAGAGATAAAGACAGATTTGCCATCTTCATGGTTGCATCAAGAAATCACTTATCCTTCGGAGCACTCTTATCCCATCCCAGTTCAAGAAATGCCACTAACAAGCTATTCAAATAGCCTTGTTCATGATTGAATGTGTGCCTATACCAGTATGATGGAATTCAAAGGTACTTTTCCTATAAAGTTTGCTTTTGAACCTAGAAAACTATTTTATGTATTCAAAGTTGAAGATATTGATCACAAACAAATAATAAATGCAGATTATTGTAATAATATTAATCGATAATAATGTTTCAGATTACATTACATAGGCTTATGATATCTAATAAAGATACGGGCAGCTGAAATGAATATGGTTAAAATGTTTTTTGTTTTTTTTTTGTTTTTTGTTAATAATACAGTGATTTCTTCCATCTAGTCACCAATAGAAATGATCAGGTTCAACATTTATAAATTTGCCTTTTAGATATTTCATGGCAAAGTACAATGTAATCAAGGAAGGAATCACCGTTTTCCTGGCAAAGTCTATTCCAAGGTACTGGAGAGGAGAATCTGACTGAAAGTCGAACCTCGGATTCAGGAGGAACAGTGTGGTTTTTGTTCCAGTTGTGGAACACTGGACCAGCTCTATACTCTCCATTGGGCCCTCGAGGGCTCATGGGAATTTGCCCATCTGGAGAAGGCAGATCCACAAACACATACAGATCTACAAACATGTGGACTAGTGGTGTCCTTTGCAGGGTGCTATGGGAGTATGGGGTCAGGGGCCCTTTGCTAAGGGCTGTCTGGTCCCTGTATGACCAGAGTAGGAGTAGTGTTCGCATTGCCGGCAGTAAGTCAGACCTTGGACTCTTCCAGGGCTGAAAAGAACCAGTGACAAACTGGTTCTTTTCATTATATTTATGTATCAGACTGTAGTGGTAAAGACAGAGCTGAGTCAAAAGACAAAGCCCTTGATTTACCGGTCAATCTACCCTCACCTCTGGTCAAGAGCTTTGGGTAATGACTGAAAGGACGAGATCATGGACAAGCGCCCAAAATGGGTTTCCTCCACAGGGTGGCTTGGCGGCCCCTTAGAGGTCGGAGTAGAGCCGCTGCTCCTCCACATCGAGAACTGAGGTGGCTCGGGTATCTGTTCCAGATGCTCCCTGGATGCCTCGTTCTTGCTGTTCTTTTGTTTCTTTGCTGTTTTACTACCAAAATCCTGTTGTATTACAAAATAAAATATGTGAGTTTCCGAGTATCTCCAGATATAAATTAGGTCTATAACAGGACTATTCCAGGTCTAATCTCAGGCTAAACCAGGTCTAAAAGTGAATTATATCTTTTCCACTGAAGTTCTAAACACGACATTATCCAAAGGAGGATAAAAATTAACTCTAAATGAGGCAAACCCACAAGGACCACCTGAAGGAGTAGTACACGTACCACAGTTTGAAACAGTGCTCTTAACATTATTAAGCCACATCGCACATAATCGCCAACATAATACCATCAAGCATACTTGATTACACGATTTTCATTCACTCTGGTCCATTTAACTGTCACCCCTCCCCTCTTCCCTGCCCCTCCCTGTGTCTGCCTTTCTTTGCAGATAACCACGCTCCCAGCAGGACAAACATTGACATTACCAGTTTGATATTTCTCTCCGCCTCAGTTTGAAATAGTCTCAGTATGTCCTCAGTAAATCTAACATAATCAGACAGCCATTCCTTTTCCCTCTCCCTGTGATATGCATGAACCTATTTCCATAGCTTTGAACTGGCCCAGATAGGAAGCCCGCAGTAGCAGCAGCAGTCGCAATGTGTATGTATAATAAGTCTACCTATTTCCGAGCATTACCAGAGCAAGCAGGCATATCCTGCTGCACCTACCCCCCGTCATCTCTTCTTGCCTGACACCTACACACCCACTACACCACCAGCAGGGGGTGTCAAAGGAACAAAACAAGAAGAATAAACAAGAAACTATGTCAAATGTTCAGGTGTTACGTAACAGTTGTTTTGTTTGAAATGAAAAACGGAAAGACGTTATTCTGTAGTGGGGAATAACAAACCAAATATATAAAAATAGATAACTCCTGATTAATGCCTCTAGAAATTGAGTTCTGCACATCAATCTAGAATGGCTCTTGACAAAAGTGACCAGGAAAATGCACAACATCATGGTGATTTGAAGCTGATTGGTCAAAGAGTCACAATAGCGGAACAAATCAAACACTTGTTAAATCTAACTGAGATAAAAGCACAAACATCTTTCCATACTCAAATGCATAACCAATAGCTCTCTGCACATTTTTGCCTTATATTCACTAAAATAGGCTGAAGTACGTCCATCTTGAGTGTTTGTTTTGCTTTGTTTTTCACCTTTAGCTCCGCCCAAACCACAATGTTGCTCTGTAATTGGACTGAACCAGTGATTGACTGGGCCAATCACAACAGCAATAGCTGGGCCAGATGGATTCTCGGGAGTTTGTGAACTCCTAACATTGTGATATTTAATTTTGCTGGATAGATCGTGAAGGCACAAATCCAAGGTTCAAGTCACACGTTGAACAAGTTCGGTATGAACTGTCAGGAAGACTTATTTATAAAATAAGTGTCTGCAAGATGCTACAAAAGAGCAGAATAAATTTAAGATTAAAGAATAAATAAATTATTTAATTAATCAAATGTCCAATCAGCTGCATTTATGAGTGAAGGCCTCCATCTGATTGAAACTGCTCATCTGTTTAAAGTTTCATGCTTTGTGTCAACTGCGAAATGCAGAATGGTGTTTTTGTCAATGTTTGTTCAGAGGACACACACTGCTACATATATGGTAATAAAGACACAACAAACAGGAGTCAACAAAAAGAACTGTCTAAGGTTCAACACCACTTCTTCTCAATGAGGTGCAACATGCATTGTGTTAGACGCATGCTAGCTGCAGTTTACAATTAATGCAGACTATGTTTGTTTTATGACTGGAGAGAAAATACTGGACTCACGTTTTTGATTAAATGGAATATTACAATCTATACTGCTGCCAAACTTGGGATCTTCAACTCACTGATTGTTCTAAACTAAGTCCCAAGTTATTTGCAAGATTCAAAACTAAGTAAAACTAAACCAGAACCAAACAAAATTCAGAATACTTAACTTTCAAACAAGGAATAAGTCAGGACTAAACCAAGTACAGTGATGATGGCACTTCCGAGTCCAACCAGAATTTTCACGACTGATTTCTAACTGTGTTTTTGTTTCTTATTCATCAAACACACAACGGTCGGACACCATTAGCACTAGCTTAGTTTAGCCTAACCTAATTGTACCTCAACCTCCCTCATATACATTCTGTCACAGATGGAAACATAGATCCATGTTTGTAATGTTTGTAGCTTTAAATGACTGCAATCTTGTTTATAGTGAGACAAGTTGTTGCTAAAAAAAAGAGGAAATTGTGAACAGGTTAATTGTTGTCAATCCACTGATAGACCAAGAAGTGACATCACACGTAACCAATCATTTATAATCCTGGAATTAATATACTAAACTTTGTATGGACTGAGAATTGCTAACATTTAGCACTATAAGATAAAAATAAATAAATAAATAAAAAGCACAAATAACGCTTGGTAAAACAGCTTGTTAGCATTTAGTACCAGCAAAGAAAATAAATTGTGTCAAATCTTTGTTCAAATCAAAAGAGGTACAAGAGGAGGTATGGGGATTTGATTGGAATAATTCCAGAAAGTGTTAATTTGAAAATTACTATTTTAGAAAACACAAAACATCACAGTATTCTTACAGGCCTTTGCAGCACTAGCTCCCCTTTCACAGTTTGATGTGGTTGCAGTGAAATTGCATAATCTCCATCTCATCATCTGAAATAGGAGCAATTTTCATCATATTTTAACCATAACTCAGATCAAACAGGAAGACAGACAGGTACCTAATATTCATGTTTAAACAGTTCTACAAACCAATTATAATTTGAAACCTGAATGACCTGAATTACTTGGTGCCTAAACTGGTGCAAAGTGTATTAGTAAATTGTAGCCCTTTTGCTGGATGAGCAGCAAAATGGCTTTACTCAAACAACTTTTTGTTCAGTTGACAGATTTTACATTTTGCTTTCAATTTGAATGGTTGGCTGTCAGTGTACACTTAAAAGTAGTGACTAAGCATTAGTCATTTTCAAAGATCATAATGTAGTGTTGTCACAATACTAAAATTTCAATCTTGATTTCGATACTAAGGAATAGATTCAATACTCAATACCGATTCTGATACCACAATTACAATAAAAAAATAAAATAAAAACACTATTTAGACAACAGATTGTGATTTTTAACATTAAACGGTAGTACTTTGTTTTCTATCCCCATGTGTCCTTATATCTGTGTAATCTCTCAGTCATCCAGGTAAGTTCCATAGTGGTCCATGAGCATATACTAGTCTATGTGATTTATACTTGTTCTGATACAGCTCAAGATCATTCTAAAGCTATTCCAAGAAACGTTCATTTCTGTTCTGTGAATGGGACTTTTTTAGTATTGATACTTGTTCAAATGGGTATCTAGTTTTGATACTAGTTTTAGTATTGATTAGTATCTGATTTTTTATACATTTTGCAACCCTAATATACAGAAACCCTGTACTTTGAACCCTTTGAGTTGGTTATTACATAATCTTTGCGAGGAACACAAACCAGTAAAAGCATTACATTCATTCATCTTATTGGCACAAGATGAAAATTGACAAAAAAGTCAAGAGACATGTGGATCTGGGCGCGAAAGTTTTTCTTCTTCACGGGGGGGTATAACAGAAAATAATTGAGAAGCACTGCTTTACCGGTAGTGCTCTTCCTACAGGTCGCTTATGAAAATGCACTGTCATAAACACTCCCCACTGCTTGGATGAGTGCTCACATTTGTTTTTACAAAACCAGTGAACAATGTACGCAACAAAATGTCTCAGGCAGGTAATGTTATTTTATCTAACACACGTTATTGTTAGCCTAAGGCTTACTTTATATCAGGGCTAAAGTTGCTCATTGGTACGTTTACAAACTAATTGCCAAAAAAGAACATATGTAGCTGCTAAAATATATAATATGACTGCATAAAGATGAAACATCAGTCTGTCCATTACAGAAGTAACCCTGATGTGACGAGCGGCGTGATCACATGCAAATATGTTACCCCATTTGATGCTGGGCACATTGCTCTTGTTTATGCACTGACAACAAGTGACACTAGCTGCACATATCCTGCATCCAGATGTAACAGTGTACTAAAGCAAACAATTATTCCAATTACTCTTGTTCTTACTTACTAGAACAATGATACCACAAGTAATGCATGTAAGACTTACGTGATCAGTAACATGGCCATATCTGCGTCATTCTTGCACCCTTCTCTTTCCTTTCTCTCTCCATTCCTCAAATGCTTTCCCCAGATAGACTTGCATGTTAACTCTGGCCCTGTCTCATTCACCTTTTCTTTTTCGTGTGTCCTCAAACAAAGGCTTCCTCTATCTTTTAGCTGGTTGTGCTATCGCTGAGGTCAAATGACCGCTCCCCTCTGGGGAGTGTAACTGTTTCAGATACCTGGCTGGACCCTAGATCCCCTCCTGATCGTCCGGTGATGGCTGGACCCTAGATCCCCTCCTGATCGTCCGGTGATGGCCGAACTCTAGATCGCCTTGCCTGAATGGACTCTGGCCCTACAGACTTGAACTCGATGCGCCTTAGTCCTGGACACATCTAAAGCCTGTCCCTCCTTGGGAGTGGATCTCTCCTTCACTGTGGTTCTCCTCGAGGTTTCTCCTTTTCCCACTGGGTTTTTGGAGTTTTTCCTTGCCGAGAAGGAGGGTCTAAGGACAGGGGATGTTCTGGAACAGTTATTCATTGCTTGTTTTCTGTTGATTAATTTGCTTGTCTGTTTCTGTTTCATTGTTGATTTTCTAATTCTGTTGGTTAATCAACTCTCATGTTCAGCCCTAAGAGGCAACTGCTGTCGTGATTTTGGGCTCTACAAAAATAAATTGAATTGAATTGAATTGAATTGTTCTTGTAGTGATCTGTGGACAGCACTGGTAAGAGGTGTGTCATCAGCTCTGGTATGTATATTGAAGTACCATAAAGCAATTTATCTATTGCAAGAATGAGAGCAGACTCTGAGATTTGATCACTGGGTCGGTGGCAACCAAGTTGCATGTCTGTTTTTTCCGATTTGTAACCACAAGAGGGGCTTTGAAAGACATAAAATAATAGTTCTCCTTTAAAACAAAGCTCAGATTAAAGTCCAACAAAACTAGCCCCAAGCACGAAGTTGCAAAAGTTGAATAAAACTCGACCAGAACCAAACCACATTCAGAAGTCTTCACCTTCAAACAAGGAATAAGTCATGACTAAACCATGTCTATAGCAGGACTAAAACAGGTCTATAGCAAGACTAAACTAAGTATGAAACTTTTTTTTTTTTTTCAAACAACTAGCGTCACATTTCCAGGAAATCCCATATTGATGTGTAGAACAGCTTCTGATGACAGAAGCTGTTCTACACATCAATATGGGATGTGGTTGGGAAAAGGCGGCACATCATGACAAATACTCTATGTCTATAAATTCACAAATATCCAGGTTATAGGGTTTTCGGGTAAATATCCATCCAACTCCATAGCTCCTTAGTTCCCCAAAGTCATCATATTTTTTCCAACATCCGTTTATTCTGTCAGCACATCCTGTCCAGAAAACTCACCCCCTATACAAGGGGGGTTAACATTTTGATCGCGAAACGCATTGACATTTCTCTACCATCAAAACAGCTATGGTGCACTTCAAATAAATTACATATTACTCCATTTAATCCCAGTTCTGATGACAGGAACAGAGATTCTGCAACTTCCCAATAACATTTACAAACTGGCTGATATAGTAGTAGATACCTGAGACTGCCTGTTTCAGCAAAGAGGTACTTCTGATTAAATTTGACCTTTACTATCTCACCTGTCAAATAAATTATTCACTAACTCTGGCTCAGGAGAACATATCTTTACCATTTGACTTGTCCCTGAGGTTACACTTTTTGTTTCTTTTATTTTGCTAATATATGCCAGATCTTGTGTCTCTCACTGTTAGGGGGCTGTTCACTGGGGATACCATTTGAAACTGACAAAGTTTGATAAACTTGTTTTACTGTATAATTATTTTAATGTATTCAGTAGCTGTGCGAGATGGCAAAGCGTATTTTTGGTCCAAGGTTCTTTGTGGATGTGGCTGGATTAATCACTTTTCTTTACCTATTTGTGCACAGAAGGTTTTGCAACTTTAAAATGAGACCTTACCTGACTTCTCCTGTCCCCTGTAATGTGTTTTAGATGGATGTTTGTGCATTTTGTATGGGTTAAACAGTCATGCTACCTCCTAATGCACCTCTGTATTTTGGTAATTTTAGCACATCAACAATTTATTATTATTATTATTATTATTTTTTATTTGGAGTGGAGCAGAAGACGAAGTTCAAATCTGTCAACTGGAAAAATCGTTGTAGGAGTGAAGATGTTTCACTGCTCATCCAAGCCGTTTCTTCAGTTCTGGTCAGATTGCTGGTGGACACTGCCTTATATCTATCTGAAGGGAGAGGCTAACTACACTGAAACTATAAACAGTTTTTGTCTGTATTGTTCTCTTTGTTTTGGGTCTGAGGATGGAGTTGTAGATGGAGGAGAGATTATGCCTAAGGCCCCCATTCGGTTTAAGGAAGGATTGTCTTTCCTAACAAAAATAGCTTATTTAACTCTCCTCTCAAACCATTTATTTTCTCTGGCTAAGATCTGAGCCTTACTATCTTCAAAGGAGTGGTTAGTGGCTTTGAGATGGAGATGCACGGCGGATTGGGGTCCAGAGAACCTTTCATGCCAGTGTTGGTACATCCTCTTATGGAGTGACTGTCTCCACAAGGTTTTCGCACACTGTTGTTGGTACTTTTGCCCATTCCTCCATGCAGATCTCCTCTAGAGCAGTGATGTTTTGGGTATGTCGCTGGGCAACATGTACTTTCAACTCCCATCAAAGATTTTCTATGTGGTTGAGACTGATATGGAGACTGGCTAGGCCACTCCAGGGCCTGTGTGTTAGTGATGGTAGCCTTTGTTACTTTGGTCCCAGTGTTAGTGTGTTAGTGTGTGATCTTTTTTAATGAGGGTCACATAAAGAGTGTGCTTACCAAATTTCATCAGTCTACAACAAAATAATTTTTTGTTGCCTCATTACAACTGTGCAAGGGGCGCTGCAGAGCTATTTTTAAAGGTAGACGCATATCATTATGTCAAGGACACCACATTTGGAAGTTTGAATCTGAAAATGTTTACAAAGTTTCAAAGATTTTATTTTTATTTTTTTTTACTTTCAAAATGGCCACTTCGTTAAGAGACTTTTGATCCCAGATATGTCCTGTTGTTGAAGCCTCAGTTTGAATCCCTCAGGTAAAAACCCCAGGACAAGTTTGTTAAAGTATGAGTCTACATTTTGTCCATTTGCCTATTTTGATTCAAAAATAATGAGAGTATCAAATTCCATTGGATTACGACAAACTAATTTTCTTTTTTTTTTTTTTTTTTTTTTTTACTTCCCATTTAATTTTTGTATGTAAATGTAGATGTAGAAGGGGGGCCATCTTCATTGGCATTTTTGTTCAGAATGACATATAGGGGTCGATGTAGCAAATTTTATTTGTCTACGACAGGGGTGACCAACCTTTTTGAAATGGAGAGCTACTTCATGGGCACTGAGTCATACGAAGGGCTACCAGTTTGGTACGCTCTTCTGAAAGAACACATTTGCCCAGTTTCCCTTTAGTTATACATTAATAATATTGATTAATGATAATCATCTTTGTGAAGACACTGATCACATTCTCACAATCAACAATGACAGAAGGTGAGAAAACAGATATCAGTATTCAGCACTTTAACTTTATTAATCTCAGTAATTGTTACATTTTCAGATGATCACTTACATCACTACATCTCATAGGAAAAATGTCTCATTTTCATTAGCCACTGACAGATCTTTTGTTGACAAAACATAAACTATGTTGCACTATGTTTCAAAAAGTTAGCAATTATGTAATATTAAAGAAAAATCAACATAGGTATCTTGGTTGTTTTTTGTGACTTTTTCTGCTGGTCTCGTGGAAAAAAGACTGTTGCTTACCCAAAGCTGCCTTTAGCTCAGGGCTTTTTTGCCTGTAGTGCAGGTACTTAGCATGGAGCTTTATCTGCTGTAGTGCGCCCCCTGGTGGTAGTTAGCATGGAGCTTTTGTGACATGTAGTGAAGTGTCTCTCCACATTGTTGTGCTTTGCCATTGCCACAGTCACCGCAGATGCGATACACACAGGTTTCTTTTACAGTCGTAAAATTCATTGTGAAAGTGATACATTTTCTTTCTTTTTTTCTGCCATGTTTTTGGGGTAAACTGCATTCATAGGTCAGAGTTCATCTCAACTTATCTAAACTTTATGTATAATGACCATATTTTTAAGATATTATAATTTTTAAACCTATTTAAATGCAAGGGTGATTAAAAAATAGCAACAGAATAAAATTAAATTTTAGATTCAGCTTATTAGTGAGTTGTGCTATTTTTAGAACTGGCCTGCGGGCGACTCATGTAGGCCTGATTCCTGCGGGCACTGTGTTGGCGATCCCTGGTCTACGACAAACTAAACTTTGCAAGGGGTTACTGGAGAGCCACTTTTAATGTTTATACTTTCAAAATGGCTGCTTCATTACAAGCTTGTTATGACCACACCCTGGGGTTTATGTAAATTATTTTAACAACTTTTGATCCCAGATATGTCCTGATGATACCGCATCAGTTTCATCGGTCAAAAGCCCTAGGACAAGTTCCCTAAAGTGCGAGGACACCTGCATATTTTCATTCAAAATGGCCACTTTCACATAGGAGATGGGGTGTGGTCCCCATTGAACTTTTTGCTCAGGGTCACATAAAGAATTAGTGTAGCAAATTTCATCAAATTAGGACATACTTTTTTATTCACTTCACATTGACTTTTTGGAGGCGTAGCCATACAAATGTGGATATGTGATCTTCATTGACTTTTTGATCTTCATTGACTTTTTTGTTCAGAATCTCATAAAAGCTGTCTGTACCAAATTTCGTTTGTCTATGACATTCTGAATATTTCTGCCCCATTTTAACTTTGTAGACATTTTTAAAGATACAAGTTTAATTCTCACATTATTATGTCCAGTTCATAAAAATACACAAACTCTACATTTTGTTTGTCCCTATCTGACATTTTTTGCTAGAGTTACAGCGATTTTTATGCTTTCAAAATGGCTGCTTTGGTAAGCAATCACCATAGCCACACCCTGAGACTTATGTAAATTATTTTAACAACTTCTTCTTCTTTAACTTCTCAGAGTGCTCTGACTTGTGATTGGTTGCTATCGTAATGTTTAAATATCCCTTCAAAATAAGATTCAGATATGCCTTAAAATTTCACATAGAGCTGTTTTTCTTTTAGCTTCTGCATGTTTGCGTGCCTACTAAGACTCACAAGCTCTCCTGCTCTCCTCTCGACCACTGCCCTAACGTGCTCTGACTCTGTGACTCTGGTCGCAAGGGCCGTTCGATGGGGCTTGCTTTCTTGTGCGGCTCGGTACCAATTGATCCACAGACACACATCTAGCACAGATATAATATACTCGCCATTATATCAAATGGATTTATGTGGAGATTTCCGATCAGGATTTTCATTATATATCTACGGACAAGCCTATTAGTGTGTCATGAGGAGTGGGCAAAAGTTACGTCAGAGAAAATGCGGTCGCTGATAAATTATTTACTGTTTTTGTGCGGCCCGGTAGGAAATGTGTAACAGACCGGTACCGGTCCCCGGCCCGCTGCTCTAGAGCCATCTTAAACGATAGAGCCTTAATTTGCACGTCATTGCATCCAGCTCAGAAATGTGTCCGACAATGCATATGAAAGAAAACATTTTTCAAATTTTGCTAAAAATTGACATTTTGTTCAAAAATTATCATAACCACACCCAACATTTTATTTAAAAGTTAATTGATAACCTTTTTTTGCATATAGGTTTTGTGCCTTTTGACCAAGTTTGAAGTGTTTTTGAAGAAAACTGTTGTCAAAAGATTATGATGAGTGAATTTATCAATCTGGGGTCCAACATGGCCGACTTCTATAGAGTTTGGGGCGAGCCACAATATAATTTTTTTTTTACATGTCCTGACGTGACCTATTTTTGATGTTAACTTTAATTTGTCTACGAGGGCATTTTTCTGGGCCGGGCTCCCAATACAATGTAAATAGATTTTTGAGGTGACACTACTCAGTTTATACAGATGGCTAAAGTCTAGCACACAAAGTCATATTTTAACAAATTTGTCCTTTTGTCTTTCTTACAGACTCCAGACTAAGATAGCATCATCAGGACATATCTGGGATCAAAAGTTGTTAAAATAATTTACATAAGTCCCAGAGTGTGGTCATAATGGGCTCTTAACAAAGCAGCCATTTTGAAGGCATAACAATTCCTATAACTTTTGCAACTATTATCAGATTCAGACAAACTAAATGACGCATCTGTGCATTTTGATGAGCTGAACAAAATGATGTGTGGATTAAAATAAAGTTTTAATTTTTAGTTTATTTTTATGTTGTTTTTTTTTGTTTTTTTTCCGGTACCTTTTTCAGTACTTGACTAAAAGATTTGGCTACTCTTCCCACTGAGTCTACATGTGACAAAAGCTTTATGTTGACAATATGAAATGATTTGAGCATTTATTTTTCTTGCACCGCTCCTTCAGGAATGATTTAGTTTGTCTCATTTGTGTTTCTATATATTTTGAAAATAGCTTTTGTGCATTACTTGAATGTCGGTTCTTCAAATTACATTCACTTTAAATTATTAATCAGATGTTATGTCTCGACAGTAAGTTACTCTTACTTGAGTCCTACTACTGAGTCTTACTTTTACAATAGTTTTTTTTACTCTTATTTGAGTAATTTCTTGGATCACTACTTTGTACTTCTACTTAATATTATTTTGAAGTAACATTACTCTTACTTGAGTACTAATTTTGGCTACTCTAGCCACCTTTGGGTATAAGTCGCATGACTCATTAATTTGTTACTTACTACTATAGCTCTGGCTGACCTGAGGCAGGCTGACATTGACAAGATACATATGGCTGACTGACATGTCAAGCTAAACAAAATATCTTGCTCATATAGAAGAAAAATTTGCAAGGCAAATTTAAATATGCACAATGTAACATTTCTGGTAAGGGGTTGACCACCCGCTTGTCTTGATGGAGATGTTATTGCTTTGCTTGGAATGTTCCACAGTATGGTAATAATAACACTGCTCAAAAAAATTAGAGGAACACTCTTTAATCACTCTTTATAGCAACCTATCAATCAAACTTCTGGGATACTGATATGGTCAGTTAAGAAGCATAGGGGATTGTTAATCAGTTTCCGCTGCTTTGTTGTTAAACAACAGGTGCACTAGAAGAGCAACAGTAAGACAGCCCCCAAACCAAGAATGGTTTTCCAGGTTGATGCCACTGGTATTTTTCCCTGCTCATCTCTTCCGGCAGATTTTTTTTACTGACTGACTTTTTCCTTTGGCTTGGATCAACATTATTGATAGCATGGTGTGGTACCTGGAGGCTGCAGAGGTTGCACAAGTGGTCCAACTCCTCCTGGATGGCACATCTATACAAGAAGAAGGTTTGCAAGAAGGTTTGCTGTGTCTCCCAGCACAATCTCAGGAGCATGGACTAGATTTAAAGAGACAGGTAGTTACTCCAAGAGAGCTGGGCAGGGTTGTAAAAAGTCTTCAAACCCTCAGCAGGATTGGTATCTGCTCATTTGTGCAAGGGGGAACAGGATGAGCACTGCCAGAGCCCTACAGAATGACCTCCAGCAGGCCACTGGTGTGAATGTTTCTGACCAAACAATCAGAAACAGACTCCACAAGGATGGCCTGAGCGCCCAACGTTCTGTAGTGGCCCCTGTGCTCATTGCCCAGCACTGTAGAGCTCGATTGGCATTTGTCATAGACCACCAGAATTGGCATGTGCGGCACTGGCGTCCTGTGCTCTTTACTGATGAGAGCAGGTTCAACCTGAACACATGCGACAGATGTGAAATGGTCTGGAGGCGCTGTGGAGAACGTCATGCTGCCTGCAACATCATTGAGCATGACCGATTTGGTGGTGGGTTAGTGATGGTCCTGGAGGATGAAGGTATTGATACCATTGACTGGCCCTCACGTTCACCTGATCTAAACCCAATAGAACATCTCTGAGAAATTATGTTTCGGTCCATCTGGCGCCGCCAGGTTACTCCTCAGACTGTCCAGGTGCTCAATGATGTCCTTGTCCAAATCTGGGAGGAGATCCCCCAAGGCACCATCCCTCACCTCATTAGGAGCATGCCCCGCTGTTGTCAGGCATGAATACAAGCACGTGGGGGCCACACTAACTACTGAGTATCATTTTGAGTTGCTATAATGACATTTTGGCAAAATAGACCCATCTGCTGCATCATTTTTTTTCAGTTTCATTTTAGGGGTGTCTTTGGTTTAACCCCTCTATAGCGAGATATTTTTTATTTACGTAAAATCATGTGACATCCTTTTGTTACTAATAAATTACTTATTATCATTAAAGAAATTCTTGATTACTTTTTTCTTCTGTGTTTAGAAATTGTGTAATAGAAATACATGGGTTTTGGTTAACTGTGATGGAAAAAAGGTTGGCAGTGCAATTCCAACCCTCGCAGATGAATGCTGTCGTTGTGTCCTTGGGCAAGACACTTAACCCATCTCGCCCCAGTGTCTGCATGCACTGCTGTGTGTGTGTATGGGTGACAACAAAAAAATGTGAATGTGGATGTGTGAAAGAGAAATATTTTATTGAAATATTCAAAAAATTGCAATTTTGTTTAAAATTCACCATGACAACACACAAAGTCATAATCAAAATATAATTGATGATCTTTAATCACACATGGGTTTAGTGGGTTTTTTGGGTGTGCGCTTTTGTCATTACCGGGTTTGATCCAATATGGTCGACTTCCTGTACATTTTAGGGCGAGGCCATAATATTATTTTTGTCATGTCCTGACATGTTCTATTTTATGATGTGAGTTTCAGATTTTTCGGTCAACTTTTTTTCAAGTTAGGCTCCCAATGGCCCAATGAAAATCAAAGTTTGAGGTGGCGCTATCGAGTCGTCTTTCGTTATTTTTTCTCTGGGTCTTTGGTGACAATTAGAGCTCACTGAGTTCTAATTTTTGACACCACTCACTGGCATGTCTGGGCGTGTTTACTACTTGATTTTTGCCATTTTCCGGGTTTCAGACGCGGTTTTAATGAGTCCCTCACCGGGACGTTGTCACCGGCTCGGGCCTAATAATCATCATCATCATAAGCATAAGATTAAGCATAATCATATTTTATTTAAAATATTTTTTAAAAGTAAGAAAGAAAGAAAACATGCATTCTTCCTGTGAGCGGGGTCAACTCTCATCTGACTTGAGCCTTGACCTGCTTGTCTCCATCAAGAAATATAAATTTAATGCTATAGTGTGGACTATTCCTAGCAAAAAAAACAAAAAAACAACAACAACAAAAACCCAAAACATTTTCATGTAGACAAGCAAATAGCCAGTGATGTGGGGTCACCTGTCATCACAGAGAAAAAATAAATTAAATGGTTATATTTATCCAATGATATGTACTATGAAGTTATTTTTTATTTAACTTTGCAATTTTATTCTTTTTTTTACTCAAAATCACAGAATTTTTACGTTTACCGTTGAAATCCTGAGAAGAGATGCGCAGAGAGGCATCGTTCACATGGACTGACTGTGCTGTAGCTCAGCAGTGGCAACTGCTGCTTTAAGCGGTTCTGAAAAGGCGCCGGGTGAGACACGTAGTTACCTGGCCTCATGTTAGGGGGCACTCATACCCATGAACCCAGGGATTCTTGCATCTCCCGCAGAATAGTGACAGCAAACTACAATTTAGAGTTAGCAAATCAAGTTTAGCAATCCGTTCACTTTTTTCTTCTTGTCTGGCCCTACTTTTTAAATGGAGGAAGATTACATATTAAAGCAGCAGTTTTCTATACTGGACTTTCGGTCGAAGCAGGAGGTTATAATTAAAGGAAGACCAACGCTAAAGGAGCGAAATGGTTTGCTCCAGACTACGGGACGAAAGCCTCGTTCTTTTCAAACAGAGTGGTACGAAATGGTAATAAATTTAATGAATTCAATCCATTGAAAATTGGAGAACCAAAACCACCTACAGGCTAATAATTTATTTGAAACTTTTCAATCAGGATTCAGAGCTCACCACAGCACAGAAACTGCACTACTTAAAGTCACAAATGACTTGTTATTAGCTGCTGACAATGGACTAGTCTCAGTCCTGGTTCTGTTGGACCTCAGTGCAGCGTTTGACACCATCGACCACAATATTCTACTACAGAGATTAGAATGTGACATAGATGTCCGAGGGGCAGCCCTCAGCTGGTTTAAATCCTACCTGTCTGATAGGTACCAGTTTGTTAATGTAAATCAGAGCTCCTCTCCATGTTCTAAAGTAGCCTACGGTGTGCCACAGGGTTCTGTACTGGGTCCAATCCTGTTCACACTTTATATGTTGCGGTTAGGTAATATCATTAGAAAACATGGTATTAACTTCCACTGCTATGCTGATGACACACAGCTGTACTTGTCAATGAAACCAGATCAGTCTGATCGCGTGGACAGACTTAGTGCCTGTGTGAAGGACATTAAAACCCGGATGACACTTAATTATCTGCTTCTTAACCCAGAAAAAAACAGAGGTCATTACTCTAGGCCCCAAAAGCCTGCGAGACTCTCTGTTTGACCAAAAAGTCACTCTGGACAGTGTCAGTATTGCCTCCAGTTCTACTGTAAGGAACCTTGGAGTCTTATTTGACCAAGATCTCTCATTCAAACCACATATAAACCAAGCCTGTAGAATGGCTTTCTTTCACCTGCGTAATATTGCCAAAATCAGAAAAATCTTGCAGATACAACGGGGCCATGCCCCGTTGTATCTGCAGAATGCTATAGTACAATACCACCCAAACAGAGCACTCCGCTCCCAAAATGTTGGACTATTGGTGGTTCCTAGAGTGACTAAAAGCACAGTAGGAGTGAGAGCTTTCACTTACCAAGCTCCTGTGTTATGGAATCAGCTCCTTCCCATGTTAAAGAGGCCCTCACAGTCTCTACATTTAAGACCAGGCTTAAAACGTTTCTCTTTGAAATAGCTTATGGTCAGGGTAGCTAGGACCAGAAATAAACCCTGTAGTTTTAGTTAGGCTGCCTAGGGATAGCCATGCTGGGGGAAGTATGGTAACCTGAGCACTATCCTCTTTTTCCTCCTGTTTTCCCTATCAACTTAATTTACTATTCAGTTTGTTCATTGCTATTCACATGTTGTCCGCTGTCCCGCTGTAACTGTTTCAGATGCCTGGCCGCTGACCGTCTGGTGATGGATGGACCCTAGATGCCCTCCTGACCGTCCGGTGATGACTGGACTCTAGATCGCCTCCTGATCGTCCAGTGATGGCTGGACTCTAGATCGTCTCCTGACCGTCCGGTGATGGCTGGAAATCAACAATGAAACTCTGTTTCATTGTTGATTTTCTAATTCTGTTGGTTAATCAACTCTCATGTTCAGCCCTAAGAGGCGACTGCCGTCATGATTTTGGGCTTTACAAAAATAAATTGAATTGAAAAGAAGGATAAAAAACAATACAAAACCAGCCGACTTTTTATTTCATACTGTTAGAGCTATTTCATACAGACTTTGGAACTTTTATTAGGCCCGAGCCCCCTACAAGGCGTAGGGCCTATTGCTTCCGCAACGATGAGTGCCTGGGCGGTCGCTGAGGTCGCGACCTTGCCCTGATTCCACTATCCCAGCAACCCATGCTGTAGGCATGGGCCATCTTTATTACTGCTAAAATGAATGGAAGTCAATGGGAGGTTAATGGTGGACCCCGACGTCATGGCGAATGACGGGCGCGTCAGCGCCATTGACCCCACAGTGACGTGGGGAAAGTCCAGAGCTTTCAAAAAACGTATATTATGTCATTCTAATGTTTTCGGATTTATTGTTTTTGCTAAAAATATTATTATTATTTTTTTTTTTTTTTTCTTCTTCTTCTTCAGGTCTGCCGAAAATTTTATTTTTTTATATGGTGCATCATTGGGTATAAAAAAAAATGGCGCGACAGCGCCACCTACAAAAGTCAAAATACATTGCGTCAATGGGAGACACCCCGACGTCAACTTTTACGTAGACCCACCAAATTCGGTACAGATGTTCATCAAGTGATGCCAAACAAAAAACATTGTTATGGCCACGCCCTCTGATAAACCGGAAGTCGGCCATCTTGGATTGAAAATTCTGAAATGCCAAGTCAGCATTTTCGTTGACGTCGCATTTTCGTCAACACCTCTGAAGGCGCTTCACCTGCAGGGCTGAAAATCACTGGACATCATCTAGTCAAGTGGGGCATCAAAAGTTATGCAATTTACGTTGATACGTGTAATGGTTTACGTGCGGCGAAGCCGCAAAAGTCCATCGGAATTTTTGCAATTTTCAAATGTCAAAATTTGCTCCCATTTGCGCATACACAATCCGATTTCACTCAAATTCAAATCATTTGTAAAACTTTCTGGCCTAGACCTACTCATTGTGAAAGAAAACAATTTGGTGCCATAGCGCCCCCTACAGAATAACAAATAAATTTGTATAGTGGTCCGAAAATTTACTTTTCCCAAATGTTACGAAATTTGACACAAAATTCCAGTGGGTCATCCCAATCAATAAAGTCAATTAGACCCATGTCGTTGTTTGCACCGTGTTGCTATGGTGATGCGCCAAAGTGCCCATGTTATCCTAATGGGAACGCTCCGAAAATTTCCCATTCATGAGAAAAACATTAGTTTCATGGAATTAAGTGGAATTTGGCACAATGACTCATCGTGTCATCCTGATCAAAAAAGTCAATCGGATACATGTCATATTTTCCACCCGGTTGCCATGGCGATTGCCGAAATACCCCATGTTATCCTAATGGGAAAATTTCCACATTTTCGGACATTTCAAAGTCTTCTAACGACTTCATACCTTCAATGAAGAACATGAAATTTAGCACGATGATTCTTTACATCGTTTTTGTCAAAAAAGTCCAGGGGCCAACTTTGTATTTTGCATGGTGTTGCCATGGCGATGCCTGGAAAAACCCATGTTGGTGCATTTTGTGCATCAGTGTTCTCAATGTCTTTTGACTTTGTTTGGTGACAAGTGCAGCCCAAAGCCACAATAAAACGGAGGAAAGTAGCGGATCAGCGCTACCTACAGGGAGTGCCCGGTCGGCCGAGTGTGAAGCGCGGCCCGTGAGGGCCGTTCGATGCCGCTTGCGGCTTTAATTTTGAAATTCTTTTTTGTTCTGGCCCCAAGTCACTGAGAGAGAAACTGGCCCAGGGCCAAACGTTCTTGCCGACACCTGGTTTACATGTTTGTAAATCTGATTGTGACGACATCAGTGCCTCACCAGCCATGAACCTGCACCTCACTGCAAATAGCAGACCACCCATCATTTCGCAAACTTTTAGTAAAGACTTCAAACAAAGGGTTTAACCTCCAAAGGCCAGCCCCAGTGGACCCGTTTCCCCTCAGGCAGATGTCTGAGCTTAAGGCTAAAATGCACCTTATTCCCACTGACGGGGTAAAACTCACCTACTCTTTCACATTGATTAAACACAACTGGAAATCAACAAACTTATCTTTTGTTTTATTGTTTATTTAGGCTATGGTAAGTTAAAGTTTGTACACTGTTTCACTGATTTTTATTTATTTATTTATTTGAAAAGGGACAATGTTCGCAGTCCCTCACATCTAAAATGGGACAAGAGACAGGACAACACAAACAACAAACAAACAACAATCAAACAACTCCACGGACCCCAAAAAAATTCACACTCATGCGGTCTAAAGTGCCTGTTTCTGAAGCGCGTATGTGGCTAAAGTGCTTGCAGTAATTTTAAAGTGCTGTAGTATTCTAATAAATAAGTTTAAAGCCAGTTCAGTTACATGTGTTTTTTCATCCCCTGCCGCTCAGAGACGACCAAGACACTGGAGTTTACAGTGTGTCCTCAGGTCCTACAACATTCATACCTATATACATATTTACATATTAAACGTTAACGTTAGACAAAACTGCAGCAACCATTGTTTACATTACAATGAAACCTAACCTAAGCACAATCTGGACTAGACCAGAACTAAACGGGACCAGATCAGGACCAGATCAGGACCAAATCAGGACCAAGGACGACAAGGATGAACAGAGAAGCAAGCAAGTAGTTACACTGGTAAATTGTCACATTTTTATATAGTGCATTTCCACCTTCAAGGCACTCAAAGCACTACATCAAGGAACCACTCAACCATTTGCACACATTCATACACCAGTGTATGTAGACTCTGGGGGCAAGGTGGGTTAAGTGTCTTGCCCAAGGACACAACAACAGCATTCATCTGTGGGAGCTGGAATTGCATTGCCAACCAGTGGGTCAGTGGATCAGATGCTCTACCACCTGAGCTACTGTCACCACTGGTATGTTTAGTGTTGTCTCCATGGAGATGCTACTGTTTATAATTTGAAATGTTCCATAATATAGCTTTAAATGTATCTAGCTCCATGAAGCAGAAGCAGATTAAGCGACCAGCCCCAATGTTCCAGGTCATAGTAAAATGGAACATTACAGACCATCTGATGACAACCCCCACACCAATAACTAAATAAATACATTTAGCAAAATGTATCAAGTGTAGAGTAAAATTCCATGATTCCATGATTCCAACTTTAAGCCATACTTCGGAACATTCACCATAAGGACAGAGATGTTTTCTACAGTAGTGTGGAATATTAAAGGAAATGGAACACCCTCCTCCAGGCCACATAAGGTTTGTGGAGATGCAAGCACAGTAAGGATGCATATTTTTCTGTTTTTCAGTGCAATAAATACAACAACAACAAAAATGAAAACCTGGTTTTCATGTCTCTTTTTCTAAATCGTCACACACTGTGGCTTTAACAAATAAATAAATACAACTAGCATCATGCAAGACATTAGCCTAATGGCCCCCTTGTCAAAACGTGACTACTTTTGCATGTTTTATACAAGCTATTTTAAATTCAAATAGATTTCTTCTCCTGCTGCAGCTCCGATCATTATCACAGGAACATGGTGAGAGGTGTCCCACTGACATTTAAAGACTAACAGCATATTTACAATGTAACTCTAACACTTGCAGCCTCTCGCCAATCTTAAACTTTCGCAGGCTATAATTCAGCGAGCGCGACTTCATTGCTCCTGCCTACATGTACAGACTCAAAACAAATGAAAAAGGATCATTTCGGGACAGTTTTTGCACCTGCTTATTTGCATATAGAGCAGAAGTGAGACCAGATCCAATCGCCTGCTGTTAAAGCGAAGTGGGAGAGAGGAGCCGGAGATGATGTGCTGTACAGGAATACTTACATTAGGAATATGAGGCCAGAGTAAAAGAGTTTTTTGTTTTTTTTTGTTCTGTATCATGGAGCCATGTGAAAGACAATACTGTGTGATGATATGTATAGGGGTAAGTTCAAATCTTACAGTTCAATGGTAGGGGTAGTGTTGTCATTGTTGATACAAAAGGGAAAGCCTTAATATTGATTAAGATTTTTTTATGTGTGCGCGAATATACAATTTTTTTATGTATTTTAAAGGTGGAGAATTTAATATAAGGCTTGTGGGTTTTTGCACTTCCTGCGCCTGCATTTTATCTATTGTGTTTGTTTTTGTTACATGTTATATCCGTACAAAAATGCAATGGATAAATTCATTAAAAAAGTGTTTCTGCTACATGTAATTTAAATTGAATGATACTAGTTCTGATAGATGTTGGTGTTCACCCAAGTATCCAGCTTCAAAACTAATGTTAGTATTTAGTATAAATTAGAGTACTATGCTGTGGGTATTCTGTTCAAAGGCACAATTTTGTGTATTTCTCACAATGCAAAAGATATAATATTTAGTTAAGTTTAGCTGAATTATTAATATGGCAATAGTGCAAATGTTTCATTAAAATAAAACCCATGAATAGGACAAATCTGTTAAAAAAAGTCCAATTTTGTCAGGTTAGAAATGGATTATAAATTATATAGTCCAATAGTTGCCTCCAGATTATGTTTATTTGTATTTTTAAACTTTACTTAAGGCATTTGTTGTTGTTGTTGTTGTTGTTGTTGTGTATTTGGATAACATGTGTTTGATCAGTGCATTACTTAGGTGCAGCCTCAGGGTCTTTCTCAGTATCTTGAACCAGGATATTGCTCAGGAGAACATAATTATAGATATGTGCCAACCATATCTGCAGTGTGCCATAGGGAGAGCATGCAAACGCGGCAGATTATGATGAAAATAACCAACATTTTGCCTGACTACATCTCAGTTAAATTAAAATAGCGTGATGTCATCTTGAATAGTGCTGTGATATTCATGTGACATTCTTTTGAAGAATTCCTTAACATGAATGGTTGGAAGCAGATCTTTTTTTTTTTTTTTTTTTTTTTTACAAAAGAATCATCACAAAAGCAGAGCAGATGACATGAGTGACCACTTCTGCACAAAATAAAACTGATTTGGCATCATAGTAACTGTTACTTTTTAAGATTATTATTATTATAGTCCAATGTTTTATTTAGATTATCCATCATTTCAAAGCATAACCCTCTCTAACTTGTAACCATTTTAAACTAATCTGAGCCATGGTTATTTCTCTCTGTGATTAGTTTGTAGATAAAATGAGTTCTCACAGTGGGTTCTGTCCTGTAGCTAAAAATAGTAACGAGCCAGTCCTTTGAAAAGCTCTTTGAAAGGAACAGATCCAAAAGATTCGGATCCCATAAAGGAGCCGAAAGTCCCATCACTAATCTTGAACCTAAATAGGCAAATTCAAATAGCTGACATGTTTATCTTAAGTGAGCAGTTCTTTCTTCATTGTGTGATTTGATGCTGCTACTGTGATACTGATTTTTATTTGCATGAAAATCCATGTTAATTTACACCAATCCCGGGAGCACTTGCATGTCACCGGAATAAATTGGGAATGAATGAATGCTATACTGAACAGACAGCAGTTTCATCCTGCATGTGGGAGTGCATCTGGGTCAGGGAGAGAGCCAAATCAGCACCAAGTTCAAAAATTGATTTAAAAGACCACACCCTCTCTGTCTCCTCCAACATGAAGCCAGAAAGTCATGGGCAGGTGCAAGATTGACAAGGTTCTTTCCAACAATTTCAGAAAGTTAATTAATACCAAAAAGTAGTGACATTTTGTAAAATTTAAAAGCATACTGCATAACTTTCCCTTTTGAGGATCTGCCACCTGCTTGTCTCCATGGAGTTGTTATTGCTTTGCCTATAATCTTCCCCACTAGCAACCCCACTCACAGAAAGAATGCATATTTTGCAATGTTTCGTTCTATTAGCATTGATTAATGATTGGCTGCATGTGCTGGGGTTTGAGTCGTGAGGATAGAGATCAGAGAGCGTTCCAACTGGATCAGCATTAAAAATTGCAACCCAAATGACTGGATCATTGTCTTGCATCTGCATTATAGCTACCAGGAAAAAAAAAAAAAAAAAAAATGTAATTTGAACATTTCTGCCTTGTATCTGGCAACAGCATTAGGTCATGTTTATTAAATTTAAATCACACACTATCCCTTTAATATTGTACACCAGCATGAATGAGCAGTGCTGTACCTGTCTTGGCTTCCACAGAGAAGTATGGCTGCCCATGCAGGATGCTATACACCACTCTGGCGCTGTTGCCGTAGGTGGGGTCGTCCGCGTCTGTGGCTGTTACCTGGGTTACGTACGTCCCTGTGGAGGGTAACACACATACACACATTATTTTACACTGTGTCCATTGTAAACCATAATATTGATCTAAAAATGGCTTAGTGATAGAAACAGGTCCACTGGCATTCTGGCTCTGCTTCTTCCTAGTAGCTTTTCACCATCACAAACAGCATATTTTTATTTATTAATTGACCTGTTTATTAATTTTATTTTTCCCAAAGAATCACAGAAGAGCTGGGGGCATGGATAGGAAGTAGGAGAAGCCATTTGCCAAAGCCCCCGAACCAAGCAGCATAACGCAGGATTACTTAAACATGAATCTAAATACAGCTCAGAGTATACCAATGATAAGGAAATGTGTCCTGCATAGCAGCCATAGACCCTTTCCAGATTGTGAACCAAGAACTTGGTTAGGACGACCTAGCTGAAAGACAAATACATCTTACACAGAGAGATGAAGAATGGTCACTTTCCCAATTCTGTCATGATATTATTGATACACAAAAAAGAGAATTGTGTAAGTAAAACGTTTGATTATTCAGAGTTATGTCATGAGCTACTGCAAATGGCTTGGTAAAATAAAAACAAGTTTAGAATCTAAAAGTTAAATCTGGCATTTTTAAGGAATGGTGTTACGTGTTGGCTGATGCATTCCCATTAAGGATGGATTAACACAGCAGGTCTCAAAAGCCAGCCTTATATTGGATTGGAAACTGCTCTGTCTGAAAAGTCTGAAGTTTGGGTTTTAAAAGGTTTTCTGCACAAACTTTTTTTAAACACAAAATGATTGCTCATTAAGGTGTATACAACCTTACGCTCTATAGTTTTACAACCTTACTCACATTTTGCATACACCATACTATTGTTATTCGTACTGAATAGACTGAGCTGTTGGGTGTAACTCCTATGGTGCTGAATGGATTTGAACTTCAGGGTGTTTTCTAAGTGATATATTGATAGCAATGATAGCATTGTGTTATATCCAAAATACCAGCTAACTGTATTCTTAACTTTCTGCAAATGCGATCTGTTGTTTTCTTTAATGGTTCACTATGTAACCTTACTAGTAGAGGGTCTGGTACCGGCTTGTCTCTATGTAAATATTATTTCCTTGCCTGGAATATTCCACAATGTGGCAATAAACTTGTCTATCTTCATTCAGACACGTACGTGACACCACCAGGCTAGTTTACAAGTGTTTTTCAAGCTCTTTCCAGGAAGAGCATCATCTCCATGGAGACAAACAAATGGAATGCCCACAAACAGAAAAGTTTCATACCTCCCTTTTAACATTCATTGTTAACAATCAAAACAGTTGCAAGTACAATTCCTAGATTAATTTCCTCTCCTGCAAGGTAGTACTGTAAAGGAAACATAAGCAATTTATCCTAAATAAATTACATATGTGGTGGAATCCTGGGAATTGTTAATTCTTGGTGATTGGTTTGGGAACATTCACATTCCAAAGCTACATTTGCTTTGTATTGGATATATGCAAAAGGGAAATTAATTTCTTTAGGCATCCAGTGGGAATTTTGGTACACACACACACTGATGGACAATTTTCAGCTCACAATAAGGGCTGTCATTCTCAAACTGTACTGTACTGTTAAAAAAAAACAAACAAACATCTAAATCAAATCTAAATCTAAATCATTACCTACTACCTTAACTTACCTTACCCTACCTTACTAACTCAACAATGTCCTGGACAGAAATAGCATTAAGGCATCTCTTTTCCAAATTGTGGTTCACACTAATTATTTGCAGAAGTGGTTGGTGCATATCACCTTAACTAGCTGGCACTGAACTCCACTCTATTAAAAAAGCCAATGTAATAGGGGGGAAGAGCAGGGAGTACTGGAATCCTGCTGTGTCAGCGTAATTACTTCACAGCATTTGAGCACAATGGCTAGACCGTCAATCAGACTCAAGATGGACAACTAACATAGACAAGGATAGGCTGTGTGGCAATTACTGTCATATATAGAGGCTAAAATATATAACTAAAAGTTTAAAGGGCCAGTACCCTTTTTTATAAGCAAATCTGGAGGTCAAAATAAGTCTGCTGCATGCATCTAAATATCAAGCATTTTATTGTCCTATAGTCAGAAAGTGTGTGTTAGTATGCTAGTTGCTAGTTTTAATGTGATAGCAAAACTCCACTCTGGTCTCTACAAGTTGTGAAAAGCGCTTATAAACTCATTGCGGTGAATAATTAGGATGGTCAGAATGTGTAAGGTAAATGAGGTATAACTTTGGACCACTGCAAACTGTTTAAACTGTAAAACTAAACTAAACTTGTATTTGCAGCAAATGTGCTTTCTGACATAATACTTCAGTGGTTTATGAGCCCCGCTTGTTTAAATGTCAATAAAAATGTCCAATTACATTTGAATACAGGAACTGAAATAAACTGAATAACAACATGCTTCTAACCTGCTTTTCTGCTTTCTGTGCTCCATCTGACTGTCTACTCTGCATCCTCTGCTCCATCTGACCCTTTCCTATACATCCTCTCCTCCTCTCTTCTGCATCCTCTGCTCCTCTAACCCTTACCTTTGCTCCATTTGATCTTCTCTTCTGCATCCTCTGCTCCATCTGACACTCTTCTCTGCAACCTCTACTCCATCTGACCCTATCCTCTGCTCCTTTTGACCATCTCCTCTGCATCCTCTGCTCCTTCTGACCCTCTCCTCTGCATCATCCAGTCCATCTGACCCTATAATCTTCCTCCTCTTCTCTTTCTGACCCTCTCCTCTGCATATTTTGCTAACCTGAACCTCTGCTACAACTGACCCTCTCTGCTCCATCTGAACCCCTCAGTTGGTCCTCTAACCCTCTGCTCTTCTCCATCTGACCTCTCTCCCACTGCGTCCTTTGCTCCATCTGAGCCTTTCTTCTGCATCATTGTCCATACTAGCTTCCCTCCTTTGTAGAGGTAAGATCTTAAGCCCGAGCCCGAGCCCGACCCGAGCCTAAAATGTCAATCATTGCTTCGGGTCGGGTCGGGCTCGGGCTTCTCTCTCGCTGACTTTTTAAAAATAAATATATGTTTATAAAAATGTATACTAAAACGATGTGTGGATACTAAACTAAGTGTTGTGAGATGCGTGTCTGACTCTTACGTGTTTTGGTTCGGTGCGGTGCGTGAGCGTGAGTGAGAGAGTGACGTGCGCGTGCATGTGTGGCGTATGTGGTTCGAGCGGTGTTGGATGAGCCTGTAGCTGTCTTGCTGAAAGAAGTACATGTTATTACGGTGAAGTTCACTAATAAAAGCTTTAACATAAGGAATACTTGTTTTAAAATAAATAATTTGGATAAAACAGAGAAGGCGCTGTAATGTAATTGCTATTTAACTAAACAGGAGCCGCAGAGCCAGAGTTCTGCGCACGTGAACGCCGCCCTCTTAATAATCTTCCCTCCGCAAGTCCACATCTATTTTGACCTGGTATCCCCAATATGGAGGAGCAAGAAGTTAAGGATAAACTAAAGGAGAACTGAACAGACAAACACGCACCGGTAAGAGTGAGGTGTGGAAAAGCTTCACATTAATTGTAGAAAATGCTACAGAAACTTGCGTTGGCTTCGCTGAATGTGTCAATGTGGCGCTTTGCTTTCATATGAGAGCAAAAAGACTGGCACCTCGACGCTGAGCAGCATTTAAACAGCTGTACTGGCAAAATTGATGATCGTCAAAGTCAAACATCTAGGCCTAACAAATAAAATATGAAATTTCGGGTTTGCTTCGGGCTCGGGCCTGCAAATCAAGTTAATTGGTCGGGCTCGGGCCGGGTCGGGCTTTAATACCCACGGGCCGGGTCGGGTCGGGCTGGATTTTTTAGGCCCGATCTTACCTCTACTCCTTTGCACTATGAATTCCCTATCCATCCAGTGTACCATATATCCACTCTCCATGCTTTGCTACATATTCTACTCTCTGGGAACTTAATCTTTTCTAATCATAATTTATAACATGATCTGCTCCTCTGATATATATTAATTCCTAATTGTTGTCCAAGCAGTTTCCCATTCAAGTTCTAACCAGGCCCAACCCTGCTTAGCGTCAGAGATCTGTCAAGGTTGTTATGCCCATACTTACAGGATCCCAACTAAAACATGCGTGGATTATTAAATGTTTATAATCTGGAAGGCACATTTGCATTATTCACCCATACTTTGGAACATTCTCCATGGAGATAAACACTATTTATTTAGTAAAAAGTAACAAACTGTGGCTTTAGCTTGCCCTTTTCATGGCACAGTTTACCCAATGTTATTTTTAAACCAGGAAATGACAAAAGTGCATAGGCTAATCCCACTGTGTTTCTCTTGTTTCTTATAGAACAGATATTGACAGTCTTAAACATTATTACCTTTGAATACTGCTCAGACAGGAGGAGGCAGCACTTAGGGCCACATGCTGTTGAATGTTTAACAGTTCTAGAGCAGTGCAGACCTCAGCAGCGGTCTATCCCCAGTGATGAGCTCTGAATTCCCCAGTGAGGTCAAAGACAAAAGCCCAGAACCAGCATCATTATTTAACAGTGTGAACATGGAGAGGAGTGCACACAAAGGTCACCAATGCACAATGTATGGGGTCAACTGGAGGTTTAAGGAGGGGACTGTTAAAGTCACAGGTAGGTTCAGCCATTTGCTTGTCTACACAGAGATGTTCTTTTGTCAGGAATGTTTTTGGTAGTTTGATGCTCACATGAAAAGAAAATTAAACTCAAGGTTGCATTGCATGTGTTGTCCCTTTTTTGCTGTGGGGGGATAATATCAACTGTGGGTGACATGAAGCTATCTGTGAGGACTGCTCTGTCTGAAGCTCGGTTACCCAAGTTAGACTTGTTTTAACACAAGCCGACCATAAATAACTGTAGCTCTAAAACTAGCTAGCCTCAGTTAGTGACCTCCACCTTTTTTGGTGAAAATCAAGCTCATAGGACTGTGAATGAATTTTTGTGTTTTCAGACAATCAAAAACAAATGTATCAGACGAATGTTTGCAAATGTGTGAATTGTCGCACGCATGGTAACTACTGAACAGCCAAAGACATACATGCAGTCCTCCCAGGTCTGATGCCATTGCTAAGTGTCAGTACTAAACAATAAGTACATTAATTCAAATGTGTAAAACTAGTCAATTTTAGCTACCCTTGAAAAAAACAAAGTAGAAACCAAAAGACTATTCTGAACAAATATATTTTCTTTGTGAATCACTTTAAAACAACATTCCCCTCTTGCTAGCACTAACATACCACTGCTAAATGCTTTAATTTGCAGCCAGTATCTTGTTTTAATATTCTAAACTCCTTTGTCTGCTGCTCTAATCTTTTTACACTTTCACTTTCATCTGCAGACTTGTGCAAACCCTCAGAGAGACACATTCTTCATACATCTACTTTTATTAAAATGTTCTGTTATTATGGTTATGAATTATTCATTGTGGACTGAATAATTATTACATTAAGACAGTGGGATGCTGCAGTGTGCTCCACAGTCTGTTAGATTTCATACTTAGATGCTGTGATTCATTAGGCATTAAAACAATTAACAACATTCAAATGTGCTACTGCCATCCATCCACATTCAAATCATGACTGCTTTCTAAGTTTGAATTTAGTCAAATGCATATTACTTCTATTATGAGCGAGCTTGCATCGCCACAAACCTGATTCTTATTTGGCTTGGTCCCCTATTGCTTATTTCTGTGGAAATCTGACTTTGGCTATAATACCCACAGTGTGGCATAAAATATATCTATTGCTGGGTTTCAGATGACATAACAATTATATCGAATACAGATGGGGGGCAGCTAAAATGTATATTGTTAAAATACAGACTTTATTGTCTTGAGTAGATCTTAGGTCTACTAACAATCTAGTAGTAATAAAAATGATCATATTCAACATTTTAGCTATTTCATTGCAAAGTACAATGCAATCAATACCAATACCCATGAAGAATCTTACAAAGTTCTACTTTCATGGAATCATGCAGGTGATGTGCCACCTCGCGAAAGTTACATATTATATCTTTAAGATGAGACACCTTTGATTTGTTCAGAGTGAGGCAATTTTAGTGTTGCAATGCAAAGTACAAGAACAGTAGAGTACTAAGGATATGCAGTAAACAATTACTGTCTATCTCATAGGATAAGTGTGGAAGTCCTTTTTGGCCTATTGTTGCATCTGTTGGTGTCATTGGCTCTGTCTTGGCCAGTCAAAAAGATTTTTACAGAAAAACACACAAACCACCCAAAATCATCTTATTGACACAGACAGTTTACACTTCTACTTTCCCCAAAAAACCTTGAAAAAAGACTTAGGCCATTATGCTAACAATATATAGAAATACAGTTTTATCATAAAAAGTGTTTATGTTAGCTGTGTCAGTCATACTTTTTTTGGGTGAAGTTTATAATCTTCTTGGTTGGACATGGACAACAGACATGATGTACACAGAAGTAATTTCATAACTGTTATTTTATGTTAAACAGGTTTTAATAATTTGATTTAGTTTTAATTAGACTAATAAAACTAAACCTACCTTTATTTTCTTAAATGAAGGTTTAAACTGCCTTCCTTGCGTGTAAATTTTCTTTGCATTTTGGATGGAATTTCAGTGTTGATGTGGAGGTTTTAAGTTTCACAACTCACTGCTACTTCTTCTTTTGCAGATTTGTTGTTCACTTTTTATCTACAAACTGCTGCTTAGCTAATGTAAAACTATGACAAATATTTAACATGGGTAATATCCCACCCAACCAGATAGTACATCCAAAATATTTCAAACAAGCCCATGGGAAGCTGAAATTTAGAGTGTCAACAATGTCCACAATGTCCTGTGTTTGTCCCACCCCTAGCTATAAAAGGTCATTTTGTGCACAGAGTTGACTTTAGGTTTGGGGCTCTACTCATCTGCATCAGGATTCAATGACCCTGATATGGGCGCCTTGGGTAAGAAAGGGAGTGGTGGTGAGTTGCAGCAGCGGATTGTGGGTAAAAGACAGTGAGGGACTGGGAGGGCAGAGTCAGAATAACTGTGTGTGAAATATCTGGAGCCATAGGGCGGAACAATGCAGTCTCTGGATGTACCTGGATGATTCTTCAGCTCACCCACTGAATTCAAACGAGCACAGTACAGACGCTGCTCAGGGGGACAGGCCTTTAAAAGAAAAGCACAGTGGATCTAAAGTTTATCAGTCGTTTTTATGCTGTTTATATTTAAGGTGACATCATAAAGAACATTTGACTTTAGTGTTTTGCGCAGAGGAGGTTATAAAAAGGACATGAACAAGATATGTTATTTCAGGTGCATTACAAAAACAACAGTGGTTGACTGTGTATTGGTGCTCACGTGAAGAAGAAATTGCAAGGTTTGGAAAAAAGACAATGTTGCTGTCTGGATATATTTAAAGCAGACATGTTCTTTGAAAAGAACTCTTTAGAGCTTTTAACCATATTATAGTTGTTTCTTAGAACCATTTACTCACCCAAATTTGTATTTGGAGTGAGCAATCTTTAATCACTCATTTTCAAGATGCCATTTTGCTGTTAAACTCTCACCACTGGTACACAGCATCACGTAGTCATTTTGGTACAAATGAAAAAAAAAAAAAAAGAACAAAAAAAACAAACCCTGCAGCTCACTGCTGTGATGCAGCTATTCATTAGAGGTGCCGACAACTTCAGGACTCTTTGTTGTGATGTCATTTTTAAAGTGACGTCAGCTCCCATTGGGAGTTTTCTGATGCATAAGTTAGCAGACTTGTTTTTTTAACAAGTCATTTTAGATGAATATTGTGAAATGTGCAAATTATAACATAATGGGTGTCATAGATTAGAACTATAGGTCAGATACAAGCACAATAGGGCTGATTTCAGAACATGGGGGAAGCCTTTACTGTTATATTAAAGGTGACATTGTAAAGACCATATTTTACCACGGTGTTTTCATTTCAGGTACATTACAAAAACAATCCTAGTTGATTGTGTGTTGGCTCAAATATGAACAAGGAATTGCAAGGTTTGAAAAAGGGCAAATGTGATGTCTGGTTATATTTAAGGAACAGCTTTATAATGTAATAGAAAGAGCAAAACCTTTTTCAGTTAAATGTGCACTATGTAACATTTCTTGTAAGGTTGACCACCTGCTTGTTTTGACAGCGTGGTATTAATCTTATCTATCTTGCAATTAATAGTTGCATTAATTTTTTTTTTTGTTTTGTTTTTTTGTTCTTTATTGCTTACAAAATACTTACTTATACTGATATTAAATAAGGTCTGCTTAAAATTGTACTGGTTTTACACATTCATGGACGGTATATACATTGTACATTTTCTTCCAGCTTAAGCCAATGTAATGCTTAGTGGTAGTTTGGTCAGGAAGGACCAAAGCGATGATTCAATCCTTGTTTCTAAACTTAACACTAATCTGAAACATTTCCTTTTTCTTAGTATTAATTACAACAGTTTCTAAAGTTACAACGACCAATCATAGCAGACCATTGCTCTTGAGCATACAATATATTACCAACCAAATGTGATTCACTACTGATACTTTGCACCCTGAGGGTGTGATGCTAACTGATGGCACTGTTATGTCAGAACCTTTATTAGACTTTAACCTGAGCTTTATTTTAACACAATCTGACTAGAAAAAAAAGTTGAATAGGTGCGCTGTTAAACAAGTTTCTCACAAATACATTTACAGTCACAAGCTAGCTAGCATTAGGCAACAGTTTTGGCTAGCACAAAATGATTTGCCAGAAAAATGTCTTCCCTTTGTGTAAATTGTCTCTGCATTTTGGATGGAGTTTTTGCTCTTCATTACATTATTCCATTTTAGAACTCACTGCTGCTTCCTGTATTTTTGTACTTTTCTTCAATTTTTTTTTTTGTTGTTTTTGTTTTTTTTCCCCACAAACTGCCACTTAAGTGATGTAAAACGATGATAAATAATAATTTATCATAGTTTTACATTACATCCCACCAAATTAAATTTAAATTTACATTTGGAGTTTCAACAGTGTCCCCTTTTACCCAAATATGTCTGCCCAGCCTGTAGCTATAAGGTGTGTATATTGAGGCCATTTGATTTTCATTTTGAAATGGGAAATCCAAAATCTCACAAAAAATAGAACATCGGAAAACAGTCCGTTATTTATTTTTTGGGTGTTAAAACTACAATTGGCAGGTGTCATGTGAAGCTCCTCACTTTCCGCACCCAGTCCTGGGACAGAGACAAATCCACAGACAGGTGAAGGCAGCGTGAGATTGTGCATACTCACCTTGAGACCGAGCAGATGCAGCGCTATGATCACTGTCCGAGGCTGTTGACAGAAAGCCGGCTCAGCTGGCTCAGCTGGGGCTGGGAAGCATTCCAGAGAGCAGGGCTTTGGTGGTACATGTCTCGCTTGAACACTGTTGGTACTGCTGCCTCGTTACAGACAGTGAGACTTTGATCAACACAAGTGGACACTTTGCACACCATGGTCCACATGGGTTTAGGTGGATATGTATTTTATCATCATCACTGTTATCAACATTCATGAGTTTACGAGCAAATAGAGCTTTGGAGAGTGTCCGTCATTGGGCTGTCCTCCTGGTTCAGTAGTGTGTGGAGTGTTGGGTTAGACCTTGTTACGTCTGTGTTTAGTCCTTGCTTAGAGAAGGGTGGATGAAAGCGTACACCACTGGTTCCCAAATGCTTGGAGTGTACTCTATTCTCTTGTTGGACAGGAGCAGTTATGCCTAGCTCCAAAAGTCAATTGTATAAACTAGTGAATGTTTTAATAAAACACACACAAATCCCATTGTGACGACATACAAAGTGTCTACGTTACTCAAAGTCCCATGACCTGTGACACGCAGCACTGGCAACTGCCAGCAGATTCAGTCAGCCACAGTGTAGCGAATGAGGGCGCTCCCAGATCCCGCTATGCCAGAGAGACAGTGCGGCATTCTGTCTAGCAGCCTCAACTAATAGAGCGGCAGAAAGATGACATATCCTCAATCTCATACTATAAGGAGTCATTTTGTGCTCAGAGTTAACTTTTGGTTTGGGGCAGTACTCATCTGCATCAGGATTCAGAAAAAGCTGAACAGATGTGATTATTTTTGTGCTATTAAAGTCTCTTAAACATACATTACAGTCACAAGCTAGCATATGTTGTTATACTGATCACAAGCTCCTGAAAATTAGTTGTTTAAATCCTTTTTGCATTTTTCTTGTGTTTTAATCTACAAATGTTCTCTTTTTTTTTTTTCAGTGTTTTGCTCCCCCCCAGCATGATGTCAGAATACATTTCTACGCACTATCTTCCCTGTACTTACCCACTGGTGACATTTCAGGAACAGTGGCAGTGTAGGGCCCCTCTAGGAACTTGGGTTCATTGTCGTTGATGTCCTGTACTTTGATGACAAACTCGGACTCGGGCTCCAGGGGTCTGTTGGTGTTGAGGTCCACAGCCTGAGCTCGGAGGGTGTAGTAGGGTCTTTCCTCTCGGTCCAGGCTGCGTAAGGCATGGATGTCCCCTGTTGTCTGGTCTATGGTGAAGATAGAACCTGCGCCTTCCCCCGACAGAGTGTACTTCACAGCACTGTCGCCTTTGTCCAGGTCTGTGTGCAACTGGAAGAGACAAAGGAAGTATATTAAGTACTATTCATCTCAACTATGATTAGAATTGGGTTTTAGTCTTATTGCAGTTTTGTATCCATCTGATCATAAATCAGTTCAATCTCTGTTACAATTAGAAATGTGTCTTGGACTTTTGAGGTTAACTGATTTATTATCATGGGTGGATGGTACTCTGCTTGAATGTTTACTGAGGTTTGTAGCTGCTTGGTAGCTAGCTGTAGTAGTATTAGAGGCAACATTAGAAGTGAAGCAGTACTAATAGTAATGGTAGTAGTGGTAGTAGTAGTAATAGCGGTGGTAGTAGTAGTAGTAGCAGTAATAATAATAGTGGAATCATTGTGGTAGTAGCAGACTACTTTCAACTGCTCAAGATGTGACACATTGACCTAAAACAGGAATAGGACTGTGTAAGAAAATATGACTGGTATATTTTGAAAAGAAAACAAGATTACAAGTATTTAGTTACTTCCTAAAGTTGATCAGCTGAAGCTGAATAGTTGTGTTCATATGGTACGCCACTGCATTGTGACTGTTCTCTAGGTCATTCTGCAGCTTAAGGGAGGTGCAGCGCAAACATTGGCTCCATAATGACCGAATGAACACACAGGTGACACTCTGTCAAAAAACTGCATCTGAGGATGATGGCAGAGGAAAGGGGGAGGACTTCAAATCTGCTGCTAGAGACATGAAAAACGTGTACTGACCAGGAGGATAAAACATTGTCACGATCACGTGACTCCTGCCCTGTTTCTCCCCTGTTACCTCCCTGGTGTCTGTCAATTGCCGGTCGTGGGCGGAGCGTCTTGCTCCTCCCACGCGCACCTGGGACTCATCAAGTCAATCACCACCACCTGCTGACTATAAGAAGCCCCAGGAGGCAGACAGCCAATGCCAGACCTTCCACGTACCCACGTGAATGCCTAGCTACTTACCTTTTGTATTTTTGCCTAAATGCTTGTTACTTACCTCGATTCTCTGCCTTCGCCAGACCCAGCTTCCCGGACATCTCCTGCTCCTGTACTCTCGGTTCGATCCAGTTCTGCTCCTGCTCCCGGTATAGTGCACTCTGCTGTATACTCACCTTGATCTCTGCACTCCACGCTGCACCTGGTCCTCGTCCTGGTTCCTCTCCTCGTCTTGCTCCTGTACCTGCACTCCTCGTTCCCGGTCCTTGGCGTCGCACTCTAGCTCCAGTCCTGGCCTCCCCGCTCCCGCTCAGCCCTGCGCACCGCACCACTAGTTCCCGGTCCCCTCAGCTCCCTGTTGCACATTTAACTCACTGTATTGTAAATAAACACTGTTAAACTCTCCCGAGTGCCGCATATTTTGGTCCAGCCTAGTTCTGACATTACGACAAACATATACTACTAATGCATTTGTTTGTGCATTTACTTTGTAGCAACAGTTAGTCATTGCCAATTTAATCATGAGTTAAGATGCCAAAAAAATCCCCAAAAGTATATTCAAGTGAGAAATAATGTGATGTAACAAGTTGGTAATGTCAAATATACTGACAACTCACCAGCTATCAGTGGCGTATTTAACAATACTTTCATTTCATTACTTTATTTGTGTAAAAGCCCTTTTGGTAAGAGTGGAAGTAGATGAGGTGTCTTATCAAAGGACAATGCAGATCACTTTTTTGTTTTGTTTTAGTGACTACTAACGATACTAATAAAAATGCTTTTGTATAAACGCAGCCTTCATCATACTCAAATTGCTTTAGTTTCCATAATGCACCATCGACCCCTCTGACCACCACCAATCACTCATTAACATTCATACACAGGCAATGTACTAGTGTTGTCACGATACTAAAATTTCAAACTCACTTCCGATACTCAGGAACAGACTTGATACTCAATACCGATTCTGATATCGCAAAGATAAAAAAAAAAAACACTTGTCATGTAGACCGTAGAATGTGTTTTTCAACATTAAATGACAGTACTTTGTTTTCTATTCCCATGTGGCCTTATATCTGTGTAATCCCTCAGTTGTCCAGGTAGGTCCCATAGTGGTCCATGGGCGTATACTGGTTTAAGTGGTCTTATACTTCTTCTGATACAGCTCGAGATCATTCTAAAGATATTCGGGAAAGGTTCATGTCTGTCCTGTGAATGGGATTTTTTTTTGTATCTACTTTCTTAGATACTAAAAGTAGTATCGATTAGAATGTTATTTTCAATACTTTTAACAACTCTACAGTGTACAATTACTACTATTACTACTCCTACTGTTCCTACCACTGCAATTGCTACAATTGGTAGCATTTATTATTCACAGCTGGATTAAGTCCATATCTTCTTTATTTTTTATGAAGCTGCTGTTGCAGTATTGAGCTATACAAAAGTTAATTGAAAAACCTTCACTATCTCAGGGGTTTTGGTATCTGACAAAAGCTATTTTTTTTAACTTTCATTCATTTTATATTATATTATATTTAATTTTGTTTTGTAAGCAAATCCAAAACATCAACTTCCTACTGACTGAAAAGTCAGTGAATCTTGGGCAGACCACAGCCATCTCTGCTAATACAAAGCCACACAAACACATTTGCTTTGTGGACATAGCACTGTTTATCCTCCCCCCTGAGCTCCCCTATGCCAGCACACCACTGCTCCAATGGCAAATAAAGATACAATTTGGACTTTTTTATTACCCAGAGTCAAATTCACAGCCAAATCATCCATCTGGCTCCAGGCAACATGGATATCACTGCCAGAAACAACCAAACTTGAACGGAGATAAGTGAAATTTTGAACAAATGCCTTTGCTAATGCACTTAATGGGGAAAATGATGTTGAAATAACTTGTGTTAAACATAATGGCCTCATGGATTTTTAATGAGTGATCTGGTATTTATGAACCACTGGTCATTTGTATTTTAATCGTAACATGTCAGTGGAAGTGACAATTGCCAGAACAAATTAAGGACAATATATTAGCATTCTCTGTACACAGGCACATGAAATTACAGTCCAAAATGTTGGAACAAAGAACTGATGTAGAATGCACTTGTGGTTTCAAGAAGACACATTTATCATATTCTGGAAGCTGCTGTTAGCGCTGCCATAATTTTTGGGGTTGTATTATTTTGCATGGGGCTGCTTCTTTCTTTATCTTTATGTATACAGTGGAACCCAATGAGAGTATTTAGACTCTCTTTTTCATAGATGCCCTGCTCAAAATACAATACAAACAAAAAACAAACAAAATGAATAAGTATATAAGTTAATATAAAAAGAAAAGAAAGTTAATATAAAAAAGAAAGAAAGAAGTCCACTGATTTGCGGTTGCTGCACTGGTTTCTGCATATAGTGCCCCCCACCCCCGGATGTAGTCCAAGTTAAGTTAACATCGCCTGACCTTTTCTTAAGCTGTTTACAATGAGACTTTCAGTTGACCAGTTATCCAACACAGTAGCAGAAAAGTGGTCCTTCATTACTGTCTATTGCCTTTTGCGTGGCTGTGTATCGCCATGGGCAACAGTGACCTTCTCCTTCCTGATTTGTTTACAAGCTCCACTGATGCTCTATATGTGGGCTTGTGGAGAGCTTTTAACCTTGGTCTATATATGAACTATTATCCCAGTCATATAAACAATGAAGACTGTATTTGGCTGCATAAGGTAAGTGAGGAATATTTAGACCACTGCAAACCTTTCAAAGTGAACTAGTTCTGTTTTTTTCCCCAATTTTAAGATGGCAAAATCTGAAATGGTGCCTTTAAGGAGCACTGTTTCTTTTCTTTTGGCTCAGAAATCAATTGGGCCCTTTTCTATATTTCAGAAGGATTAGATCAATACTACGGTTTACAAAACACAAAATGTAGAATAATTATATACTGTGTAACAAATACCATATAAAAGCAAGTGTAATCCATTGTCTTTAAGCAGTAACTCAGTAGCTTAGTAGAAATATTTCCCAACTAACTAAGGTTGGAGGGTTGATTTTGCTACTGTGTTCCATGATTGGGCAAGACACTGAATGTGAGTGTGTATCGATATGGTTTCCTAAGTACAAAGTGTGTTATAAATCTGAATATTTACCAGTACAACAGTATTTTACAGTTCAAAACAGGATAATTTAAAGGTGCATGATGTACCTTCTCCTGTAAGGTCTGCCACCTGCTTGTCTCCTGGAATGTTCCTTATATATGACATTAAACTTGTACTTGTCTATGCTCATCTATCTTCAAAACAAACTTGGAAAAAACAAACAAACAAACAAACAAAAAAACCACATACATTTTTAGAGTCTACTTCTGCACAAACATGACTTGTAACTTGACTTGTTCCTGCAACACACTTCCCATCTCTATAGTAATGGGTAAGTTTAATACTAAGTAACTGCACTCACCTCACATGTATCCAGCTATTCTGATACAATAAAATATGTTGTACCATGCCAATGCAGAGCTTCCTTAAACTCATGTAAAAATACAATTTTACTGTATTTTCTATATTTAGCCTGATTCCTAAAAGCATAAGGCATAATGAATTTGTTCCACTTAATTAAGTTTACTTTAAAGTGGCCTCATCTGTGCGCTCACTCATGCTAATCTCATCTTTTCTGGGATAATGTTGCTTTTCTTCCCAGCTCAGAGTTAAACATAATTTACTTGTATGATTACCCATTGATTCAAAACCTGATGCAGTTATTTAAGATATACAAAATTTCCAACTGGTACAGTAAAAACTACACAAAGTGACAAATGTTATTTTATTTTTTTTATTTTGACAAATGTAGTTTTATTTTAGCAGCAATTTGAAAAAGTTTGACAATTGCAAGAAGTATACAGATAATCTTTTGTGATTGATGCGGTTGAACGCAGTGTTCGTTGTGATAAGGGGATGAGGAACTTTAAATGTCCATAATGTAACTCTTCTTATGAGGGGGTGTGAGGGGAGTGCCATATGTCTGCCTCCATGAAGATGTTATTGCCTGGAATACTACAGAGTATGGCATTTATAAACTCAGTCTCACCTCTAACACCATTTAACTGGCCACACCCTACATCATAATGTTTTCTGTCGGGCCTGAGGGCCAAAGATACCTCACTCAATGAAGCCTAATACTTTTCTTTTCTGTCTGAGTCTTTCCAGGTTGAATTAGAGAACGAATCAAAACTCCTCACTTTCTTAGCACATTCTTTGAATTCTAATGATTCACCTTTCAAAAGAGCGGAGTGCTATCACAGCAATGTTGTTAACGGCCATGTCCCAATTTGCCAAAATGCCTTTAAAATCACAGTTCGAAGTGTGCGTTGAGGGGCATTACGTAATTTCTGGCGCTACAAGTGCTGTCCCATTTCAGCGATGAGTGCGGACAAAAATTCCCCTACGTTTCCATGGAGATCGACTGTAGCCAAAGCGTGCATCCACGCACACTTCGCGCACTGCTATATCCAATCATGCACCGCGCCTACGCAAAAAATAGAAGAAAACGGAGTCCGCTTCTCAATACTCGTTGAAATGTTTGTACTGGTTTACATCACCTACAACAGAACGACATGAAACTGTTAAATCTGAATAAAGATCTGTACAGTGTGTTTGAGGATTAAAAACCTGTGCAGCTCTGACACACATTGCAGTACATTCTTCTGGGCTGGTTTTGGGAAAGAAAAGAAGTTACACTGAATAAAGGAATGTGCAGTTATTTCAGATATAATAATAATAATAATAATAATAATAATAATAATAATAATAATAATAATAATAATAATTTATTATACATTATTATCATTAGAAATTATTATTATTGCAATAATAAGAATAATGTAAGAATGTTTGTTTCTGAAGTCAAAGAGGACCAAGAGACTGAAACAAAGTCAGAAGAGTTTAATAAGTTCCACAGGTAAAGTGAACAATGAAGCAACAGACTCTCCGGAAAGTACAGAAGAAAGTCCAGTGTGACAGCTTTTATAGGGTCCCCCAATGTGTGTGTGTGTGTGTGTGTGTGTGTGTGTGTGTGTGTGTGTGTGTGTGTGTGTGTGTGGATGTGCGTGTGTGTGTGCTTGTGTGTGTGTGTGTGTGTGTGTGCATGTGTAGGTGTGTGTGTGTGTGTGTGTGTGTGAGAGAGAGAGAGAGAGTGTGTGTTTGTGTGTGTATGTGTGTGTGTGTGTGTGTTTGTGTGTCTGTGCGTGTGTGTGTGCTGTGTGTGTGTGTGTGTGTGTGTGTGTGTGTGCATGTGTGTGTGTGTAGGTGTGTGTGTGTGTGTGTGTGTGTGTGTGTGGGAGAGAGAGAGTGTGTGTGTGTTGTGTGTGTGTGTGTGTGTGCGTGCGTGTGTGTGCCTATTATATTATATGTGCCTATTGATATTCAAAGAGAAATATTAATTCCTTACTTTATTCAATCTAAACAGAAATAAACGGCTGCGATGACGACACTTTGACTCTTCTTCTATTAAATAATAAAGAATTAAAAGTAACATACGTAACATATGTAACGTGTAGGTGTAGCCCTGTCCCATTTCAGCAAGATGGTGGTTACACTGAGGAGTACACATTTTCGGTCGAGTACTTCAAACGGTACTTCGAATGGTACTTTGAAGGGTACTTTAGAAGAACCACCTTCAACTCAACGTGACCAAGACAAAAGAACTGGTGGTGGACCTGAGGAGGACCAAAGCTGCTTTGACTCCCATCTCCATCCATGGGGTCAGTGTGGACGTGGTGGAGGAGTACAAGTACTTGGGAGTGTACTTGGACAATAAACTGGACTGGAGCAGAACTGTGGACACAGTCTACAAGAAGGGCCAGAGCCGCCTCTATTTCCTGAGGAGGCTGAGGTCCTTTGACATCTGCAGGACGATGCTCAGGATGTTCTATGAGTCTATGGTGGCCAGTGCCATCATGTACGCTGTGGTCTGCTGGGGCAGCAGTCTGCGCGTGAGGGACACTAATAGACTCAATAAGATCATCAGGACGGCTGGCCATGTTGTGGGGGAGAAGATGGACTCTTTGACTGTTGTGTCGGACAGGAGGATATTGGCCAAAATCAGGACTATTCTGGACTCTCCCCTCCACCCCCTCCACAAGGTGCTGGCCAATCAGAAGAGCTCGTTCAGCCACAGACTGTTACTGCCACGCTGCTCCACTGAGAGACACAGGAAATCTTTCCTGCCTGTCGCCATCAAACTGTTAAACTCCGTTCTGTAACCAATCACAATACTCCAATATTCCATTTTGTAAATAGATGTAAATAGTGTGTGATTTTGTGATGCTGAGATTTATTTATTCATAGACTCTATTTTATTTTATTTTTTATATCTTTATATTTCTATTGTTTTTCCACTGTGTGTGACACTTTATATTTATTCTTATTCTTTTAAATTTCTATTTTAAATTTCTATTCTGTGGTCGTGGGATCTGTGAATAAAGATAATTTCCCCTCGGGGATCAATAAAAGTGATTCTGATTCTGATTCTGATTCTGACTTTGTAGGGTATGCATTTGGCAGCACACCAGCGGTACGTCCTTGTTTGCAGAGGATAAAATAGTTTTGATATTAACAATGTACTTGTATCACATGATTTAGATAAAACAAATCAGAATAGCAGGCTAAATGTGTCTTGAGGCATTTGATCCATTTGAAAATCAGTGAGTTTAAAGTGAAGTTTGTAGTGTAGTGTTTTGTCTATGTGTGAACAAACCAATTTTCACCCTGTTCTCCATTACGCCTAGTGTCATATGTTAGCTTGTATCTGCATGTCTCCTCTTGTTTTTCCAACCACAACCAATTTAACATCACCCGTAATTGAAGATGGCACGTCAATGTTTATTTTAATGCACTGCTGCTCCTATACACATCTACGCATCTTTGTTTTAACATTTTTAGCTAAAAAAAACTAACTGAAATTAACTAGTTCTGTTTTTCTCATTTTCATTTCAAAAGTCAGGTACAGTGTCTTTAAGATGTGCCTCAGAGATAATATTATATATAACTACTGATATTGCTGCTTTTCAGATTGCATCACCACATTCTACAATCCAATAACATTTCATACTGATGAGGGCAGCTAAAATTAATGTTGTGAACATGTACATTTTCATTGTGACACAGTGAGTTCTAGGGTCTAGTCACCAATAGTAATGAACAGGTTCAACTTCCATCCATCTATTTTCTGCTTATCCGGGGCTGGGTCGCAGGGGCGGCAGTCTAAGCAGGCTCTCCCAGGCTTCCATCACTCCAGACACGTCCTCCAGCTCCTCCAGTGGGACCCCAAAGCATTCCCAGGCCAGCCAAGAGACCTAGTCCCTCCAGCATGTCCTGGGTCTTCCCAGGGCCTCCTCTTGGTGGGACCTGCCTGGAACCATGGCATCTAAGAGGCACCCTGAACAGATGCCCGAGCCACCTCTGCTGGCTCCTCTGTGTGGAGGAGCAGCAGGTCTACTCTGAGTTCCTCCCATGTGATCCAGCTCATCACCCTATCTGTAAGGGAGCGGCCAGCCACCCAGCAGGGGAAACCCATGTCGGCAACTTGTATCCGCGATCTTGTCCTTTTGGTCATTACCCAAAGCTCATGACCATAGGTGAGGGTAGGAACATAGATTGGCCGGTAAATCAAGAGCTTTGCCTTTCAACTCAGCTCAGTCTTTACCACAATAGTCCAATACAGCGATCTCACGCTCCATCCTTTCCTCACTTGTGAACAAGACCCCAAGATCCTTTAACTCCTACACTTGAGCCAAGGGCTCACCACCACCCGGAGAGGGCAAGCCACCTTTTTCCGGTTGAGAACAATGTAGTATCAGCTCCTCCAAATGGCCTTGGATCTGGAGGAGCTGATTCTCATCCCAACTCTCGGCTGCAAACTGCCCCAGTGTCTGCTGTAGGTCCTGACTCGAAGAAGCCATCAGGACAACATCATCTGCAAACAACAGAGATGAGATCCTGTGGTTCCCAAACTGGACCCCCTCCGGCCCCTGGCTGTGCCTAGAAATTCTGTCCATAAATACAATGAACTGAACCGGTGACAAAGCCCCACCTACCCCACCCCATTCTGGTGGAGGGGTAGGTTCAACTTTACAAAGTATAATGTAATCAGTAGAAACATTTGACTCATATGTGTCTCCTTTGACTAAGATATTTTCATCAACCTTATCCAGGATATATGTTATTCAGTGTTCAGTGTCTGCTAGAAAAAGGTTAAATCTGGACACTCAAAAGTGATATGGGATATAAGAAAGCATTTAGGATTATTGGCAAACATGCCTCTTTTTTTATTAAAGCAGCCCTATAGAAAAAATTGACTTTTTAGAGCTTTTAACCATGTTATAATTGTTTACCCTCAACATTTACTCACCAAAGTTGAAGTGACTTACACATGTATGTGTATGTATGTATATATATATATATATATATATATATATATATATATATATATATATATATACACACACACACACACACACACACACATATATATAGTAATCTAATCATTTAAGACAAATATTGCAATTTAAAATGTACATATTATAACCTAATGATCCACAGGTGTCATAGATTTAACTATAGAGCGGACACAGATACAATAGTTCTTCTTTAATGATTACACAGCCAAAATATAGCACAATTGGCATTCTGTCTATGCCAGATGCCCCCACTGTTGCAGCCAGTCACACACCAGAGCTGAGGATGCAATTGTGATAAAGTGTCTTGTCTAGGGGCACAACAGTAGTAAGCCATAACATATACACAACATATAGCCCCATAAAGAAACACTAAAGTGCTAAGAAAGAGGAAAAAAAAAAAGCAAAGAAGGCCATATAAAACACATGAATGCCTGAATATGTAGGGTGAATATATAGGATTTGGTTGAGCTAGCAGCATATCAAGTAGCCCATAGCCACACAGCGCGATGATTGATGTACCATAGCGAACAAGGGGAGAGTGAATTCAAGCTAGTGACTACAGACTGCTGGGGTCAGTGGGTATGTGACCTATGGGAAAAAGAGGAGAAAGAGGAGAGGGAGGATGGGGGGAGAGACTGTGAGAGAGGGAGGGAAGAGAAGAAGAGAGAAGGGAGAGAGATTCCAGTGATTTTCATTTATGTGAACTTATTCTTAGGGACCTGTACAAGAAGAGGGTCAGAGGTGAAGGGAGATCAGTGAATATTTTGTGACTGTCAAAATGTGAGGAAATAAAAGGAGAGGAACCAACTCAGTACCATTATTATTCATTATTATTCCACTATCTAAAGCAGGGGTCTCAGACTCGCGGCCCGCGGGCCAAAAGTGGCCCTCGGGCCACATAGTGACACCTGTGCATCTGCAATAACAGTCCCCGGTAACCCGGACCAATGACGGGGTCGCACCGTTATTTGATGGTCATTGGCTGTTTCCCAGTTCGCCTCATGCACAGTTTTAAAGTACACTTCGAAGTGCTGTTCAAAGTGCTCGGCCAACGAAGGGTGCTCCTCCGCCTTCGTGCTGAAATGGGACTGGGAGAAAGTCTGCAGTCACATAGTGCCACCTGTGCATCGGCAATAACAGTCCCCGGTAACCCGGACCAATTATAGGGTCGCACCGTCAGACAAGCTTTAACATTTTCTCACATTTCTCTATTTTTTTAAACACTCTCAAACTTCAAACCTTCGTAGATAAAAAAAAAAAAAAAAAAAAAAAAAAACATAAAAAAATAAGCACAGTATTATAGAAAGAAGCCAAATACTATACTGTGCTGGAAATAAAAAAATACTTTTTTTCTTTTTTTTTTTGGGGGGGGGGGGCGGCCTCCTCCTCGACCAGACTCTGCCTCCAGCGGCCCCCAGCTAATTTGAGTTTGAGACCCCTGATCTAAAGATGAAAGTTAAGGCTAGCCTATACTTAAGACTAGTGCGGCTGCCTATGATTAAGACTAGTGCAGCAGCTATAGTTAAGACTAGTGCAGAGGCCTATAGTTAAGAATAGCTTAGTGGCCTATAATTACAACTACAACTAGTGCGGAGGCTTATAGCTATGACTAATGCAGAGGCCTATATTTAAGACTAGTGCAGAGGTCTATACTTAAGACTAGTGCAGCAGCTATAGTTACAACTAGTGCAGACTATATAGTTAAGACTTATAGTTAAGACTAGTGGAGCAGCCTGCCAAATATGTACACCTTGTCATTAATTTGCATGTAAGTTTTACAACTAGCCTCATGCACTTCCTTCCAATAGATTAATACCACAACTTCACTGGACAATTTACACCGTTAAACTAAAGAGCATTGGATGTATTCAGGCAACAAGCACAGAATCTCTCGTTTTCTCCTGAACACTCAGACTACACACAGGCTGCAGCCAGTAACTTGACTTAACTTAAGACTTCACAGTACTAACTATACAACGTTGGATGTAGGTAATCCTGACGTAAGAGTTGAGACCGAGCTAGTGCACTCAGCTCCATGTCTGATCCAGGTTTAGTTGAGTGTTGTTAAAGCTGCACTAACTTTTCTGGTGGTGGGTGAACCAACTGCTTGCCTCCATGGAGATGTATTTGCATTCCGCTGAATGTTAAACAGTAACTTATCTATAGTATGTCCACAGTGAGGATAGAGAAGTAAAGTAGATGCCACCAACCCAAGTTACATGTAAGATCTGTGGAGAGTCCACTGAAAGTAAGAGTGTATATTTTCTTGTTTTTTGGTATTCCTTTATTTTTACAAATACAAAGTATAAGTAAGTTTTATGCCATTCTGTCAAGCAGTAATGACGCAAGTTTTTCATTGCAATAATGTTTTTATTTTAGTCTATGTTTTGGCTAAAAAGTGACCTATTGTGGCTTTAAGAAAGTAACTTTATCTCACCATATGTCGGATGAGGTGTTGCAGCAGTATGTGACATTTTAGAAAGTTTTGTCATAGGTAAACTTTAAACAAACTCCATAAAAAAAAAAAAAAAAAAAAAAGGTGTTTTTCTTATACTCCTGGTTCAGACAGCGCTCGGAGCCACACTGCAAATCTCTATTGTGTGAAATGCCATGTCTGACATGTCTGCAGGTAAGAATTAGGATTAGGCTTCAATTAAAGGGGAGCTCAGTGCTGTTAAAGGGGATGTGCTCTGTATCTCTAGATGATAACAACAATAGTAATTACCCCCAAACCAGCTCCGCACTGAGCCCAAAGCTGTCAGTGCTATCTCTGTGTATGCGGCTGGCCTCAGGTGCTCTACAAACTTCGGTGTGCTGGGTATTAGGCCCCTCAGCACTTTAAATTATCATTCAGTCTGTGCGTTTTAGACAACTGTGCACTGTAGTATATGGAAATCTGCATTAACATAGATTGTCCTTTAAAAAAAAAAAAAAAAAAAACCTCCCAAAACCGGCACCTTAACATGGTGGAGGGGTTTGAGCACCCAAATGATCCTGGGAGCTATGTTGTCGGGGGCTCCATGCCCCTGGTAAGGGACGTGTTAAACTGAGAGCGGTTCGGAAGCCCATTGATTGGAAGATTAAGGCCAGCCACGTCACCTGGACCAGTATCACTGGGGTGGGTGCTCAAGAGCAAGTGCCTTTCCCCACGGGGCCCAGCTGGGCTCAGCCCGAAGGATCAACGTGGGGCCGTCCTCCCATGAACCCATCACCCAAGGGAGGATCCGTAAGGGGCCGGTGCATAGAGATCTGCGCGGCAGTCAAAGGTGGGGGCTCGACAACTGGTTCTCCAGACTAGGAGACTGGCTCTGGGGACATGGAATGTCACCTCGCTGGGGGTAAAGAGCCTTAGCTTGTGCTGGAGGTTGAGCGTTACCGATTTGATATAGTCGCCCTCACCTCCACACATAGCTTGGGGTCTGGAACCCAAGCTGAATAGACCTGAATAGACGTCGTGAGGGTCTGTTGGGAACATTGGGTGAAGCCCTCTGTCAGGGGGGTCTTTAACTCCCACCTCCAGGAAAGCTTCTCCCAGATCCCGGGGGAGGCTGGGGACATAGATTCTGAGTGGGCCTATTGTCGATGCAGCTGCTCGTAGCTGTGGTCATAAGGTCTGTGGCGACAACCCTGTGGTGGATATCGGAAGTAAGGGATGCTGTAAAGCTGAAGAAAAGCTGAAGAGTGCTATCGAGCCTGTGGGACTTCTGAGGCAGCTGACGAGTACTGGTGGGTCAAGCGACCACCACCCCCTCTGAACTGGCAGACTGGGGTGGTGGTCCCTCTGTTTAAGAAGGGGGACTGCAGGGTGTGTTCCAATTACAGAGGAATCACACTCCGCCTTGCCGGTAAGGTCTGTTCCAGGTACTGGGGAAGCGAATCCGACCGATAGTCGAACCTTGGATTCAGGAGGAGCAATGTGGTTTTTGTCCTGGTTGTGGAACACTGCACCAGCTCTACACTCTCCATCAGGTCCTCAAGGGTTTGTGGGAGTTTGCCCTACCAGTCCACATGTGTTTTGTAGATCTGAAGATGGCATTCCACCATGTCCCTCGTGGTGTCCTTTGGGGGTTGCTCTGGGAGTATGGGGTCCGGGACCAGGGCTGCCCTGTGTCATCGGTTCTGACAGAATTTCTAGCGGCCGGAGGGGGTCGGGTTTGGGAATCACAGGATCTCATCTCTGCTGTTTGCAGAAACCACGGGACTGCAAAATATTGAGACTTTGCAGTGATATCACGCTGGGGATGTTCTACATATATATCTATGGTGGAATGTTCAGTTACTATGTGAACACAAAGCACACATTGGCAATCACTGCCAAAAAGTTTTAAATACAAAAGAACATATTTTCAAGATCTTTTGATCAATATAAGTGTTCATGGTCCTGTTTATGAGCCTGATTTTCAACCAAAAAGGTGAGTGACCAACTGAAAAACTCTTGGCTAACAGAGCTGGGGTATTAACTGCTACCACATAACATATTTAGAGCACCATGTTACCTTGTATTGTTTTATAATTTTCATTGTCATTCTTGATGCACTGTGTCTTACTCCCTTTGCTCCACGTGTGAAAGTTACTCCCCCTTCAGGAGAGAACTGTTGGGTGGGAGCATGGGGGGCTTGTGGGCAGAGCATTGCACAGAATCTTACAGCTAACCATAAGGAGGGATCAAAGAAGTCACTGGAGAGATTGCTAAAATACACAAACATGCTTGGATGATATCTAAAACCTCTTCAGGTATGTTTTTGACGAGGGAACGACATTATAAGACATTACAAAAAGCTAAAAATAACTTATATTGGATAATAACTTTAAATAACAGCGGTTTATACTGGGAAATTAAGACACACAAGCAAAAATATGGATATGGCACTGCAGGTGTAGCCAGAAACAGTTCCTATTCCATATAAGCCCCAGTAAATGCTTTCTACGAACAGTGTTACCAGACTTTGACACACACACACAGCCAAGATTTATCACTAAAAAAGTTGTAAAAATCCAATCTTTTCCATTGCATTGCTTTCCCTCACAACTTTTCTTCCTGCGCTGCCAAAACTCATCTCAATCAAGTCACTCCTCGTGCCTGGTAATTATCCAGGTACAAACAAATGGCAGAAATCATTCAAATGTGACAGACTGACTCTCTGTATCGCTCCCATCCCAGTGAAATGTAGTTTGTAGACACACTCTTTATTACCTCACTGCCACAGCTCAAATACAGTGGCAGATGGACCACAGTGACAAAGCTATGATAACTTCTCCCATGTCTTTCCTTCCACTCTAATAAACAATCTGCTGACGACTAAACACTGCACTATAAACACCTGTGTAGCAATGTGCAATCCAATACAAAAATGCTAGTGAGGATTTGAAAAAAAATCTAACTTTTGTGAGCGAACTCTAAATAGTGACCTTAAAGGTACACTATGGAACTTTTCATTTGGGGGATATGTTATTGCACATATCCATGGGTATGTTATTTTGCTTGGAATGTTATGTGGTATTATTGAAAAATAAATAAATAAATCAAATAAAAAAATTAACTTTTGTAAGCAAACTCAAAATAGTGGCGTTAAAAGTACATTATTTAACTTTTCTGTTAAGGGCTGCCACCTGCTTGTTATGAAATGTTATTGCTTTTGCTTGTAATGTTACGTAGCATGGTTGGGCAATATTGGCCTTAAAGATACACTATACGTATAACATTTCTGCTGGAGTAAGAAAGCAAAACCTTCTTATTTCCATGGAGATGTTATGATTTGCCTGGAAGGTTACGTAGTATGGCTGGGTAATATTGGCTAAAAAACCTTTTGTAAGCAAACTTTTCTTTCCATGGAAAGAAAAGTTCCATTGTTTATTATGGGCTCAGAAATAATGGTGAAAAAAATCTAACTTTTGTAAGCAAATTAATGTTAGATTTTTAAATTGGGACGAGATTAATTACCTAGCTCCCACCAGATTGATATGTGTGTCACTCTGAATTAATTTCTGCAAATTATCAATCTGGGAAGGCTCTCACTGAATGCAAGAAGAGCAGATCATCATGATGATTACAATGCGGAATTTTGTGTCTGATTTGCCTAAAGTTGGGGGCGAGTGGGTTTTCATTGTGTTACGAGATGTGTTTCGTTGCATTAGTGCTGGACAGAAGCAGTTGCAATGTAGCTAACAGCTGAATCAACCAACCTCCACACTACAAATTTTAGCCTCTGAAAAGACCCCAGCAGTGCATATCTACAGAGCCATTATTTTAGATTGCTTGTGATTGTTTACTTGTGCAAGAGGGAAATATTGAATAGGACTGCACAATTTTGGAAAAAAAAAAATGTCCATGTAGCTGAGCAAAATTAGTTTTGCCTCAGTGCAGATATCTTTTGACCCCTTGAGGTCAAAATAAGTTAGCTGTGTGCATCTCATTTATTGTCCAATAATCAGGAAGTGTGTGTTATCATGGTAGTTGTTAGCAGCTTTACCGTCACAGCAAAACTCCAGACTGGTCTCTAAATGTTGTGAAATGTGCTTCTAAATTAATCACAGTGAATAATTAGAATGCTCAGAATGTATAAGGGATAAGTTATGCACATGCATAACTTTGGACCACTTCAAACCGTTTAAAATGAACTACTTAATTTGTCATCATTAAAAATTAAGTATCGCTCTTTTATGGTTCAGTTGATATTTTAAATGCATCCAGGGGCAGTAACATTTTAGCGAGATTGCAAACTAGTACAAGAGTCCCATGCATTTCTAAAGATGTTTTACAATACAGGTTCTATACTGAGAACTTTATATTACCTTCATAATTACCTTTGTATATTTATAATTAAAATCCAAGAAATTACTCAAGTACAGTAAACAATTATTTGGGAAAACTACTTCTCAAATAAGAGTGACTTAACTGTAACATCTGATTTACAATTGAAAGTTAATGTAATATGATGGACAAAAGTTTAAAAAATGCACAAAATGTGGTATTTTCAGTATAGACACAAATATAGACACAAACATCAGTAAAAACTAACACATATCTAAAGGAGTGCTGCAAGAAACACAAATATTCAAATTGTTTGATATTGTTGAGAAGACGAACCACAACTTTTACTCAAGTAAGGGTATTGTTACTTCAATAAAAATCTTACTCAAGTAAATATAACTAGACCAACGTAGTAACCACCTCTGCCACACTGCTAATATGTTAAATTAGGTAGGTTAAGTAAGGTAAGGTCATATCAATGAGAACTAGTTTCCATCAGTGCACTTTCTGCTCACTATACAAATAAAGGCTATATTTTGAATAATGGCCATGCTGTTTAACTTAATTGAATGCCCTAATATGAACTTTCAGAACTTAGACTGTTTTGTATGGCTGTCACACATATGCAGACCAATAATTAAGCTTCCAAACATAATCAATACCAACTGCTTCGACTAAAACTGCATTAACCCTGTATTGAAGGGGCAGCCATATTATTCGCGTGTACTCTGGCATACATTAGCATTTAAATCAACTTTAAACAAGCCTTTTCACTTAGCGCTTTTATGAGTGATAAGCAAAAACCATCCATTTTTCACAATCTGTTGTTTATTCAATAGCAAGACCCGCGAGAGGTACCTGCAAATCAATTCCACACAGCACATTTGAAAAGTGGGGGAAAAAAAATGGGTTTAACAGTGGCTCCTCACCCAGTCTGAGTGATATTAATTAAAAAGTCCATTAGTTTAACAATAGTGATCAATTATAAGCAGGCATTTGTTAATATAGTGGGGACAGAGGTTCAAATTAAAGGTGCCGTGTGGGAGATTTAAGAGAAAGCATTAGAGAATAGACAGGGTAATATTGGCTATAATTATGTTTATGATGTAGTCTAATCACCTCACTGAGACAAATGGATTGTTGTTCTGAAAGACAAAGCTCTGACATCTATCAGCGAGACCAGACTATGGGCGTGTCCCAATTCGCCAAATATATACCCTTCAAAGTACCATTCAAAGTACTGTTCGAAGTACCCGGCTGGCTGAAATGGGACAGGCCTACACCATGGACCGTACTTCCATCGCTGTCTGTGCGTGTATGTTACGTATGGTACATACGTTATTTTTAATTCTCTATTATTTAATAGAAGACGAGTCAATGTGTCATCGTCGCAGCCGTTTATTTCTGTTTAGATTGAATAAAGTCAGTAATTAATATTTTTCTTTGCATATCAATAAGCACACATAAGGTTCAAGGTGATTTTTTCCCAATTGTAGCTACTACACAACTTTAACAAAATATACCTGGTTAAAACGTTATAACATTCATACATTCATAGTCTATAGACCAGAGGACACTGTTTAGTTGTACATTAAGTGGGATACTGCAGTGTAACGATTCTGTATTTGGACAGTTTTAATTTGATCTGTGGCTAAAGCACTTTAATACCAGTGGAGGGCGTTGTTTCCCTTCTATGCAGTGCCAGTTCATTTCATTTTATTATTGTAAGGTATTTTCTAGCAGTGCAGCGCTACATCAACCTCATGTCTTGATTTACTAACGCTAAGGTAAATGACACATTGCTTCCGTTGCTTCATTGTTCACTCTACCTGTGGAACTCATTAAACCCTTCTGACTTTGTGTTTCAGTCTCTTGGTTCTGTTTGACTCTTACACCAGAAGCAAACATTCTTATATTATTCTTATTATCGCAATAATAATTTATAATGATAATGATGTATTATTATAATTATTATAATTATTATTATTTTTATAATTACAGCTTTTAACTGACAGGGATGCTGTAACATCTGTATGTCACTGCTTCTCCTGATCATCATGTAAATAGCCTGACTTTTTAGATTTTTGAAACTGTGATTTTGACTGTGTATTTTCTGAACAGTTTTAACTGTTTTATATGTATGTGTGTGCTTGGACTGTGAGAACTGTAACTAACATGCTTTTGAACTGCTGCCAGGACGCTCTTGTAAAAGAGATTTTTAATCTCAATGAAACTTTTTCTGGTTAAATAAAGGTTAAATAAAAAATAAATAATAAATAAAATTATTATAATTATTATTATTAGTAGCAGTAATAGTATTAGTATTATCTCGAAATAACTGCACATTCCTTAATTCAGTGTAACTTATTTTCTTTCCTCAAACCAGCCCAGAAGAATGTACTGCAATGTGTGTCACAGCTGCACAGGTTTTTAATCCTCAAACACACTGTACAGATCATTATTCAGATTTAACAGTTTCATGTCACTCTGTTGTAGGTGATGTAAACCAGTACGAACATTTCAACATGTATTGAGTAATGGACTCAATTTTGCTCTATTTTTTGCGTAGACGTGGTGCATGATGGGATATAGCAGTGCATGAAGAGTGCATGGATGCACGCTTCAGCTACGGTTGATCTCCATGGAAACGCAGGGGACATTTTCGTCCACACTCATTGGGTGCGTTGAAATGGGACAGCACTTGTCGCGCCGGAAATTACGTAATGCCCTTCGACGCACACCTCGAACGGTGATTTTAAGGGCATTGTGGCGAATTGGGACACGGCCTGTCTCTCACTGAATCAAGAATGTTTACGGAAAGGGACCATGTCATAAATGAAAGGTCTTGTTCCAGGTATTTAGTCTTGCTCCAGTACAGATATATTGAACAAGTAGGTCTTGATGTAAGTCTGCTGTGTGATGTCTGCATCTTATAAAGTGTTTTATTGCCTGATAATCAGGAAGTGCATGGTTAGCATGATAATTGTTGCTAGCATTACTATGATGGGAAAGTCCGCTTTGGTCTCTGAGGGGTGTAAAGAGCACTTTACTCTTGGTGAATAAATAGGATGTTTAGAATGCAGTGCAAGTGAGGAATAACTTGCACTGCAAAATGAACACATTTTCTGTCTCTAATTTAAAGGTGTACTATGCGACTTTTCTGGTTGAGGTCTTGGTCCACCACCTGCTTGAGTTACAGTTTTGCCCAGAATGTTCCATAGCATGGCACATGGCTCCATGGAGAAGTTTCTGATCAAGATGGCATCCCTTCTTTATAAACTCATATATTTTTTCGAATCATGGTCACACATATGAAGTTACCAGCCTTCAAACTTCTATAAACAGCAGCTTGCACTATTAATTGGAGCATGAATCAGTTCTTCGCAAAATACAGTATATAATGTATAGAGCTACCAATTAGCTTTTCACTGATACATTGTCAGGTGAAATGCATACTTTGTTATCCTGAAAATGAAAGATTGCTTATAGGATGTGTAACAGAATAAAGTCGAAAGCATTTGGCACTGTTCAATGCTTATTATGAATATGTGTACATACACATACAGATGTTCCTCATTACAGAAATTTCAAAACGCTTAATACGTATTTGTAACTAACATTTTTTAAAGGGCCAAAATTACCATATTCATCACAAACATACTTGGAGTCATGTGTTTTTTTTTTTTCCACATGTTTCACACAAGATTTAGGTTGAGTATATGAATCAAACTGAAAAAAAAAACAAAACACTCTTGTGATGTCATCTGGTAATACAGCAAGGCTCTACTGTGTTTTTAAACATTTGGATAATTTTCACCATGGAATGGTCAATCTCTACTGAACTAAAGGTAAAGGGAGCTGTTAATTTAAAAAACTACCACTATCACAAGGTGAACTAGAGCATTTAAGCTTTGGAGATATAGACAGGCTAAATAATAAGATAATAATAACAATAAAGCAATGCTCAAAACATGTGTGAATGAAACAAAACTCCAGGTATGTGAGGAGGTTACAGAATTATAACATGGCGCTCAGAAGAGTCAATTTTGTGTAATATAGGACCTTTGCATAGCCCAGTAGAGGTTTGAATTGAACGTTGAAAAGCAAATGTTATTGGCAAAATAACTCTGTGTAAGAAGGGATCGGAGGGTCTGTTCCAATTACAGGGAAATTACACTCCTCAGCCTTCCCGGTAAGGTCTATTCGAAGGTACTGGAGAAGAGAATACAGAGATAGTCGAACCTCGGATTCAGGAGGAGCAGTGTGGTTTTTGTCCAGGTCGTGGAACACAGGACCAGTTCTATACTCTCCATTGGGTCGTCAAGGGTTCGTGGGAGTTTGCCCAACCAGTGTGTAGTGACTGGGATGAGAATCAGCTCCTCCAAATCTGAGGCCATGGTTCCTGACTGGAAAAAGGTGGCTTGTCCTCTCTGGGTGGGTGGTGAATCCTTGCCTCAAGTGAAGGAGTTCAAGTATGTCGGGGTTTTGTTAATGAGTGAGAGAAAGATGGAGTGTGAGATTGACAGGCGAATCGATGCAGCATCTGCAGTGATGTAGTTGCTGTATCGGTCTGTTGTGGTAGAGAAAGGAGCTGAGCCGAAAGCTCAGCTGTAAATAAAATTATGTTTGTATTTCATCACCTAATAAACTATATGTTGGAGTGTCTTGGACACTAGAACTACCTAATATGGTAAGGTTAAAAGGTAGTCTCAAGCTAAAGAATCGAAGTTATGTAACTGAAGGAAAGCAGTTAAACGGAAGGTCAACAGGCTGTGTCTGTCTGAAAAGAGACTGATTGTTGTTGTTAAAGGGGGTGCCGAGTTAAACACACGTTAAAGGAATGTATGTTTTGTTTTTAAAGAATACATCATGAGTGTAATAAAAGCGTGCCCTGTGAAGAGGAAAAGCAAAGGGCTGGGAGATGGTATATTGCTTGACATGCTGTCCCGAGTCTTCTCCTCACTTGTCTTGAGTCTTTTTGGTAAATATCAAGTCAAGAACAGAGTTTTCTTGACATCAGCAAAGCTCTCGATTTACCAGTCAATCTACTATACGTTCCTACCCATACCTATAGTCATGAGCTTTGGGTACTGACTGAAAGGACAAAATCGCGGATACAAGCAGCCGATATGGGTTTCCTTCCTCCTTAGAACCAGGGTGAGGAGCTCGGTCACACAGGAGAGTAGAGCCGCTGCTCCTACACGTCGAAAGGAGCCAGCTGAGGTGGCTTGGGCATCTGTTCAGGATGCCTCCTGGACGCCTCCTAAGGGAGGTGATCTATGCATGTCCCACCCGGAGGAGGCCCCGGGGAAGACCCAGTTACACACTGGAGGGGCTATGTCTCTTGGCTGACCTGGGACATGTCTGGCATGAGGGAAGTCTAGGAGTCCCTGCTTAGACTGCTGCCCCTGCGACCTGATCCTGGATAAGTTAAAAAAAAAGGATGCATGGATTTTTATTACTTACAGTTATCTAAGCCATATTCAACACAACGCATTTGGGACAAGAGCAAACATTACCATTCGCCATTAAGTCAAATTTAATGTAATTTTCCAAAATGGTGTCTGTGTGCATACATATAAGATATTCAATGCATTATGCAGGAGTTACACTGTATATTTGTTGAGTACATGCAGTAAAGCCAAAACTAGAGCTCACTTATCTGCATAATTAGCAGAGTGCTTGACACACAAAGCTATAAAAAGATGCAGGTACCACAGAAACTGGCAAAAAAAAAACAACAAAAAAACAAAAAAAACAAATCCAGACTTGTACCATCTGTTTGACTAATCATGTTTGCATTCATGTTTGCATTCTGTTGTCTTCCAAGTTTGTGATTTCTCAAGATGTTGCAATGAGGTCTTCTACAATGTTACATATGTAGGCCTAGTTATGTGGAAGATTGTGGCACTAATGTTTGTTGTAACCTATTTTGAGCAAGTAATGACTAAAGAAATGTGGTTTATCTTGTTAGGTAAGGACAGAGCATGTGTAGAAGTTTTAGCAGTAGTGCAAATAGATATGGAAAAATATAAGCATTAGATTGCCCTGGTGAAAAGCAGGCCACCAGGCCTGTCCATCCTGGCACCTACTTATCCTTTCAATGGAGACAAGCAGGTGGCACTACCAGGCCCATCTTACATGTCAGGTCTGTGGAGAAGCTGATGCTCAAAATGAATGCATGATTTATTTTTATTAACAACATAACAATTGAATAAATTAAAGATGAAAGAAGACAGGTTTAATGGTTTAATGCTGTGGAAAATTCCAGGTAAATCTAAAACACTCCCATGGAGAAGCGGGTGGGCTACACCCCAAACCAGAAAAGTTACATAGTGCAGTTTTAAAACTCTCTCCGTCTTTAAAACTTTACCTTTAGCCGGGTTGGCACAGAGGGACCCTTCTCCTTCTCTTTTTTAGCTAGCATGTATGTTATGTAAGAAGCTAGAGTCCATTTATAACCCAGTACTTATCGGAACTCCCTAAGTATTTACTATGTAATACAGAAAACATAAAAAAAAAAAAATTGGCTGGACAAACTGGAGCCAGCATTTTGAAAAAGCTACCTATTTTTCTCAGCACAACCTCAAGCTTAACCACTATAGTCCACTCCTATTTACCAATCCTAATGACTTAAATATCCTCCATTAAGATGTTTTATTGCTGTGAATTTGCTATGGGCTATCGCTAACTCTTCCTTATTCTTTATTCTTGTGGTATTTCCAAAGGCGCGTGTTCCCTCATTCTAAATGCAGCATATTGATTAATTTGAGCGATTCTAGTGAAGAATGTAACCAAGCCTGTAGAAAATGCTGTAATTGGATTTCAGCTGGCAGGATTACGCGCGGTGTGTCGCAGGAATGCATATGGGAACCGCTAACTGGCTGTGGCTAACATGTGCTCCCTAGAACGTAGCTCCCGTAGCTTTGTTCATCTTCAATTTAAATGCAAATACTGATCTACTACAAGTCTTGTTTTGCAAAGTGGCATATTTAATTTTATTTTCCGACACTTTGGACTATTAAGTGCGTAAAGAGCATTTGGGAAGGTCACTGGCTTGAATGCTTGTTTACTTTTGGGGCTAAATTGATTATAGTTAGAGTCTTTATGGGCGGATTACTACCGTGTCACCTCCAGAGAGCAGAGGAGAGGATTTTATGAAGAATAGTGTTTGACAGACCATACCACGGCCGCTTCACAACAACTTATGACACCAAAGAAAAGCTAGGTTTCACAAATTTCCATAAAAGTCCATAAATAGGTCATAAATATTAAGGGGGAGACCTGGATCACTGCAGAAAGAGATGGAAGGACAGGTGAGAGCTATCTGGCTTTTTTTTTTTCTTCTTTTTTTTCCTTTTTTGTCAGTAACGTTACGCAGTGCAACTTTAAATTTTGAGCAATGCATACTTGCAAAACACTGCACACTGCAATTAATAGCCAATACATTTAACATTGTGAATGGACATGTACTCCGAACGGCGTACAGAGTCCAGTGCATATATCATACCCGAGAATTTAACCCACAACCTTCTGACGTCTAAGCAAGAACCACTCCTTTGTCCTGACTTTAATGTAATAACTTTGATGCCAAATGTTCCCTTCTTGTTCTTTTTATGGAAAGTTACTCTAAAACCCTCTTTATTATAGATTGGACTTTGCCTGACCCACAGCTCCATAACTTGAAAATATTCCAGTCCATTGGAGAGTTAGTCACAGGAATTGCTTTGTTATTCGTTCTTTAGCATATTTCAGTTTGAAGTTGAGGAAAAAAGCAATATGGCGACATTTGGACATTCAGATCACAGCCAAGAAGGAATCCAACACATAACCTCATGGCTTAGACTAAGAAACACTTTACTGATAAACAAGATTTAGAGATTACTTAATTCATATAAATTTGTTCTGGAGCATTGGAGGAAATTTGCAACAAAATAGCCTGCATGTATCAATAGGAATTTATATATTAAAGGAACCATTCTTACTGTTTAAAAAAAAAATAAAAAAAGTATTACAGTCAGAACTAAACCTTAACTGCAGGTACATATACACATTACATACATGACATACATACACTAGGTCGTGAAGATTCAGATCAGAGAGAGTCCTTCTCAGGTTTAAACCAACTGAATTCCAGCACTGAAACTGAGCCTCTACTTGTTTCTGATTTGGTCATCGCTTGACCATCATGTCCAGTGTTGTTTGTAGTTAAGAATAAATCACCACTACAGTTGTAATCAGTAAAAAAAAAAAAAAAAAAAAAAAAAAAAAAAAAAAACGAACATTTGATTTGAACCTGTTTACCTCGTATGTGGGGTCATGTTTATGGATTGTAAAACCAAATTGCACATATGGTTCCTTTTAACAAATAGCATATTTTAGATTATCTCGAAAGCCCAGTTGTATGTTTTCGGTCAATCGAAGTAATTTATTTAATTAGACCTCTTTAAAGTTAACACCAGACTACATTTGCTTTTTGAATAAATAAAAGAGATAAGTGATCACTGCTCTCCCTGTTACTTTAACATGCTCTCCATCACAAACAGAAATAAGCTCACTAAGGTCACACCACAGCATCCAAAATCATCTGCTTGCCAACTCCAGATCTCTCCCTCCTTAACAACAAGACTGTTACACGCATGGCTCGCATAGTCAGCAGGGACTCGGACCACCCGCTCCACACTCATATAGAACACTTAGGTGGAAGCAGGCACGCTTCAGCAAAAGTTTTGTCCCCTCTGCCATTGCAGCTCTCAACATGTAACGTTCTTTATTGTCTGCTGTCTGTCTTTGTCCTTGTGTGTGGTCAATGTGGTAATGTTTTTCTGTGTACCAACGGAGTTTGTGGAAACATATTTCCCCTCGGGGACAATAAAGATCGATCGATCTATCTATCGAAGGTTGGCGGTGCAATTCCAGCCCTCACAGATGAATGCTGTTGTTGTGTCCTTGGGCAAGACACTTAACCCACCTCTCCCCCAGTGTCTGCGTACACTGGTGTGTGAATGTGTGTGTGGATGGGTGACTGGTTCCTTGTTGTAAAGCGCTTTGAGTGCCTTGAAGGTGGAAAAGCGCTATATAAAGATGTGACCATTTACCATCTATCTATCTATCTATTCTATGCATGCTAGTCATACCAGATGCACTGCTATTTGAAATGACAGTTCTTGAACCAGGTTTTGACATTTCACTAACATGCAGTCTTCACTTAGTGTCCTTACTCACTGTCTATGAACTCCTAGTGCACTTGTAGACTCCTCTCTCTCCCCAAGTCCACTGTCAAACTTATCTTTATTCCTTATTTTATTATCAATACTAAGTATATCCTTCAGCAGTGCCAGTAGTGCCAGTGTCCTGTGGCAGAGTGACAGTGCATTGCCATGTTTGAGTCTTGTAGCTGTTGGTTTCTGGCTGGTGCAACCTTTTTTCTGGTTACAAATGTGATTTTTTTTTTCAGCTATAAGCAATATGTATTGCATTTGCATAGTATTTTATAAGTTCTTTAGTGACTCTCGTGTATACATAAGATAAGATAAGATAAGATATGCCTTTATTAGTCCCACAGTCGGAAAATTCCAGTATTGCACTGCACAGTTAAAGAACAAAAGGAAAATGGTACATGCAATAAAACAAGAGAATAAATAGCTTAAAAATACATACATTTCAGAATGGTGAGAAAATAGGGCCATTACTATAGTGATTCCCAATTTAAAACAAGATATCATAGCATTTGATTGGGAAAAAGTCCTCAACATTGCATAACAGGAAGCTCTCCACCAACTATTATGGTCGTGGGTTTAGGAACATAGGCTGCATTAAGTATAGGAACATAGGCTGCATTCAAACTCAAACACACACCAATGTTGGTTTTTCATGCATTACATTGACTCAGGTTAATTTCCTGGAAACTGGTCCTAACTTTAATTGTAGTCATTTATTCTTAATGTGTACAGACTTGTTTAGATATCAGCCAGATGTTTTGCCAGGATCTTCACCAGGAGAACCTAACAAGAGAACACGCACCCAGATACAGGAAGAATATGCAAGAATACAGTAACAAATCTAGTTAGACAACCTAGTCATGGTCTAGTCCAGGGGTCGGCAACCTTTAACCCCCAAAGGACCCGGTTTAAATGGAAAAAAAGCACTGTGAGCTGCAATTTTTTTTTGACATCTAAAATGAAGATAACACTGTATATACTGTTTTTTTGTTGTTTTTTTGTTTTTATACTCTTACACTTTGTGTAAACAACTATACAGTAGTGTGCTTATGACAGGAGTCCCCAACCTTGATTGCACCACGGACTTGAATAATGTAGGTTTTATTTTCACAGACCGGCCTTCTACATGCTGCAAATAAGTTAAGTGCATAAAAAATACACCTCACCATACCACTGAATCAGTGGGAGCCCTGCACTTGTTTCTTTGTGATGAGGTGGTCCCATCAGGAGTTACGGGAAACAATGACACCCGCTCCGTAATTTCTTTGAAAAAAAACTATAAAGGCTTATCTTTTAATCCAGGGCGCTTAGTCTCCATGTGCCAAAGCAATTTTGAAGGTTTCATTGCCTCGTTTGCTTTTCCGCATAGTATGCAGAGCGGACTCGGAGCGTGAGAGTCACCTGTAGTGGCAAACCCATATTTTAAGTAGGACTCCTGTTGTCTGTTAAATTGTTCTTTTTTCTTGGAGGTCGCAGCCTCCTCTCCTGGCTCCTCAGTTGGCTTTTTCCCCATGCAGAAAAAGCTTTCTAAAGACTTTTGTTTTTGTTTTCACTAACTTGTGGGGGGGGGTGCTGAACTACTAAAAAAAACAAAAAACTAACACAAATAAAATACACTTCAGTTAAATACTTTTTTCCCCAAGCTATGCGTAGCCGCAGTATAAGGATGAAAGAGCCGCATATGGCTCCGGCGTTGCTGATACCTGGTCCATGGTCCTTATTTATTCTGGGTTTAGTCCTTGTTTAGTCTTGATTCAGTCTTGATTTAGTGCTGGTTTATTCCTGGTTTAGTCCAGATCTGGGCTAGTTTAGTTCTTGTCTAGTCCTGGTTTCGTCCTGGTTTCGTCCTGGTTTAGTCCTGATCTGGGTTATACGCTGACCCTGCCACATCCTGCCTTATTTTCCTTTTTTCCAATCCTACACTGGGACTGTCAGCAGCAGTCGCCTATCTATGCACCCAACCCGCTGATGGAAAGAAAACCGTATGTCAAATACCTTGGTAGCTTATTATAGCTGATCGATATTGGCGCGGCGACTCATTTCTTTGCCGCTGACAGCCCGCCGCGCGATATCTGCCTCGTGTCAGGGCTCAGTAAGGTAATAGGAGCTGAGGGAGCAGCGTTCACTGGACAAGCTTTGATAGATACGCCCTGAAAATGTGTGTGCTCAAGATAGAAAGATGGAGAGGGGACAGGCGCCGAAATATAAGGGACCAAATGGAGAGATTTTGACTGATATATTGGCTCTGTGACGAAATTGAGATGCAGGCTTTGCAGTGGAGTCTGCAGCTATGCTGGGATTAGACACCCTTCTGCATGGGGATATTAGAAAGCAGTTGAAATTAAAGGGAAAATAATGGAATTTGATTATTGCAGGAATATAGGGAAGGTTCAGCAGTGAGTTACAGTTGTGTTAAGGAGTAACATCTCCTTAGAAACAAGCAGGAAGTGGCCCTCTTCCAGGCAAAATAAGAGTCAGGTCTGTGGAAGTGCAAGCCTGCTCAGAGTGAGGACGCATCTTTGTCAATGCAATGAACGCACCTAAAACAAAATAAATCCATTAAAAATTTATAATTTTTAATATAATTTTAGATTCACTATAATATAATTTGTACATGCCTTATTATACACATATTAATATGAACTTACATTGAGGTTTATATCGATAGGCTCAAAATACAATTATGTTCTTTATTGTGACTTCAATACACCATCCTTGTTTTGTTAAGCACTTGAGTTACTTTGTGTACACATGATGATGTACAAATAAAGCAGCCTTCTCATAGTACTGTAAAATGAAGGTCTTCATATAAGCACTTTTAGATCCATCAGGTTGTAATTACTTGGCTGACATGGGATGTTTTCTTACTGGTACAAAGTGATTAAAAACTAACTGGCTTGTCCAAGGCTCCACAGAGAGTAGTGACCACAAAAATGACTGATAACATAGACAGCTCTGTAGAGACTGATACATGACAATAGTGTAGTTGAAGTACAAAACCAGGTCATGCCCTATGATTTCTGTTTGGATAAATATATGATCAACTGCATAGACCATAGTTACTCAAATGAAAATGGATTGTGGACATCAGCAATTTTGTTGATTAAAATACTACTACTACTACTACTACTACTACTACTACTATTACTACTACTACTAATAATAATAATAATAATAACAATAAGAATAAGAATATCTGTGTAATCCCTCACTCATCCAGGTCTGATCCATAGCAAAAGACGAACTGAAGAAGCTTGGATGAGCAGCGAAACGTCTTCACTCTTACAACGATATGTCCAGTTGACAAACTTTGTCTTTTGCGATAATAATAATTAAAACGGCAAGCAGTTATAAAGGCCCTCGGCAACCCTTGCAACTGCGGGGTTTACGCCACCACAAAGGTCGTGCCTCGTGTCCCTGCTTACATTGCCCCTCCCCCTAAAATCAACATCTAACATTTTCACGCCTGCACGGTGGGAAACAGAGGTATGTCTTTATTGGCTTTTTTGTTCAGTATGATTGAGTAGAATGTGTACTAAACTTTAATTTAATGGTCTATGACAAACTTTTTTTTTTCATACCAGTTAACCAAAATCCATGCATTTCTATGACAAATGTTGGACATTGCCATGGCAACACAATTGCAAATAGATGTATATTCTTATTGGCTTTTTTGTTCAGTATGTCAATATGGATGTTCATGCCAAATTTCAATTGTTTTTGAAAGGGAGTAATGTTTTTGGGTCCCATTTAAAATTCCAAGGGGACACTGTGGAGAAATGTAAATTGTATATCAATGCATTCAGATCATCATTCTGCACAAAATATATATTAATGCTGAGAAATAGGACACTGCATGTTTCAGTTATCCATCCATCCATCCATCCATCCATCTCCTAGACTTCCTTCACCCCAGACACGTCCTCCAGCTCCTCCGGTGGGACCCCAAGGCGTTCCCAGGCCAGCCGAGAGACATAGTCCCTCCAGCGTGTCCTGGGTCTTCCCCGGGGCCTCCTCCTGGTGGGACATGCCCAGAACACCTCCCTAGGGAGGCATCCAGGAGGCATCCTGAGCAGATGCCCGAGCCACCTCAGCTGTTTCCTCTCGACGTGTAGGAGCAGCGGCTCTACTCCGAGCTCCTCCCCTGTGACTGAGCCTATCTCTAAAGGTGCGCCCAGCCACTCTGCGGAGGAAACCCATTTCAGCCGCTTGTATCCGCGATCTTGTCCTTTCGGTCATAACCCAGAGCTCATGACCATAGGGTGAGGGTAGGAACGTAGATTGACCGGTAAATCGAGAGCTTTGCCTTTCGACTCAGCTCCCTCTTTAACACAACGGACCGATACAGCGACCGCATCACTGCGGACGCTGCACCAATCCGCCTGTCAATCTCGCGTTCCATCCTTCCCTCACTCATGAACAAGACCTGAGATACTTGAACTCCTCCACTTGAGGCAAGGGCTCACCACCCACCCGGAGAGGGCAAACAACCTTTTTCCGGTTGAGAACCATGGCCTCAGATTTGGAGGAGCTGATTCTCATCCCAGCCACCCGGCTGCAAACTGCCCCAGTGCCTGCTGCAGGTCCTGGCTCGAAGAAGCCATCAGGACAACATCATCTGCAAACAGCAGAGATGAGATCCTGTGGTTCCCGAACCAGACCCCCTCCAGCCCCTGACTGCGCCTAGAAATTCTGTCCATAAATATAATGAACAGAACCGGTGGAGTAGCACCAACATGTTTCAGTTAAGCGTGATCTAATACTTGAAAAAATAGCTTTTTTCTTTGCAGGCTGGCTACACCCACGTTTATGACAAGAATGGCAAAAATTAAAGAAAATTAAAAAAAAAAAAAATAAATAAACAGGCAAAAATGAAGAGAGTAGCCTATAATCCCACATGGGTCTAGTTTATTTTGAGCAATTTACAATTGTCTTGAAAGAAAATTCATGACATAAAAAATTTTAATGTGAGAGGTAACTTCTTTTTTTTTTTTTTTAATGTGTTCCGACCACAATGGCCAACTTCCTGTAGGGTTTAGGGGTCATAATATTATTTGTTACTTGTCTTGACATGTGCTAACAAATTTAATTTGTCTACGATGAAAAAGGTCTCTCATTGCCGTAATGTATTTAGACTTTTGAGGTTGACTTATTGAGTCATTTTGAAACTAAACTAAACTTTGAAACTAATTTTTTTTTGCCCATGAAAATAATACATTTTTTGCCAACCCTTAATTTTGTTTCCAATAAAATTGACTTTTCATGAATGTTCTGGTGGTCAAAAATGGCTTCAATCCAGCTGTAAAATAAAAAAAAATTAAAAAAAATGAAATGAAATAATAATAATAATAATATAATAATAATAATAATAATAATAATAATAATAATAAATAATAATAATAATAATAATAATAATAATGTGAAGAAGAAGGAGAAGGAGGAGAAGCAGAAGCAGAAGAAGGAGAAGATCATGTCTCAAGTAAGAAACATTTTGGGGTTGACATGAAACTGAAATGTCACCAATATGTAGAAACAGTTCATGCAAAAATTGTCTAAATATTTCTAAATAATGAAATAAATTGCACTACCAATAGGCTGGACATTTCTATACAATGACAGTATAAAAACAGTAACTGACGCCTCCCATTAGTGTAGCCATCTTTGTTATTGATTGCCATGACAACACGTAAAGGCACACTCCCCTTTCTCATATCACACTTGATTAAACCTCACAGTGATATTGATATAACATACAGAATGCAATTTTCTACCCAGAACCACAACAGTACACTGCTACTCAAGTCAAGGGGTCCCTGCTCATAAGTGATACTGATCATAGCATTAGCAAACCAGTGGAGAAATATGGTTTAGGCAATAAAGGAGAAAAATCCATTACCTAAGAGGACAGAATATAGTGAATGAATTACATAGATGGATAGTATGGTTAGCTTTTTTTGCTAGCTGTTCTATTTCCTGATTTCACGCAACATTCATCAGCTAGCATAGATTGCATTTGTAAATGACCCCCACCTCTTAATATGTTCCAACCATCAGCAGAGAGCCTATTATTTTAAATTAACCTGATGGCGAATTACCTTATAGACACAACATTAAGGAAGGGATAAAGGTTTAGAAAATAAGACATTCTAAGGGGGGTTATGTGGTGAGTTGGTTTAGAAACAAGATGCAAAGGAAGCTAGAGAGTAAGTGGGTACTTTTTTAACTATAGTTAACTTTTAGGAATAAGGATGCATCATCCAATACTGGTATCAGGTATAGGTGTCATTCCTGAAAAAATTCCGGGTATCAGTACTTAAAGCCATAGTATTGAAAACGGTATCAGAACTAAAAAAAAGTTGGATCAGCACATCACTATTTAGGAATATTTTGAACTTGTAGAAAATGTGAATTTTTGTAGTACTTTTGACAGTAGTGGCATGTTTATAATTGAAGTAGCAGAAAATATGGGCAGTACAACCAGTGAATGAATGAATGAACATTGTTGGTAGAGTCATTCAAATCCCCTGCCCCCTTGGTGATTTGATCTCAGCTACCAAAAGTGAATACTGTTGTTGTGTTCTTGGGCAAGACAGTTCACCCCCCAATGTATGTGTACACTGGTGTATGAATATGTGTGTGAATGGGTGAGTTATTTGATGCTGAGTGCCTTAAAAGTAGAAAACTGCTATATAAATGTGACCATTTACCATTTAGTAGTAATGATAGTAGTAGTAACAGTAGTAGTAGGAAGAGTAGTAGTAGTAGTAGTAGTAGTAGTAGTAGTAGTAGTAGTAGTAGTAGTAGTAGTAGTAGTAGTAGTAGGAGTAGCAGTGAGTAGCAGTGGTAGTAGTAGTAAACTGCTGATATGTGACACTGATATAACTGCCTAAAAGCCTATTTAGGAAACATAGACAGAACATGCAAACTTCACACTACAGGCATCACACTTTTGGGAATCGGACTAGGGACCTTCTTGCTACGTAGCAAAAAAAGCTAGCAAAATTTCCATTGTTCCATTCCAAAATTCCATTGTTTTTTCCAACCTTTTATTCCAGACAATGTTTTACTAAGCTGTTCCTTAATATTTGGAACGAGCCAATTCAAATCCACTTGCCCATGAATAATCTGAATGGGCAAAGTAATACCTTTTGTTAATTAGTTTAAGTTTGAAGGTCTTGAATTGTTAGGTTTTCTATTAAGTTTCACGGCTGGCGTGTAAGAGCAGCTATAATTAAAAGTGCAAGTTAGAAAACACACTGAAGGAGCGCTGAAGTTATAAATCTAACCCCAAACAACAAAATTATGCTAATGTATTTCACGACCCAAAAAACCCAGTCACACAAAATGTATGTGCCCAAATTTTGGCTGGTGAAACGCAATTATTCAGTGAAATAATGACTGCTGTAGTGCTCTATGGTCCACTGAGTCCCTGAATTAAACAGGACTGCTCCCATAGAAGGTGCTAGTGTAACATTAGGGGCAAGATGAAAAAGTTGACGTGGATGCTAAGCTACAGGATGCTATTTGCTTGTACTTAAAAGCAGGTGATACAAAGAACAAGGAACTGGTGCTTAAAGGAGCTGTATCTGATTTTACAGGTGTAAAACTAGTTCATTTTAAATGGTTTGCAGCAGTCTAAATTTAGCCCTCACTTACCTTATGCATTCTGAGCATCCTAATTATTCACCACAGTATCAGACAATATAATACTTTTCAATTAAATGCAGATAGTACACAACAAGCTTATTTTGACCTCAAGAGCTGCATATGCAATGTATCTGTACTGGAGAAAGACACATTGAGCTCAAATACAGGAAAAATGAAGTAGATGACTTCCAAAGCTGATTTGGATGAATAATAAATAAAATTGTGCCTTTGAGTAATATTGTAATGTTTAATATGAGTAAAGAACATGGTAGCATATGAAAAAGGTATATTTTTTTAGCAAACAGAAAAAAATACCCATAATTGAATAAATGCAATGCACAAAAGCATGACATGACACTAGGGGTTTAAAGGTGTACTATGTAACCTTTTTTTTTTTTTTTTTTTTTCTGGTGGAGAGTCCGCCATCTGTTCATTTCCATGGACATGTTATTGTCTTGCCTGGAATGTTCAACAGTATGATCTGACCTGTAATTTTACTTAGTGACATGCCCTGCTCATCTCCATGGATAGAGATAGAGTTAATGCCACACTCTGGAAAATCCCAGGCAAAGCAATAATATCTCCATCAACTAGGTATAGGTGGCAGACTCAGAAAAGTTCCCTGGTGCAACTGACTTGAATATACTTCATAACAAATGCATTAAAGTAGACATGCATGTTTAATGCCATACTATGGGAAATCCCTGGCAAAGCAAAAACATTCCCATGGAAGCAGGTGGCAGACTCGCTCTACCAGAGAATTTATCTTTAATGTTCTTAATGTCCTTACAACACATTTTTATTGACAAGCTTTTATGACAAGTACATTTTTTAACAAGCTCCCTAAGTTTTCAGTACCTTTGCCGTTTGAGGCTCCCTTGTTCAAATATTTAAAGACACTGAACCCGCTCCTGTCAGCAGCAGGTAAATCCTAAGGTTGTGATTCGTGTTGCCGAGTCAGTTGCTAGGAACGGCTGCTAAGGTCTGGTTGGGCAAGTGCTTTATGGCCTTATTACGACTTCTCATTGAAAGATTAAATTGCATGCCTTGCGCTGCTCGTAAATCTCGTCTGGGAGGGGAGGGCCCATGAGCAAGATCCATCAATAACATACAGAGATGGTCGGCACAAAGCAAGAGAATAAACAAGTTGTAGGAGGAATGACACTGGCATTTTCTAGTTAAAGTGCTTTATTGACTTTTATGTAAATGGCTGACCTTTTCATTGTAAGGGTGAAATACAGGACATGCGTGTGATGCTCCCTTCGGCACACTACAACTGCTAAATACAGGGACTGAGCACAAGGCAAGGGCATACAACTGACAAGATCATCTGCAGGAGAAAAAAGTGAATTTGTGTGGTCCTTACTGTTAAGACACATTCACGTTAGCTCTAGTAGTTTCTAGTGCATCTGTTTATACCTAAAAAAAAAATATATATATATATATATATATATATTACAAAAAAAAACAAAAAACGTACTACTACGTACCAGTGTGAAAACTGGCTTCTTACTGCGAGTGTGGTCACCTCTCCACAGATGGGACCTGAAACTTGGCCTGGTGGCATTTCCTGCTTCTCTAGGTAGATCCACTGGCCCAATTTCCACACATGAATGCTGTTGTTGTGTTCTTGAACAAGACACTTAAGCCCCTTCACCCCCAATGTCTGGGTACACTAGTATGTGATCTGATCAGAACTGAAGAAGCAGCTTGGATGAGAAGCGAAATGTCTTCACTCCTACAATGATTTGTCCAGTTGACAGATTTGAACTTCGCCTTTTGCTATTAGTTTACTCAAAGACGTATTTTGACACACTCATCATCGCATCATTTCTAGCTTTATGAATTTGAGCAGCACAGGTAGTTTTAGTTACACAGAGGCAGACTGGTAAGACAGTAAGGGAAAACAGATGCAAGCGACTGGATGTAGATTAGATATATATTCAATCAACTTCAATGTCCATGTACTTTTGCGAATTAATTGGTAAAGTAAAGTTAAATGTAAATAAATTAATACAATAATAAAAGAAGGCATGTCTCTCGGCTGACCCGGAAACGCTTTGGGCTCCCACTGGAGGCGCTGGAGGAAGTGTCTGGGATGTAGGAAGCCTAGGAGTCCCTGCTTAGATTGCTGCCCCCACAACCACAAGTGCAAATGCATGTTTTTGAGCAATAAAAAAAAAAAATAAATTAATAAATAAAAAATCTAATTGAATAAATGTTAGACAGAAATGTTAGATAACTTATTTGACAATAATACATTTGAATACATTTCTGAGAGCTAAATATATATTTTGAAACTGATAAAATTGCAATGTTACAGAAAAACACAATCTGCTAGGTAATAAACATGCAAATTTGTCCCCTGTTAACATGACTGAAATATTAGAGTCACCATCCTCTTGCACTGTCTATTCCCAAGAACTGAATTGGTGTGACCAGTGCTGGTCTTTTCTACATACAACAGCATTCTAAGGCTTTATTGTGTTTTCTTTCACAGCACACACTAAGAACCTAATGTGTGAAGTCCAGTTAGGCACAGCTGCACATTGTCTTCTTGTTATTGTATTCCCAGACCTCCATCTAACCAGAGAGAATGCATGTGTTTCATATAGAGCCATGTCTTGGGAAATAATTCCATTATTTTGTTTGTTTGTTTGTTTGTTTTTGTTTTTTGTACGTATACAGTTTATTGAGATGCATATCGCCCACATGTCAAATCATATGAAAGCAATAGGATCATATACCACGTAACAGTAACATATGGATTTACACATATTTTAAAGTTATTTTGTTTTTTTTAAAAGGTGCACTGTGTAACCATTTCAATTTATCTATGTTTCATTGTTTGGTGTTTTCTTGCTCAAATTTATGGAAGTACATTTCTGCCAGTAAATAATAATTAAAAAAAAAATCATAAAAACCCCACAGGAAATCATAATTACAAGATTAAAAGTCATAGTTACAAGTTTAAAAGTCATAATTATGGATTTAAAAGTCATGATTATGAGTTTAAAAGTCATAAATATGCATTGAAAAGTCAAAATTACAGGTTTAAAAGCCATAATTACAAGTTTAAAAGTCATAATTACGAGTTTAAAAGTCATCAAAATAATATTTCCATGGAGACAAGCAGTTGACTGACGCTTCACCACAAAAGTTGTATGGTGCATCTTTCATTTTAAGCTTAACTGTATGAATCCACTGAATCCATAGACATTTCAATTACCGGAATTTCAAGGCTATAAGGTGCGGTTAAAAGTTGCGCGGGAGCGATGGATGACAGACGGCGAACATGCCGCGCCGGGCAAGTTACGCCACGATTTGTGAATGGATTGTGGATGCTTGGGCTAACGGTGCGACTTTTGTATGTGTTAAATGCAGAAAAAGCACGAAAAAGCACCCGTAACTGAAACTGCGCCTTATAATCCGGTGCGCCTTATAGCTGTGAAATTACGGTAACTTAAATATGCCACTTGCTTGTCTCCATGGAGATATTAATGCCTTGCCACGAAGATTGCATACTTTGGCACCAGTGTTGGGAATAACGGCGTTAAACCATAACGGCGTTACTAACGTGTTGTTTTTTCACTAACGGAGTAATTTAACTAATTACTTTTCCCAGCGTCCCAACGCCGTTATTACTGACAGTAAAATGTGGCGCGTTACTATTACTTCAGTTCACTCTGCTCTTCATCAGAGCATCTCTCAGACGAGGAGCTCCAGCGCTGTTGTGTTTCTTTGGTGAAAGAGGCTCGGGGTGAGATAATAGGCTTGTTTGAGATGAGCGAGGCGGGCGCAGATAATCTCGTGAGAGCGAGGCCGACACAGGCCGTGTCTCAATTAACCGAAATGCCCTTAAATGCGCCGCTCGTACGGGGCATTTAAGCCGGGCGGGGTACTTCGACCCGCACGTCGAACAGTTCATCGAACAGTGCATTTGGTGAATAGGGACACGGCCGCAATTTTTGAGCAAGGAGAGCGCAGCAGCTCTCCACCGACTGCGGCTGCCTGCAGGGACTACAAACACTTAATGCATGATGGGAAATGATGTCCTGTGCACACGTGCATTAACAGCTGATTGGGTCCGAGTTGAGTTTTGATCAGAAACGTGACGCCCTGACGCACGGCGCCTCCTCCTCCAACTTTACACAAACTACTGCCACATATTTGATATGGACATATGTTTAAATGTGACTGAAAGTGTCCAGGCTGGTGTCAGATGTGGATCACTTATAAACAAATACAATATAATTACAATCTGTTAAAGCGAAATAAATATTAAAGGTTCACATCTGTTGTGTTTTTATTGTTTTAACATAGTAACTAGTAACTAGTTACTTCTCCCAAAAAGTAACTGAGATAGTAACTCAGTTACTTTTTGGGAGAAGTAACTTGTAACTCTAACTAATTACATTTTTGAAGTAAGATTCCCAACACTGTTTGGCACTAAATGTATTTGTCTTTATAGTAGCAAGCCAAGTTACAGGTCAGATCTGTGAAGAAGCGACACTGCTCGCATTAAGACAGTAAGATGCCTATTATTTTTATCAACAAAAACACCTGTAATTGAATGGATGTATGACCGATACGTTTAATGACATACTGTGGAACATTACAAGCAAGACAAGCAGGTTTTTGAATTATTCCTCAGAAAAGTAACATAGTGCACTTTTAATATGTATTTTGATTGCATGAATGTTGGTTGCACATGCCTTAATTTCCAAAGTGCTTTCTACCATTTTAGGCTAAACGTAGAAGGATGGTTTGGTTTTGATGAGCCTGACAATAGCGACTGAGAGCTGTGTATTTTGATCATGTGTTTCAGTCACAGCTCCCAGTGGCTCAGAGTGCACCTAGAATCACCAAATGACTGTTATTGTGAAATGTGAAGCACCAGCATCTACAGAAATCATGGTCAACAGCACAGCACAATGACCAAAACCAACTCCGAATATAAATATGGAGACATGTTTCACTTTCACAAATGCAAAGGTCAAAACCTTGCTTTTTATTATGTTTTATTGTCCAATAATCAGAAAGTGTAGTTGGTGTTTACTTTACCCATGGACCTACACTAACAACTGGATAAGACATTCTCCACTGTTCCGGGGTGAGATCAACTAGTGGCCACTCCACGGGCACTGCAGTTCTCAAGAAAGAAAAAGAAAGAATTCGGCTTTGTAGGAATTCTTCTAGATTTTCACAACATGAACATTTTAAAAAATCTAAATTCTCAAAGTGCCTAAAAATTTGCTAAATTTGTACGATTTAGCATAGCCCCACTGTAGTCGCCAGCAGGCTGATACCAGGCTAGTACCTCCCATCACACGAAATGTAATGTGGAAGAAGAAACTATGTACCAATGAGCACAAACCATTGAAAACAATACGCCATCTTGGATCTTCCAGATTTTATTATACTTCCATGACAAAACAACATTCTGGTCTGAAAGTTTGAAAAGCACTTATAAACTCATCATTGTGAATAATTTGGATGCTCAGAATGCATAAGGTAAGTGAGGAATTTACTTTGGACCACTGCAAAAAGTTTAAACAGAATTATTTCTGATTTCCACGTTTTTAAGACAATAAAAAAATCAGGTACAGCTTATTTAATTTATGTCTTTCCTTATTTGAAGATAAATAACCACACGCCCATGCATTATATCATCCCGCACTTGTAGCATTTGCAGCATTAGCCAGGCTATCTTTAATTGCTAATCTGCAGTATTAATGTGAATGGACTCTCTGCATGAAAGCCCGTGTTAAATTGAAGCTAAAACAGACGGCTAATCAATGCACTCCCTCTGTGCCTTTGTATTCGAAATTGAGATTATGGCCATTCATGTTGTTTTTAGACACAGAAAGACAATCAAGATTTCAATTGTTTGTTCAAATATTGTTTTTTTCTGTCAGACTAAAAAGGCAGCACACCACAAGAATTCTGGGGAGATTGCTTTTAAGATGTTAACTCCAAACCATGCCAGTAGTTGTTTTTTATCAGTGGGTAATGCAATTGGTTTTCACAATTTTCCAGTGACAGCACAAAGTCACATTGATGTTTTGGTTTCAGTTTATTACAATTATCTTTGTTTAATTGTGTTATGTGCCAACTGATTCAAAGCACCCAAAGAGATAAAAAGTTGTTGAGGTGATGTGATCTGCACCGTGCAACTTTTCTGGTGGTACTTGTCTCCATGTCTCCACAGCATAGCATTAAACCTATCTCTTGCATTTAGTAATTTCCAGGCATTTTTTAACTGCTTTCAAAACAACTAATTTATCTCAGACCTGACCCGTAACCTGATGGTGTATCCTGCTTGTCTCAATGGAGATACATAAGTTGAATGTCATACTTCGAAACAAATAAATTACCATGATTCCAAATAGACAGTTAAAACCATACGTTGCAACATTCTCCATGGATATGTTTTATGCCATACTGTGGAAGATCATAACAAAGGAAACAGCATTTACAGGAGACAAGTAGGAAGAGGCCCTCCTCCTGGTCAAATAAGAGTTAGGTTTGTGGAGATGCAAGCTTGCTCCCAGTAATGCGTTATTTATTTATGTATTCATTCATTTATCATTCATTCATTTCAGTGCAATAAAAACATTCAAAATGTAAAACATGCTTTTAAAATTGTTGATTTTTTGGCCAAAAAGTTACACGTTGTGGCTTTAAAGAAGGCATAATTTGCCCGTGTCTGCTCTATAGTTATAATCTCTGACACCTGTGGATGATTATGTTATAATTTGAACATTTTAAATTGCAATATTCACCTAACATGTCTAATAAAAGAAACAAGTCTGCTGATTTCCATGCTAGAAAACTGTGTTGCTGATGTCACCATAAATGTCATCAGAACCAAGAGCCGTGTAGCTGCCGGCCCCTCCCACGGATAGCTGCATATAACTCAAGTGAGGATATCGATATCGATAGCCACATTTCAATGCAGTGCAGTGCTTTATACACACCTTTGACAGAGCCGCTGTGTATTAATAAGGCTTGAAACACATACATTTTAGGTCTGTATCACAATGTAATGTGATGTTTGAGGTTATAGTGGTAGAAATAGTTTAATTTGCTGTTAAAATTACTGCTTATGATCAATTGGGCCGGTTCAGCGGGAGGTCTGAGAGCCAATAAAAACTGGTCTAAGGGCCGCATTTGGCCCCCGGGCCATAGTTTGGACACCCCTGGTTTAAAAGCTCTAAAAAGTCGATTTTGCATAATAGGTGTTCTTTAAGTAACTGTAATACAACTCAAATTCTACTTATAATCTATAGAATACATTTTTTTTTAACATATTGACCACCCTTACTATAAAAGCTCACCATACCAATCCCTATTACCTTAAACTTTGGAATATTAGTTTGCCGCCCCCAAACACCTTGTGACATCTCTTTTAATATCTTCTCTCCCACATCACTCCGAGCATGAGCAGATGAGCTGTTGAAGAGACTGACGCTCAGCTGGAGTTAGTGTGACCCTGTTTGCTCTCAAAGGTGAAACAAAACCACACCTTAGCATCTGTCTTTGTCTGCTCAGCTCTGCAGCTTCTCCTAGCTGCTGTGTAAATACCACACTTATGAATACATTACATCATCTGTCACATCACGTTACTTGCCTGGAATGATTTAAAGCACCACTTAACATGCATTTGGAGTGTTTATTTGTAAGTCTGGGACAACAACAAATGCAGGAGAGAAGTGATGTTGGAATAACAATAAGGGAATATTTGGTTTCTAAAAATGTTGTCAAGTTTCAGAGATAGAGTGAGTCTAAGTATAGTTTTCTGCATCTTACAAAACATTGCATGTTTTGGTGCACATTTGTTGGAGCTTTTTCAATATGGTAAATGGTGCATGAGGTTACAGGGTTGATGGTTTAATTTCCGGCTGAATATTTGCCATTGGTGTGTCCACTACCACCACCAAAAAGCTGAACTAAACCACGTATAAACCTGATGCAAACCAAGTATAAACCAGGTCCAAACCAGGTCTAAACCAAATCTAAACCAGGTCTAAACCAGGTCTAGACAAAATCCAAACCAGGTCCAAACCAGGTCTAAACCAAATCCAAACCAGGTCCAAACCAGGTCTAAACCAAATCTAAACCAGGTCTAAACCAAGTCCAAACCAGGTCTAAACCAGGTCTAAACCAGGTTTAAACCAGGTCTAAACCAGGTTTAAACCAGCTCCAAACCAGGTCTAAACCAAATCCAAACTACATCTAAACCAGGTCTAAACCAGGTCTAAACCAGTTTTAAACCAGGACAACACCAAGTCTAAACCAAGTCCAAACCAGGTCTAAACCAAATCCAAACCAGGTCCAAACCAGGTCTAAACCAAATCCAAACCAAATCCAAACCAGGTCCAAACCAGGTCTAAACCAAGTCCAAACCAGGTCTAAACCAGGTCTAAACCAGGTCAAAACCAGGTCTAAACCAGGTCAAAACCAGGTCTAAACCAGGTCAAAACCAGGTCTAAACCAGGTCTAAACCAGGTCTAAACCAGGTTTAAACCAGGTCTAAACCAGGTTTAAACCAGCTCCAAACCAGGTCTAAACCAGGTCTAAACCAGGTCTAAACCAGGTCTAAACCAGGTTTAAACCAGGTCTAAACCAGGTTTAAACCAGCTCCAAACCAGGTCTAAACCAAATCCAAACTACATCTAAACCAGGTCTAAACCAGGACAACACCAAGTCTAAACCAAGTCCAAACCAGGTCTAAACCAAATCCAAACCAGGTCTAAACCAAGTTTCAAACAGGTTTAAACCGAGTTTAAACCAGGTCGACCACTGACATGCTTTAGTTATACAGATCAAACCAAGAATCAAAGAAGCATAACTGCCCTCATCAGAATGTGAACTCTTTAATTAAAATGCAGGCAGTTGTTTTGATTACTGTGACACTAGCTCCCCAGTAGCCAATGTGTGCTCATGCGTTTCTGATTATAATTGTTTTATAACTGTTTTAGCGACACTAGAGATGGATTTTCCCAACATACTGTATTTCATATTATTTGTCTTCCTTACAGCTATTGTCCAACATCTACAAACATTTTAATCTGTTTGTGTCGAACAGACACAAACAGATTAAAATGTCTATTTGGTCAACAGTTTTTTTTTTTTGTTTTTTGTTTTTTATCTTTGTATTCTGCAAAAGTGCCTGTACTGATTAAAAAGCCTTGGATAAAATAAATGATAGCCAACATTTGTATTTAATAGCATAATACAGTTTAAAGGTGCTGTACCTGATTTTTTACAGTGGTGAAAATGTGAAAAACAAAACTAGTTTATTTTAAAAGATTTGGAGTGGCTCAAAGTTATCAAAGTTGTCACTTACATTATGAGCGCAGAACATCCTAATTATTTACCACAATTATAAGCTAATTTTACAACTCTTAAAGACCAGAGTATAATTTTGACATCACTAGTGTTGTCAAGATACTAAGGAATAGACTTGATACTCAATACAGATCCCGACACCACGATGATACTAAAAAAAAACTAAACGCTTTACTTAAACAATAGAATGTTATTTTCCACATTAAATGGTAGTACTTTCTTTTCTATTCCCATGTGGCCTTATATCTATGTAATCCCTCAGTCGTCCAGGTAGTTTCCATAGTGGTCCATGGGCGTATGGTTAGTTCTCATACAGCTAATGATCATATGTTGCATTAATTAGATGCACACAGTACACAGTGGACTTATTTTGGCCTCAACAGGTTCTTATACAATACACCTGTACTGAGGAAAGACAGAGTTTACTCAAATACATAATCTGTATTTACAAAATAATACAACATTTGGTACAGGGCCATACATTTTCAGGTGAGAATATATTGTATTGATCATTACTAGCTCCACTGTGAGTATGAATGGATTTTGTGGTTAATTAGAGGCAGGTTATTATGTTCAAGTGCAGGATTCAAAAGTGCTACAACTTTTCGATGAAGTGAAAAAGTGTCACAACATCCTATTATAAATGAAGAATTATTGCACTACAGAGACACACCAAGCACAAATCAGATCCCAGCCAACACAAAGAATGTATGCTATTTTAGAATCCACTACCACAGCTCGCTAGTCTACACGGCTGCTTATGGAAAAAGCTTTGCAATGCCAAAGTAAGTTGAGGTCGATAATAACAGTATAATGACCAGCAGTTAAAGCGAAACTAAACATTAAATCCGCTCTTACACTACTAAAATGTGTATATGCTTTTTTGCCAACTTTTTGCACACTAGAAAAATTTGCAGCTTTGTGGTCAAAAGCGCCTAAATCTAAGTATGTGCTGCCTTCAGTGACGTCTGCAATTTCCAGTAGTTGGTGACATCACACAGGACTGCCCTGATTATAGCCAGGTGTTTCAGATTACAAACACCTGGCTGCAGGGGCAGAGTTTGAAGTGTGGATTCTTGTTAGTGAACACCTGCTCCTCGTACATCCAGACCCCACCCCTTCTCCTCCCTCACTCTGACCTTTAGTCCTCCAGGCACCTCCAGGCATTTTCACTTTCACTGTATGGAAGGCAAAATAATAGCATTGGCCATTTGGAATCCAGTACTAGCAAAAATAAGAAAAAAAAAAAAAAAATGGTGGAAGATAACACATGAAAATTTTGGTCCAATTAACTACAAATCTATTCACTCAGAAAAAAAAAACTTAAAAATAATCACTTAAAGCTAAACTTCTCAGCACACAAATAGACTAATGTTATGTTATTATTGCATATATAAACCTTGTCAAACATGCATTGTTACTGTGGCTTGCAAGACACAAGTGTGTGTGTGTGTGTGTGTGTGTGTGTGTGTGTGTGTGTGTGTGTGTGTGTGTGTGTGTGTGTGTGTGTGTGTGTGTGTGTGTGTGTGTGTGTGTTTAACCATGGATCTTTCAGAATGAATTGGTTAGCTTCTTGAATTAGCCATAGCCCATATTAAGCAATGAAAGATTAAAAAAAAAATAAAAACAGAAAGAATTCATATGCTTGCCTTATAGCATTTCACCCTATATCAGACATGGTAACCAAATGTAAACCTTGTTCAAAGTTTTCCTGCTGTGTTTATTGAACTGAAATTTAATAAACAAATTATGAATTTAATTAATGCATTTGGAAAACAATTTGTACAATGAGTCTTGCATATTCATGTTTTGCAACATGTTACAGGCCAAATCTCTAATGTGATATATACATATATATCCCCTCTGTCAAAGTTTAGAACCCACTGTGGCTCATGTGCCAAAACGTTTGCCCACCCCTGCCCTATATACAGGTGGGAATAACACTGATAAACCTACTTGCTTTTCATTTGTCTTATTCTGTCACAAATGCTCCTTGGGTTAGTGCACTTTGTACAAAATATTATGAGGATGTTTTGTCTCACGTTTGCAGCCACACTTCCAACGTCTACAGATGACAGCAACGTATATGGAGGACTTAATTGCAACAAGCCACAGAAAAAACAAAACAAAACAAAAAACAAAAACTCCACTTTAAAGCTTGATGAAACACTCCAGATTGATCAGGGGACTTCACAGTTGCCAACAACAACATATAGGATTCTGAGTATTCCCACTACAATGTTGTGCACCTGAAAGCCTCACATGTTTTCTACTCTTTATACAGGCAATATAGAGACACAAATGAGATATGAAGCATGTTTTGTATAGCATGGAGATAGGTAAAGGTAGGTGTTTATTTCAAAATGACGTTCTAAGTCCTATGGCAATTATAGAAAAAAAAATAAATAAATAAAAAGTGTTATGCTGCAAGAGATCATTTTGAATATATACCACCATTATCCAAGAACCTTAGGCTATAAATACAAATCATATTAATCACTTAAGTCTATAATTATAAAACATGTCGGTTGGTTGTGTGGCCTCAGGGACAGAATTTGTTTCTTTGTTGACACTTAGACACAATGTTTTCATGGAAAATGGTAAATTACAAAAGAGAGAGAGAGAGAGAGAGAGAGAGAGAGAGAGAGAGAGAGAGAGAGAGAGAGAGAGAGAGTATAATAGTATGGCCTTTTTCTCTGTAGAGTTAAGATAATGTTTTAGAATATTACATTGTTTTGAATTGCTTTTCTTTGTCTGGAAAGCTCAACAGTATGGCAATAAACTCATCTATCCTCAGCAAGACAAGCAGGTGACATCAGGCCAAGTTACCGTTCAGATCTGTGGAGAGGCGATCCTGCTCACTGTAAGAATGTATGTAATTTCTAGGCAATTAAAATACCAGCAATTAGTTAGTCTGCACAATGTTAACATGCATTAACAATTGTACACTATAGTATAACTCATATCATTGTAACGCAGGTTTCACATGGTTTGAAGGCAGCACCTCTATTTGCAGAAGCAATGGAGCTAATTGAGAGTCATATAATTGTCTGCAGCATTAGTCCAGGAGAGCCAGGTCCTGTCAGGGCACTAAATGGAAATCGTGTTTACGCTGCACTCTGAATATATTACAACAATTAGTCAGTGATAAATGGAGGACCAGCTCACTATATGGGAGTATGAATCCAATGTGTGTGTGTGTGGCTTGGAAGTAAAGCAGGGAACAAAACACAGCGTACAGCAAAGGAAAAGGGATGGAAACAGTAAATACATGAATATGAAAACATGAACATTTTGGTGACATTATTTAGCATTATTGTAGATAGAGTGACTGTTTGCATCTACCCACCAACCAAAAGCTGAGTGATGCAAACTTATAATGCATGTTAGAACTGCAACAAACAACAATTTTAGTAGTGAACTTTTTTTCTTTTTTTTTAGTTGACTAGTGAAAAGATTGTTTCTGTTATACATTAAAATGTTTTTAAATATACATTATAACTAGGGATGGGCAATATCACCTTTTTTTTTTTTTTTTTTTTTGTTTCAATACAATACCAAGTACTCAGCTCCGTGTTTCTTCACTGATCCGAAGGTTGGCAGTTTGAATCCCATTTTTGACATAAACATCAGTGGTAGAGCAGTCACATCCACTGATCCACACGTTGGCAGTGTGATTTCAGCTGCCACGGATGAATAATGTCCCCAGTGTCTGTGTACACAGGTGTATGAATGTGTGTGTGAATGTCAATGAAAGTGATGTGAGTGCCTTGAATGTGGAAAAAAAGCTATGTAAAATGTGATTTTTTTTTTTTTTTTTTTCGATATTGATACCAATACCAATGCTCGATACTGGTCTAATCTTACGGGTTACGGTATTTAAATAAATAGATGAATTCAAATTAAGAACCAAATAGAGTTTGAAATATGGTGATTGAACTTTCTAGATAGATAACATTTACAACTAAACTATTAATGAAATTTGAATTCATTTTCATTCAGTAATGCTGCTGTCTTTGTTATAAACAGGTCTTGTGTATGTGCGTGAGTCTGTACAGTCCAGATAATGAATCCACTTTAAATTTATGCATTCATTTTTTTATTGTCAACTGCTCACAATTACCAGATTAATCCTTGTAGTCCTAGTGCATATTTGTGTCCATTGTGTCCTTGGGCAAGACACTTTACCTACATTGTCTTTTCTGTCAATATGTGGTTGATTTTAATCAGGGAATCCAACGTAAACTTCACAGCACCCAAATAAGCAAACATTCCATGTTTCATTCCACACTATTACTATGAGTAAATGGTCACATTTGTATATGGTGCTTTTCTACCCTCAAGGCACTCAAAGTGTTCAAGGGTTCCTTGAACACTTTTGAGTGCCTCACACATTCACACACACATTTACACACACATTCATACACTTGCCCAAGGACAAAGGCACGGCAAGACTCAAAGTGCCAACCTGTGAGTCCACTCAACCAACACCCTACCAACTGAGCTACTGTCATCCAATATTTAAAATGGGTTATGTTACCACATGGTTAGGTTACCACATATTTTTTTTTTTTCCATTAAGTTACCAGTTTCATTCCACACATGAACATGACTACTGACAACGGTAAGTGAATGTTTGTTACTGACAACAGGTTGGCATTTTTAATCTGGCCCGGGAGTACAGATGAAAAATAGCCCTCCATAATTCTGGCACATTTACATGTAAATGTTTAATAATTGTCCCTGCCTAAATAAATCTAAACAAAGTGCAAAATGGAGTAGGTCCATGTAGGGTAATAATTTGCCTTTCTACTGCAGTGACTGTGCTCCTACTGTGCAAGTCAACAGCAGTGGCTCTAACTCCTTTGAAACGACTTGGTCCCATTTCCAAGCGTGATCAGTTTAACTTAGATCCTTTTAGCATCACAATCATTCCGAAGCACAAGCTGTTTTCCCTTAAGGGCACTTCCACAAATGTCGGAATATCTTTGCTCCAAACCCTTTCATACGGAGCACTGCATTACGGTGAGATTATGCAGGAAAACCCAGCCACCCTACTGCATTTTCAGTCTATGGCATCTCCACAGACACAGACAGTGCAGCAGGCTTTACTGCAGTAGCACTGGAGCAGATTGGTCAGTCTTAACATTATCCTATGTAAGTCAGGAGCGCCAAATTACAACACAGAGCTTTAAACCCCTCTGGAGTTTGCATACAAAAGTCTTAAGCCTCAATTTGAATCTGATAATAAAATAAGAGACAGAGGGCAGAGCAGAAAGCACACAGAGCATGCTTGTAAACATAGCAGAGCAAGTCATGTGAGGGATATTAAACCACTATGGATCTTGGGGTCCATACACTGACCATGTATATAGAAGTGGACTGAGGGAGTGTGACATCTCCTGTAGCATTTGGTTGTAGCCATTGAATGGCATCTTTTACTATTCCTGCTATCTTTCTGTATTTTTTATACAGATTGATATCAGTCTGGTCTACTTGTCCTCTGTTGAGCCTCAAGCCCGGTCAAACATGATTGTCCAATCAGATTTGTTTTTTTTTTTGTTTTTTTCAGTGACACATGTGAACTGAAGGAGCTTATTGGTCACCTATGATTTACACATAAAATCAAGTTCTTGAGAAGATGTCTGTGTAATCCCTCAGTTATCCAGGTCTGATCCATAGCGAAAGCCAAAAGGGAAATCTGTCAACTGGACAAAAAGTTGTAGGACTGAAGATGTTTCGCTGCTCATCCATTCTTCTGTTCTGGTCAGATTACTGGTGGATACTGCCTTATATCTATCTGAAGGGAGGAGCTAACTACCCTGAAACTGAAAACAGCTATTGTTTACAGTTTCTGTTTGTAGGCTAGGTCTATTGACTGTGGCTGAATCAGGCTTAGCACTGTAGCTCAATAGACCTAGCCTAGACCTAGATAGATATAAGGCAATGCCCATCAGTAATCTGACCAGAACTGAAGAAGCAGCGAAACATCTTCACATCTTCATTTAACAACATCACAAAACTAGTGAAGTATATTTCCCAAGGACACAACATCAGTATGGAACACAAGGGGTGGGTATGATGAACAAGAAAATAATAACAATGCATTAGACACTAGTTCACAGGCTTCACACATTCACATAGGTAAGATCTGTGAAGTGTTTTGCCCAATAACGCTAGAAAGCCATGCTAGAAATGGGAATGAAACCTTCCCTAGACACCCATTTTCCAACTCTGCTTATTCTATTTTATTCCTTTCAACTTTATAGCTTATATTTTTATGCATCACCAGTAATACCCAATTAGCATATGAGAGCAACAACAACTTTATTGTTTTTAATAGCACTCTTTACGCATATTAAAAAAAGTGTGTGTGTGTGTGTGTGGTTGTGTTGTATCAAAACCACTTTTGAAAACAAATGCATAAGCCGCAGAATGTTAAAAGTCTTATAAAAGTGTTAAAAGTCTTATACAAAAGTCTTATACAAAAAATAAATTAATTAATTAATAAAAAATAAAAAAAAAAAAAAAAAATATATATATATATATATATATATATATATATATATATATATACATACACACACACACACACACATATATATATATATATATATATATATATATATATATATATATATATATATATATATATAGTGATATATTTATAGCCATGTATTGAATATATTATTAGTGAGCTTTAAGGAGTTTGAATGTTATTACCTGTTTTTTGTTTCATTCACACATGTTTGAGTAAGCCTTTATTATTAATCAGTCTACATATCTGTGTAGACCCTCAGTCATCCAGGTCTGATCCATAGCAAAAAGACGAAGTTAAAATCTGTCAATTGAACAAATCGTTGTAAGAGTGAAGACATTTCGCTACTCATCCAAGCCTTTTCTTCAGTTCTGGTTCAGTCTACATTTCCAAAGCTCAAAATACTCTGTTCCACCTTGTGATGTCATGAAGTGGTAGTTTTCAAATTAACAGCTACCTTTTAACTTGGCAATTCCAGAACTGAAATTATCCAAATGATTCTAAGGAAGGTATATGGAGTTTAAAAAGGTAAAGGAGCACTTCCTGTATTACCACATGACATCATAAGGTGGAACACAGTGTTTTCCATTTAAGAGAAGAATTCAGTCTAAATATGCTGGGTTTGTATGTTAAACGTGTGACTGAAACAAATCAAATCTTCAGTTATGGTTTTGATGAGGAAACAACACTAGAACAGAGATCAGAATATAGTGTAATACGTACCCTTTAAGTTTTTCATTTTTATTGAGCAGTCTAGCCATAACTTAAGACAAGTTGTGCCGCAGGTGTACTCTATAAAAAGCTCTATCCCAAATGAAGTATAAACCTGTATAATAAAAAAAAAGTGTTTGGTGGGAGGAGTGAAACGAAATGAATTCACTCTCTTCCTCCTTTCATTGGTGTCAGCATCTTCACCGCCTCGTAACTGTGATGTAGTGATAGCTTTACTGGCATCGTAATTTTTATTTATTTCTACCAACGCATTGATTCTCATGCCACTCCAATGTCACGTGTGTACCGGCTGAAAGTAGCGTTGGTGGCACAAGTCCATTACCATTTATTGATATTTTTTTTATTTTCTTCTACCTCATGACCACAGCTATTAATATCCGAAAATGCTAACAAACAGTACAGCAGTGGCATTACTGTATTAAAATAGTGTGGTTCGGTCCCGTTGGGCCAAATGAAAATGTGCAAGTAGAGACAGGAGCAAGATAAAGAACCTCGTATCAGTGGGAGGCAATAGAGAGGTAGCCAATGGATGCTAATGTATTCTAGGAAAGTTTCTATTGAGGAGTAGGCACTATAAAACTCGATAAGATAACACCTCACATATTGGGTGTCTTAGATATTGCTATTGTTACGGTGCAAGGTGATATAAAGAAAAGGGGTTAATATATCACAGTTGTTATTTTTATTTATTTAATTTAATTATTTTTGTAAATGTAGGTTTTAAAGGTTCACTAGGGAACTGGTCACATTTTTATATAGCGCTTTTCCACCTTCAAGGCACTTAAAGCACTACATCAAGGAACCACTCACCCATTCACACACACATTGATAAAACGCTGTATGCAGTATCTTGCCCAAAGACACAATGACAGCATTCATCTCTGGGCACTGGAATCACACCAAACCTGTGGATCCACTCAGCCATGTTTACGTCAAGAGAAACACCAACCTTCAGATCAGTGGTCAACCGCTCTACTAACTGACCCACTGTTGCCCAGGAACATTGGAACTTTTCTACCAGACGGTATGCTACTTCTTTGTGTTCAAGGATGTTTTATCTAGAATGTTCCATTAAAGTATGGCATTAAAATTACGCATCTGATGCCACCAGGCAAAGTTAAAGATCGGATATATGGAGAGATGACACAGCTTGCAGTGAGAATTCATGTTTTTTTGATTAATAAAAAACATGTCTTATTGAATAAATGCAAACCAGATCAATTTAATGCCATGCTGTGCCACATTTCGGGCTTAGCAATAACATCTCCATTGAGACAAGCAGGTAGTGGTCTATCCACAAAATTTTTTTAGTATTTTCCAAATTAAATCCCGATATTAAATGGAGTCTAATAAACACAATGAATATAGAAATATCATTTAAAGGTTGCCATAGAGTTGATAGTGTAAGAATATTCGTTTCTGACGTAAGCATCAAAGTGGACCAAGAGTCTGAAGCATAAAATCAGAAGGGTTCTACAGGTAAAGTGAACAATGCAGCAACAGAATCTCCGGAAAGGATAGGAGGAGAGCCCTGAGATGTGCATGTTGACAGCTTTTATAGGGTACTCTACTGGTTGGCATGCCATTTTAAGAAATTTTAAACACAGTCGAACAGGGTGAGTGTTCTATAACCCTCTCAGAGTGGGGGTCACACATTCTTTAGTGAGAGGGGCTACAGATAAGAAATGTGGCCTTAACCAAAATGACCAGAACATAGCTGTTATCTTTCCTTAGAGTGATATATGGCCACTGCTGCATGGGAAACAGAACGTTTTTGCACCTTTGTAAGCAAGTAAGCAAGCAATTTATTACGTTTGCTGCACTGGTCTGCATAGTGTCATAGTGCACACATGTTATTGGCAATAGTAACGTAAGATACGAAGTTGATGTAGTGCTGCACTGCTAGAAAATATCTTATACTAATTCTGCATCTTTGCATTGACTTGGTTCAAGCCAAATACCCTCCCATATCTCACCTTTCTATGTTTGTAACAAAGAAGCTGCAAAATTTTGTAGACAGTGCAGAAAACTGTATTATCATCTATGGTAATTTTTCATGATATTCTCACATTTGGCCTTATACTGCACACAGCATATCAATGAGGTTCAATTGTGCATGCTTTGTACTGTAGTATTCTTGGTATAGCCAAGGGCACTAGATTAAATAAAATGCCAAATTTTTCAATACAATTCTACAAACTACAAAAAGGTTTCATTTTATCCAACCCACATTTTCACTATTTTATTGAAGTTGGTTTAGTGCAGTCTGCTCTCTACAAAAGGCTCTTCAAGGACAATGAGCATTTTAAACACCCCATTGCCTCAAACTAGTTTTAAAAGTTTTACAATCATTATTCTTCAGATTGTCTCCCTCCTGTTTCTGTAACTTCTCCCATTTACCTCCAATAGCTCCTTACTGTGTGATTTATTACCACCTGTGTACTGTAAAAAAGCTGGAGAAATGAGGCTTTTAGTTTGGTACACGTGACATCATGGCAAGAATACTTATAGCTTATGGAAGGGGTGTGATGGGTGTAAAATTGACTTTTTGCTATAATATTGTTCCCTCATTAGAAACATGGCTGAAGTGGTTTTACATGTAATTTATGCATGTTTGAGTCATTTAGCTATCTCCCCATTCGAACCGTCCTACAGGTAGCAGTGCAATCCTATCAAAAGGCTCAACCTACAAGCCTATGTCTATGCCATTTTTTAATAAATATACAAGGGCAGGATACAAAACAATACACTACAACTTGACAAGCATGATGTGATGTGCAGTAGTTTCATTAGCAGATGGCATGTTGATTGTGTTGTGATAATGCTCTGAAGGAAGAGTGACTTACCACAAACAGCAAAAGGGAGGGGGGATTTAAAGCATCAAAAACAAAACTGAAACATAGTTTTTACAAATGAATACGTAATGTAGTGCTCTAAATATGTTATGTGGTAACAATTAATAACCCAATGAGCACTCTTTAAAATGAAATTGGACTGTATGGCAGAATTCTGTGGTAGAATTTGCCAATCAAAATCTGACAAATAGTTCAAGATCTTCAACACTCGCAACACTTTTAACCAAGAAATAACCCAAGCAAAACCATGGATTAAATAGACTGAAAACTAGATCTACAGCTGTGTTATGTACCACCATTTGAAAATCAAAATAATAAAATAGGACAGGGGACCCTATGTGTTTTAACACACGGGCCACTATGTGTGTGTGTGTGTGTTTTTATATATATATATATATATATAATATATATATATATATATATATATATATATATATATATATATATATATATATATATATATATATATATATATATATGTATATATATATATAAAAAATAAAAAATCTCCTCCTCACCCTCCGCGGCGGGTGGTCTTTTATCCCCTCTTTTTCCACACTTGGGGCCTCTACCAGAAGCCTGGGAGCTTGAGGGTTCTGCGCAGTAGCTTTGCTGTCCCCTAGTACTGCACTTTTCTGGACTGAGATATCTGATGATGTTTTTCCTGGGATCTGCTGTAGCCACTCCTCCTGTTTGGGGTTCTCTGCCCCGAGTGCTCCGATGACCATGGGCACCACTGAGGCCTTCACCTTCCAGGCCTTCTCCAGCTCTTCTTTGAGCCCCTGGTATTTCTCTAGTTTCTCATGCTCCTTTTTCCTGATGTTCTCATCGCTTGGTACTGCGATGTCCACCACAACGGCTTTGCTCTGTTGTTTATCCACCACGACTATGTCCGGTTGGTTCGCCATCACCATTCTGTCAGTCTGTATCTGGAAGTCCCACAGGATCTTGGCGCGATCATTCTCCACTACCTTTGGAGGTGTTTCCCACCTTGACCTTGGGGTTTCCAGTCCATACTCTGCACAGATGTTTCTGTACACTATGCCCGCCACTTGGTTATGCCGCTCCATGTATGCTCCACCTGCCAGCATCTTACACCCTGCAGTTATGAGCTGGATTGTCTCAGGGGCCTCTTTGCACAGCCTACACCTTGGGTCTTGTCTGGTGTGGTAGATCTGGGCCTCTATCACTCTTGTGCTCAAGGTCTGCTCCTGTGCAGCCAGGATGAGTGTCTCTGTGCTGTCCTCCAGTCCAGCTTTCTCAAGCCATTGGTGGATTTCTTGATATCAGCCACTTCAGTTATGTTCCGGTGGTACATCCCATGCAGGGGCTTGTCCTTCCATGTTGGTTCTTCCAGCTCCTCTTCCTCTGCACTCCACTGTCTGAGACATTCGCTGACCACGTCATCTGTTGGGGCCTTGTCCTGTATGTACTTATGGATCTTGGATGTTTCATCCTGGACTGTGGCTCTCACACTCACTAGTCCTCGGCCTCCTTCCTTATGGCTCGTGTACAGTCTCAGGGTGCTGGATTTGGGATGGAACCCCGCCATGCATGGTCAGGAGCTTTCGTATCTTAACATCTGTGGTCTGTATCTCCTCTTTTGGCCATAAATATATATATATATATATATATATATATATATATATATATATATATATATATATATATATATATATATATATATATATATATATATAGCTGACTGGTTAGCTCAACTGGTAAGTCTTATGACTTTCACATGGGGGACCGGGTTCGAATCCCCCCCCAAGGGGCGCAATGAGCAATTACCAACAACCAGTGTGGGTCCTTGGGCAAGACCCTTCAAGCTACCGCCTACCTCATACAATGATGAGTGCGAATGAAACTTACGAGATGCCGGCTCAGACGTCGCCCGGCCAAACAAGGTCTGCGTCAGGTGTTGGGGAACCAGAGCATCTTGACGATAAGTGGGCTACTGGAACAAGGCGGAGATGGGCGAGATGCGATAACAAGGCTCTGTTGGAATGCTACTACTCCAGTGACCCTAGTCAGAGGGGTTACATGAACAGGATGTGGGAAAAATGGATACTTCGAAACCCGCAGTCCAAGCTTACGGCTAAGCAACTAGTAGCTCAGTGTTCCAACATCCGCAAACGGCAACTGCTATCACAACTTGAGATTGACGAGGTACAACACAAAATATGCTACGGCAAGGGGGAGCCAGGACGCCAGGTCAGAGGGGAGTTAACATCAACTCCCCATCCGGAGATTGGGTACGAAGCCCCAATAAGTATTACGCTGAGCGAGGCAGCGACTGACCTGAAAGATAAGATCATGGCCCGAATGAACACAAGGCAACCCCGACACCACCTGCAGAGACTAAGTGAAGTACCATCTGAAAGTCTCCTGGAAGATGTGAATGCAGCATTGAGAGCGATCCCTACCTCAACCATCACAGAAACCAATGAGCTGATATACACTTCAGCAGCAGTGATCCTAGAGATGCTTGGATATAAGAGCAACCATGGGAGCCATGAGAAACAATACCACACCATGGAAACGACGGTTAGAGGCTAAAATCAAGGCAGTGCGGAGAGAAGTGAGCCCAGTCAGAGGCCCAATGAGGTGCAATGAAAAAAACAAGTACCCAGGAGGTACAGCCAGATGCCCATACCTGAAGCACTGGAAACTGCCAAACAAAGGCTCCAAAACGCCTAAAGAGGTACACACGAGACAATGAATCCAGACGAATAAACCGTCTGTTCGCAACACAACCGGCGAAAGTGTACGCTCAGTGGCAGGGTAAATAACCAGAGCAGAACACCAAGGCTGGAAACCGAACAGTACTGGAAAGGTATATGGGAGAAGGAGGCATCACATAACAGCGATGCACAATGGCTGGTGGATCTCAGAGAAGACCACAGCACAGCAACCTCCCTGAACAGAATCCAGTCACCATCACAGTGGCAGACATCCAGGAAAGAGTCTCAGGTATGAAGAACTGGACCGCACCACTGGACATGATCCACGCTTACTGGCTGAAGAAGCTCACTGCTCTCCATGAGCGCCTGGCAGCACAAATGAACCAGCTGCTAATGGATGGGACTCACCCTGAATGGCTGACCGAGGGCGCACGATCCTGATCCAGAAGGATCCCTCAAAGGGTACAGTCCCATCCAACTATCGCCCAATAACCTGTCTCTCCACAACATGGAAGCTCATGTCAGGCATCATCGCGGCTAAGATAAGTGGGCACATGGACCAATACATGAGCACAGCACAGAAGGGCATCGGCAAAGACACCAGGGGAGCCAAAACACCAGCTCCTGGTCGACCGACCGAACAGTCTCCCGAGACTGCAGAACCCGTAAGACCAACCTGTGCACTGCCTGGATTGATTACAAGAAAGCCTACGACTCTATGCCACACACATGGATCACTGAATGCCTGGAGCTGTACAACATCAACAGGACTCTAAGAGCCTTCATTGCAAACTCGATGAGGTTGTGGAAAACCACCCTTGAGGCCAATGGCAAGCCACTTGCACAAGTGACCATCAAATGTGGCATATACCAAGGAGATGCACTGTCCCCACTACTGTTCTGCATAGGTCTGAACCCCCTCAGCCAAATCATCAGCAACACTGGCTATGGGTACCGACTCAGGAATGGGGCCACCGTCAGTCACCTCCTGTACATGGATGACATCAAGCTGTATGCTAAGAATGAGCGAGACATCGACTCACTGATCCACACACCAGGATCTACAGCACAGACATTGGAATGTCATTCGGGCTAGAGAAGTGTAGCCGGATGGTGACAAAGAGAGGGAAGGTAGTCCCACACAGAAGGAGTCTCACTCCCAGAAGGGACAATAGCAGACATTGAGGACCGTTACAAGTACCTTGGTATCCCACAAGCAAATGGCAACCTTGAAGAGGAAACAAGGAAAGCAGCCACGGCCAAATACCTCAGACGAGTAAGGCAAGTCCTAAGGAGTCAGCTCAATGGCAAGAATAAGACCCAGGCAATAAACAGCTACGCCCTGCCAGTAATCAGATACCCAGCAGGAATCATAAGCTGGCCAAAGGAGGAGATACAGACCACAGATGTTAAGACACGAAAGCTCCTGACCATGCATGGCGGGTTCCACCCCAAATCCAGCACCCTGAGATTGTACGCGAGCCGTAAGGAAGGAGGCCGAGGACTAGTGAGTGTGAGAGCCACAGTCCAGGATGAAACATCCAAGATCCACAAGTACATCCAGGACAAGGCCCCAACAGATGACGTGCTCAGCGAATGTCTCAGACAGTGGAGTGCAGAGGAAGAGGAGCTGGAGGAACCATCATGGAAGGACAAGCCCCTGCATGGGATGTACCACCGGAACATAACTGAAGTGGCTGATATCAAGAAATCCTATCAATGGCTTGAGAAAGCTGGACTGAAGGACAGCACAGAGGCACTCATCCTGGCTGCACAGGAGCAGGCCTTGAGCACAAGAGCAATAGAGGCCCAGATCTACCACACCAGACAAGACCCACGGTGTAGGCTGTGCAAAGAGGCCCCTGAGACAATCCAGCACATAACTGCAGGGTGTAAGATGCTGGCAGGGAAAGCATACATGGAGCGGCATAACCAAGTGGCGGGCATAGTGTACAGAAACATCTGTGCAGAGTACGGACTGGAAACCCCAAGGTCAAGGTGGGAAATACCCTCCAAAGGTAGTGGAGAATGATCGAGCCAAGATCCTGTGGGACTTCCAGATACAGACTGACAGAATGGTGATGGCGAACCAACCGGACATAGTGGTGGTGGATAACAACAGAGCAAAGCCGTTGTGGTGGACATTGCAGTACCAAGCGATGGGAACATCAGGAAAAAAGGAGCATGAGAAACTAGAGAAATACCAGGGGCTCAAAGAAGAGCTGGAGAAAGCCTGGAAGGTGAAGGGCCTCAGTGGTGCCCGTGGTCATCGGAGCACTCGGGGCAGTGACCCCTAAACTGGAGGAGTGGCTACAGCAGATCCCAGGAAAAACATCAGACATCTCAGTCCAGAAAAGCGCAGTACTAGGAACAGCAGCAAAGATACTGCGCAGAACCCTCAAGCTCCCAGGCCTCTGTAGAGGTCCCGAGCGTGGAAAAAGAGGGGATAAAGACCACCCGCGGAGGGTGAGGAGGAGATTTTTTTTTATATATATATATATATATATATATATATATATATATATATATATATATATATATATATATATATATATAGCAAATCATTTTCCAAATGCATTAATTAAATTAATAATTAATTGTTTTAAATTTCCGTTAAATAAAACACAGCAGAAAAAAGTCACATTCAGTTTTATCAAGTACCGAAAGATCGACAACTTGTTGGAAAGGTAAATTGAACAACATGACCAAATTATATTAAAATAGGTCAAGGTCAAGGTCAAGTTTATTTATAAAGCACATTTAAAATACAGTCACCACTGCCCAAAGTGCTGTACAATATAACACATAAAATAACAACAGTAAAACTACAGTATACACATAAAATTAAACAACAATAACTCAAAACTAAATAATAATGTCTTGCTCAGCTCGTCTCAAAAGCCAGAGTAAAAAGGTGAGTTTTTAACAGAGACTTAAAACTGTCAATGTCAGGCACAGACCGAATCCTCATGGGAAGACTGTTCCATAGTTTGGGACCAGCCACAGCAAATGCTCTGTCCCCCCGGGTTTTCAGTCTTGAGCGGGGACAGTTTAGAAGTAACTGGTCACAGGACCTTAGGGTTCTTACAGGAGCATACCCAGACAACAGTTCGGACAAATACGCAGGTGCCAGACCATTTAACGCTTTAAAAACAAGGAGCAAGATTTTAAATTTAATTCTAAAAGACACCGGAAGCCAGTGAAGACTCTGTAGCACAGGAGTTATGTGTTCGGAACGTCTTTTGCCAGACAGTAGGCGCGCAGCAGCGTTCTGTACCAGCTGCAGACGGCGTATGGAGGACGCGTCAAGACCAACATACAAAGAATTACAATAGTCCAGCCGTGTAGTAATAAATATATGGACTAGTCTTTCCAAATGACTTGAGGGCAAGTATGACTTTACCTTCGCTATGAGTCTGAGCTGAAAAAAGCTCGTTTTAACCACTGAGCTGATTTGCTTGTCAAACCTAAAAGAGCTGTCAATTAGAACACCAAGATTTTTCACATAGGGACATGTATTAGAAGATGGAAGGCCAAGAGAGTGACTGATATCAGTCTGGACTGTTTCACCAAACACAATAACATCAGTTTTACTTTCATTTAAATTAAGAAAGTTTGATTTCAGCCAGTCTTTGATTTCTTGGAGGCATGTCTGAAGTGAATGACATGAGTCACTTTCAGGCTTAATAGGCATATAAATGTGGACATCATCTGCGAAACAGTGAAAAGGAATCTGGTGTTTTCTAAAAATAGAACCTAAGGGCAACATATAAAGAGAAAACAAAAGTGGACCTAAGATAGAGCCCTGTGGTACTCCAGAAGTGAGGAGGGCTTTCTTTGACGAGAAAGGGCCAAGGTTCACAGTAAAATGCCTTCCTGTAAGGTAAGATCGAAACCAATCTAAGACTATGCCTTTGATTCCAACACATGTTTCCAGACGTTCAAGTAAAATCTCATGGTCGACCATGTCAAAGGCTGCCGTAAGATCTAAAAGCACCAACACAGCTGGTTGACCAGAATCTGTTGTTAAAAGCAAATTATTTATGATTTTTAAAAGTGCAGTTTCTGTGCTATGGCACGATTTAAAACCAGATTGAAATTTCTCAGATATATTATTTAAAAGCAAATATGATTATAGTTGGAAAGAGACTACTTTTTCTAAAACCTTTGACAAAAAGGGCAACTTAGATATGGGCCTGTAGTTAGACAGGACAGAAGGATCTAAATTGTGCTTTTTTAAGAGAGGTTGAACCACCGCCTGTTTAGAACCAGAGGGAACAACACCAGAGCTTAGGGACAAATTTATCAATTTCAGAATAAAAGGCCCAACTGACTCAAAAGCACTTTTTAAGAGTTTAGGAGGAATACTGTCAAGAGGGCAATCAGAAGGTTTTAAGCTCTGGATCACTTCAGCTAATTCAGAGAGAGTTACAGGCTCAAAGTAACTGAAAACAGCTGAACAAGTGAAGACAGCAGAATCTGTAACAGTTTGTACAACATTTAAAGACCTTATACAAGCAATTTTGTCGATAAAAAAGGAACAAAATTTGTCACACAAGGACACACTAGGAGCTATACAAGTATCTGCAGCAGGATTTACCAACCTATTTAAAACATTAAATAGGACCTGAGGTCTATTGCTGTTATTAGACACATGCACATGTATTCTGATTTAGATTGTTTAACTGCCCTTTGGTAATCAGAGAGTGAGTCTTTAAAAATTCCAAACGAGACCTGGAGTTTGTCTTTTTGCCACCTCCAATAGGTAACTATTTTAATATAATTTGTTCACGTTCGTAAGGCCGGATTAATAAGCCCAAAGGGGCGTGTGGGGTCCCGGGCCGTAGTTTGCCCATGTCTGTTATAAGAGAACCATGAATGCAACTTATTCATATATATTTTCTTACCTTGCCAACGTACTGTGGATCAGACCCCATGTACTCCTCCAACACGAAGAACTGGTTCCAGACCCAGCCGCGCTTGACCCTCTGCATGGCCCCCGACACCCCATTCTTCACTGGGGTCTTGGGTTTGGCCTGCTCCCCCCTGACCCGGTTCGACAGTGGGGTGGTGGGCAGCCGCAAACTGGAGATCTCGTGGGACAGAATCCAGAGGAACAGTAACAGCCAGTGCCTTGTTAGCATTGGGTGATCCGTAGGGTGCACGTCCCCAAAATGAAGTGTGCTAGTGATGCCAGGAAAGCCACGTTGGAGGATGGTGGGGTTAATAATGCTGGCAGGTGAAGTGGAGAAAATAGAGAAGGGGGTGTGTCCGGGCAGACGTGGCAGCAGAGGTAGAAGTTTAGAGTCAGGTTCTTACAGTGGTCATCACCTGGAAAATAAGAAATTTTAAAGTTTAGAATAGGTTAACAAATCAAAAATCTTTATTTTTGGCCTGTATTTGGGAACACAATATATGGTTTAGCCAGTGGCATGCATCAACCGTGGTTGTCCATGTTCACTTAACTTGTGTTAACCTGTGCTATGGAGGCCATGCTGCTCCACACTCGCAACATGTGCTTTTCCAGCAAGGGAAGAAGGCAGGTTGTTTTAGAGACTTGTGCATGTATACTGAGGACCACAGCAGGCTCAAAGAGGACAAACCTTAGTCTACATTACTATACTGGGCTCAAGCCAGGAAGTGTGAACACACAAAGTTAAGGGTTAAAACAAAAAGTATCCAAGTTGGTAGAATTTTGGTTGTGGTTGGGGTACAAAGTAATTGAGACATTTTGACCAATTCCAGAGATTTCATGAATGGGAAAGGACTGGTGACATTTTCACAATGTGTGGGTCAGTACCCAATTTTTCCCATGTATTTGAGCAAAATGTGTCTTGCCCCAGTATGGTAAGCGTTGTTACTTTTACTGTCACGGCAAAAAGCTCTGGTCTCTGTTGTGAAAATAGCTCATAAACTCATTGTGGTGAATAATTAGGACGCTCAAAATGCAAGGTAAGTGAGGAATAATGAACTATTTCCTTTTTATTTTAAAAGTCTTCTCTTAAATTTGTTTAGACTTGTTTAGCTCTTCAATATTAAACCTATGAGGGAAAAGTTTGACAAAAGTAGACTATATATTTTGTGAAGTTTATATGTTCTTGGTTTTCACTTCTGAATGCACTAAAATCTTCCACGATATTCATTTGGCCCCCACTGGGAGAGCTTAGGCTAATGGGGCCGAGGTGACTAACGACTCTGCCACTGCTCTGCTCAGATCAGGACAAACCATTGAATCTCTAATGATCCTCAGGTACAGCAGGTCCCAGGCTCCCTCAGCCTTTCTCTGCCTCCCCCTGCCCATCCACGAATCACATGAAACTTCTAATATGCTACCTGCAAGAGAATAATCATAAAACCAACAAGCTTCTATGCAAAATGTATTATATAAAGTTGTTGCACAATTTGTCTCAGTAATATATCTTGAAGCCAATAATAACCAATAATACTGAAACTATGTAATGCTATATCATGCTAATGCAGAAACAAACCTAGTAAACCCAATTTTATGGGTACGATAATTACAAAACAGTGCAACAATAAAAACAGTTAAATAGTTAGTAGTTAGTCATAAAAGTTACTAAGACTACTTCTTTGACATTCAATATCTACAGTCCTATATTACTATATATGTATGTATGCATCTATGTATGTATGTATGTATGTATGTATGCATGTATGAATATATTACATATACAGAGAGAGACAGAGAAAGAGAGAGAGAGAGACCATATATGTCCCCACTACTGGTAAGAAATGGGAAATGGTAAATTATCAAATTTTTTATATGGTGCTTTGCTACCTTTCCTGAAACGATTTACATAAAGGAACCATCCACTCACCCATTCACACACACATTCCCACACCAGTGGACAGAGACACTGGGGGCAAGGTAGGTTAAGTCTCTTGCCCAAGGACTCGACAACAGCATTCATCTGTGAGAGCTGGAATCACACTTCCAACTTGTGGGTCAGTGAATCTAACAATATTGTTTATGTCAAGAGCAGGATTTGAACTGCCAACCTTCGGATCAGTGGACTGACACAAACACAAAATGTCCACAGGACATATTGCCCCCCCAAAAAAAAAATATTGCACCATCTGCCATATTCTGAAGGACAATTTGATATTGTAACTACAAAAGAAGTGCTCATGTAAGGAACCTGTGAGTAACTCTGCAATGGCTGTCAACTATTCTGTCAGTAAATCAGTTGAAAGTTTTTTTGGCCTGATACAGTATTTACTTCAGAGAAGAATTGAACTGATAACCCCCTGGTCAAATGTTGAGTGGTGACTGATAGTGTTCCTGTGCATGCTTACTAACATCAGTACTGGGACTAAATTTGGACTGGACCAGAATTTGGCTAAACCAAGTCTATATCAGCACTAAACCTGGCTAGAACCAGGGAAAAAAAACAGCCAAAAAATTAATACACTGCACTGCTTAGTCTATTAACAAGCCATCCTCTTTTCAAACTCCATACCATTTCTGTTTTGTTGCCACCCACTGGGTCACAGCTTTGCTCACCCTGCTCCTGTCAGCTGATTGATAGAAACAGATTTTGTCTGAATTATGAATTATTATTGCCTTTTTGATAAACCACTGAACCCTTTTTTTGGTTTTGCATCATAAACTTTGGCTCGGCGTGTTGCCATCAAAGCCACAGACGAAATAAAGTGTAATCTTTTGAGAAAACACTCCAAAATGTGTCCATGGCTTTGTGCTTGCTAGGCGGGCGGGCGGGAGATAAAACGCCAGCATTGACACTTCATATTTCAAATTGACATGTGTAGTGTATGAGATGTCAGAGCAAAGCAGCACTGCACAATGATTTCTTTAAGATGCCTGGTCTTTTTCAACGAATATCTGACAAGTTGCAAGTCAGAGGGATGGTACCAATCACCATTTTGACAGTGGTAATAGAAGTCAACACACGGCGGCTATGTCCATGTAATTTTGACGACGAGGATGAATTATTAATGTGCTGTTTTATCGCAGAGTGTAGCCGGAGATGTTGTTGCTGTTATTGTTTTGAAGCTTGTTAACACTGTTGCTCAGGCATGTGATTGTCTGGAAATGCTATGTAATGGTGGGTTGGATTGTATGCAAATGAAGAGGTAAACTATGTAGTTTGGTTAAATTTTTACATGCTCAAATTGGCTAGCATGTGCTGAAATTTAAATTACAATGTGATGTTTTGATGAAACAACTAATTCAGAGTAGAGCATGATAGCAGAGTTGTAAATCAAGGAACCACTCACCCACCAGTGCATGCCGACCCTGGGGGAGAGGTGGGTGAAGTGTCTTGTCGAAGGACACAACAATAGAATTTATTTTCACAATACTAAAATTTCAAAATTTTCAATACTAAGAAATAGACTTGATACTCAGTACCAATTACAATACCACAATGATAATAAAAACACTCTTTCTTTAGCTAATAGAATCCAATTTTCAGCATTAAATGGTAGTACTTTCTTTTCTATTCCCATGTGTCCTTATACTTGTGTAATCCCTCAGTTGTCCAGGTAGGTTCCATAGTGGTCCATGGGCGTACATTTGTTTATATGTCTTATACTTGTGAAAAATACAGCTCAAGATCATTATAAAGATATTCAAAAAAGGTTAATTTCTGGTTTCTAGTTTCAATATTAGTTTTACCATAATAACTTTTCACCATAAAAGTTACATAGTGCACCTTTAATAGAAAATGTATGAATGAAGAAAACTAAACTGCTAAACTAGCTGTGACAGATGTTTCACCCAACATCAATTTCCAGCTGGGTTCACGTCTTTGCAGATAGTCTTAAGTCAAATACTTGTTGATTGCTTGAAGCAGAAGTGAAAATCTTATTCAAGCATCATATTTTCAAATGCCAATATTTTTGTGGAAGTCCTCTTAACACATCCCCCACTGCTCCATATTTGACAGGCCTCTCCAAACCTCAGGCCTGTACCACGAATCTCTCTTTCCACCCATAACCTGTCCATCTCTTTCTAGGCACAGTATCAGGTATTCAGAAATCACAATACACTCTAAAAAAGTATATTTTAAAAACTTGAAGAGCATGGTTAAAGAACAGGTTTTTTAGCAATTATTACTTAGTTCGGTGGGCTAGTACCTGTGGTAAATATTTATGGTTTTACATCAGGTAAGTGATAGTTTGAAGAAGAAAAAAAAACAGAAACAAGTACGAAAGTACAGGAATTCGTACTGAGTTCTTAAACAGAATATCTGTACCTATGTCATCAGGGGCAGGGACAAGGAAGGCATCTTTATTAGTCTAATCATAACTAGGGTACAAATTAGACACGCTTTGGTCCTTGTTGGAATTGTGGTTGCAGGTATGAAACAGGTAAGAAACAGGTATGGAATTACCTACATATATCATATATGCTGGCTGTGGTCCACTAGGAAGTAAAATAATGAACTTCATCAAAACTGGAAAAAACAAACTAAAATGATATATAATGATGAATGAAAACTGCATGTTTTAATAGAATACATAGTCTAAGTGGCATATGCATTTGAATGAGTTTCTTAGTGTAGTTGGGTAAGCCAAACTCACAACTGGTCTATTGTGTTGCTAATTGTAACAAATTATACCTCCGCTAATAGCTGCCATTTGGATCAATTTGGAGGAGATTAGGCCTGACACTAGCTGGGATAACTGCAATCAATTTAACAATTTAGGCATTTTAGATGGATGGATTATGAGGATTACACTGGGACATGTGGTGGGGTCCAACCTGGGACTATAGCCAGGTAACATAGCACCTGCACTAAAAAATAAATAAATAAAAAAAAAATGAATAAAAAACATAAAAAAATAATAATATATATATATTTTTTTTAAAAAAAGTAAATGTCCCAATAATAATATGTACTTTGAAATAAAACAAAAAAAAACAACTTAAATTTGTGATGAGTGGATCAATACTGTTCTAAGCTCTCTGTTTTGCCTATTGTCTATTTTAGTTTGACCAAGTGCACTGGCCCTTAAATATAAAAACACGATGTTGCACTACTGCACATGTTGTACATGTGCAGTAGTGCATGCAGTAAAGCAGAAAAGTTTCTGCTGGTTGACATATTTATAATAAGTTCATGGAAGTATGCAGTAACTCTAAACAGCTAAAGGTATTCATAAATAAGATGTGCTTAAGTTAAAATGTACAAAAAAAAAATATTTACAAGCTAATTTACATGCTCCCTCATGATGAGTTACTAGAGTACATTTGGGTTATCATTTCATTTATTTGTTTATTAGGACAGTGCACATTTACATTAAGCACAGTGGCAGATATGTTTGTACCAGACTGTAGCTCACGGCTAATTTCCATCTGTAGTCCTGTACACACATACACACAAAACAACTTTACAATATACAAATATACAATAAAATAAATATTTATCAATTAAGAGTGCAACGTGTAATGTCTATCTATATCTATATACCAGGGCTGTGTCCCACAAAGTGGGGTAGCCTAGACAGGGCACACACTCCCGTTTCCCTCCCTCCTTCCCCTCCCCAAAACCTCCCTCCTCGCGACTCTCCATCTTCCCCATCTGCACCAGCGTCCCCTCCCCACCACCATCATCAATGTGTAATGTAATGTAATGTAATGTAATGTTGTGTGGTTTGGTAATCTGGGGGCCACCAGGTGATACCCACGAGGGTAACATCTGATGGCAAAATACCCGTCATTAGCACCTGCCATATAGAGAACAGGCTAAACCTATGTAAGTCATGGGTTTAGACTGTGTGGTCCATTTTTGAAATACATTTTTAAATATTGTAGTTTATCTGTTAATTTTATTTAATTTAGGATGGAGCAAAAATAATGATGCCAAGGTAAAATGCTTTATAGTAGAGGTGTTTCAATGCATTTTAATACACAACTCATAGTATCATATCAGTATTGTGATACTTGCCATAGTATTACTTAGTATTGTATTGGAACAAAAATCATTAATATGGCCCAACACTACTTTAGACAAGACCAGAAATCATTACTTGTCAATACCATTTTACCTGTCTGCATTTCTCTACCATTGACTTGGACAGCAAACTCGCATTAGCATACAGGCAACATGCTAACCATCCTTCGAAATCCTTGTCTTCCTGCCGTGACTTATTAGCACTAACCACTCCACCTATTTGCCTGCGAGGTCATGAGATCATTACACCTAATGCAAAAAATGAGTTTCGTGAAAGCCACTGATCAATACTGCACAAATACAATTCAGTGCATCGTGGCTATTCACACCTCCTCGACACCGACCCTCACAACCCTGTGGATTAGGCACTTAATTGCTCAGAAAACAAGAGGAGAGAGGGGCTGATGGAGATAAAGAATGTACCTAAGTGATTTCCACACCTGCATTATTGTTGCTGGCTCTGTAATGCACTTAGAGCCTGTACAATAATGGGAGACAGCGCGCAGCTAATTTCATAAACACAGCCCCCATTGACATTATTGCCTTTGATTAATCATTTCAGGCCAGTCCACAGTGGCCATACTGGAGGACTGGTTTCTATATATAGCTATGGAGGGAAACGGGACTACTGCCTTTATGAAACGTGTGAACAATCTACCAAAAGCAAAGCAGGTGCAAATTGTAAACATGTGTTCTTTACATCTTTACCTACAAAATTAAAAATCTCATTTCAAAGGTAATGCTAACTTTTAGTAAAAATCATATAATATAAAATAAACAACCTATTAAAATTTTAACTGTTAAAAGACTACCCAATTAAAAACACAAACAAATTAAATCTAAAATTATTATTATCAGATTAGCACTTACTGTAGAAGAGGTGGGAAATTCAAAACCATTACATACAAAACATACATGCTTTATTGTGTGTTTATTGTTTTATTATTATTATTATTATTATTATTATTTTCCAAACCAACAAACAACAAAGACATTACGGGTTTCACATTTTAGCACATTTCCGATTGAGGACTAACAGGATTTATTTATTTCTAAAGTTTTGTCATCACAGTAATGCTATCACAATTAGCATGCTTTTTTTTTGGTAAAAGTGGGGAGATTTGCAGGTGGATGTCACTGACAGCATATTAAACACTGCACAGATAAATAAATAAAATAAAAATAAATTGATAATTTAAAAGTGTCCTTTGGAGAATTATTATTATTATTATTATTATTTATTATTATTATTATTATTATTATTATTATTATTATTATAGTAGTAGTAGTAGTATTATTATTATTATTATTATATATTATTATTATAATAATAATAATAATAATAATAATAATAATAATAATAATAATAATAATAATTCTCCAAAGGACACTTTGGTGAAGAAAGAGAAAGAGTCTCAATGCTCACACTAATGCTAAATTTGAGGCATAATAAATATTGAAATGCCACCACAAACTGAAGTATTCTACATTTAAACATAAGTGGATAGTTGTTTTTTTTAATACATTGTTTATTTTATGTTTTCTGATTTTATTAAAAGTGACTGTTAGCTTTGAGACACAGTGAGCTAGCCAGAGTTGTGCTGTGCACAGAGCCCATTATTAGGAAATTATGCTAGTACATCAGTGGGCCAACAGCGCTTAAAGAGGATGAACACTGACTAGACACGTGTATCCTCTTATCTGTCCACTCTCCCCAGTCTCAGCAGAAGCCAAGTCCACACTCCTCTGAGATCTTGTGCTGGTGAAATAGTGAGGAGGTGTTTTGACATGGGTCAGACAGGCCGTCGCTGGTAGGTCGTTGCTCATTTAGCGCGGACATAATAGGAAATGACTGCTCCCATAATTTGTGTGAAATCACGCCTTGGCCTCTCTGGAAATGCATATCTGATGAGACAAGTTCATTTGCATGTGTCCAGATCTGACCTGCGTGTCCACGATACCATGGACTTCTCAGAGCACACCACGTTTTTCACTGTAAGTCTTGAATTGCAAATTTGGAAGAAGCCAATATATTTTCTAATTTAACTTAGAAAAAATGAATGACTTAGAGATTCTCATGGTCATCCCTTGACAGTTTTCACTGCGCACTGCCACCATCCTCAGAGTGGTCATGTGATGTTGCTGTGACGTGTCTGCTCAGCTGATTGACACAGATTTTGGCAGTAGGACGACAGCGCCATCTGCAGTCTGACTTCTTCAAAACTGTATCCCAGGTGTGAGAGAGTTGGTATGCCCCCTCATCCCAATTTAAAGTATTTTCCAGATCTCTATGGCCTCCCTGTTCATATTTGCTGTTCTCTGTGCCTATGACCTTGCACTGTCCCAATCCATTAGGTGGTTGTTCTTCTAATGGATCTGATCGGTTTAAATCAGTAGACACATTACAGCAACACCATGTGACTCTTCTGATGAAGGCAGCTTAGTGCAATCCAAACAGTACAGCAGGGGTCGGCAACTTCGCTTGGCTTCGGGCCAATTTTTTTCAGCGGTCCAGATGGATGGCTAAATATGGCTTACATATATTTATATTTATATATTTATATATGAATTACATGCATTTTAAGTCACCTAAAAATAAATATACGTTTAAATAATATAAATTACAAGAAACAACCCCCACCCCCTTCTCCCCTACGGCATATTTCGTGGGTTACGAAGTCTTAGCAAAACATACACTAGCAAGAGAGCAATTTCGCTATCAAAAGGACAAAAAAGCCTGGACACTTTCAGTCACATTTAAAACATGTCGATATCAAATATGTGGCAGTAGTTTGTGTAAAGTTGCAGGGGGAGGCAGCTGTGCGTCAGGGCAACTCGGACCCGCTGTCAATGCACGTGTGACAGGACACCATTTCCCATCATGCATGCTCAGAAATTGCGGCCGTGTCCCAAATGCACTGTTCCATGTTCTGTTCGAAGTGCGGGTCGAAGCACCGTCTGACTTAAATGCCCTGTTCGAGCGGCGCATTTAAGGCACTTTGGTAAATTGAGACACGGCCTGTGTCGGCCTCGCTCTCACGAGATTATCTGCGCCCGAGATGAGCGATCTCAAACAAGCCTCTCACCCCGAGCCTCCTCTTTCACCAAAGAAACACAAGAGCGCTGCAGCTTCTCGGCTGAGAGACGCTCTGATGAAGAGTAGAGTGAACTGAAGTAATAGTAACGCGCCACATTTTATTGTTAGTAACGGCGTTGGGACGCTGGGAAAAGTAATGAGTTAGATTACTCCGTTAGTGAAAAAACTACGCCGTTAGTAACGCCGCTGTAGTTTAACTCCGTTATTTCCAGCACTGGCTATAGCGTAACTGGTGCACATTCCTTGAGCTGCGCGCAGTCTGCACGCTTGCCTCACCAGATGTCCAAAAACAGTTAGCCACGATTTTGACTGGTGAAGGTGTATGTACACACCAGTTCATTGTTTGCTTTAAATGTTGTGTTGCATACACATCATGGGCAATGGAATGCCCGTAGCAGTGCCCACACCACTTGGTATTAAAGAATCAATGCCAGAAAAAAGTCCAAAATCCTCTGGCGGGCCAAAAAAAATTGGCAAAGGGCCAACATTTTCCCGCGGGCCGCACGTTGCCGACCACTGCAGTACAGTGTGACACAAAAATACAGGTCAGACTATAGGAAACACTAAAGCATTAATAACGTCAAGACCTAATGAATTGCATTAATGTAGTTAGGTCTATTGTGTTTACAGTGAGGGACTGCCTCCATGAGATGTTATTGGCCTGATGGCACCACCTGTTGTTTCTCCAGAGAGATAGATTTGTTTAATGCCACACTGTGGAACATTACAGGTAAAGCAATAATATCTCCATGGAGACACACCATCCTCCAGTAAAGTCACAAAGAGCACTATTACTATAAGTTACCAAAATGACAAATGTGCCACTATAGTTCAACAAATTATCAAGTTGAGTAATTACATTTTACATTTTTTTCTCTTTTGCATATTGTCCCTTTTCCTTGTCCTGTAATGTATTTGGTAATATAATATCCACAGACTGAATTACCGCTGACCAGCAAATGTTAAAAAAATAAATGAATAAATAAACACACTTTGACAGGTCTGACTCTGTTTTCACACTTCATCTTCAATAATCAAAGAGCATATGGTGAGACAACGCACGCTACCACCCACCAGGGGCCCCCGCCGAGCGAGATTAGGTTTTGACGTGGCTGCAAACATGACAAACACACACAAGAGCAGCAGCAGAAGAAGACAGGGGATAAAGTATGACTCATCTGCATCCAACTAAGTGTTTCAAACTAAGTGCGAAGAAGGGCAGCTTTGTTAAGACACCTACTTTTCTCATCATAATAATAAAACAAGTAAACAAGATTATGATAAGTTTTTCCTTAAAGAGGACCTATTCTGCAAAATGGACTTTTCAGAGCTTTTAACCATGTTATAGTTGTTTACCCTTCTCTCTTGAAGTTGTATTTAGAGTGAATCTGGGCATGTTTGAGCAGTCTTTATTCTTCTGTATTCAAGATGCTATTGCTCCAGTCAACCCCTGTTTTTTACCACCACACGCTTTGCCCTGTACTTACTTTATTCTCCAGTTTTATTTTCTTAACCAAAAATACACATAGCATTGGCAGTGTTGCTTTATAATTTTGGTACAAAATTGAAAAAAAAAAAAAAATCCGCTGCTCATTGATGTGATCTGCAGCTATCCAATGGAAGTGCCAACAGCTGCACAATTCTATGTTGTGATGACGTGATGCCCAATCTGAGCAACCTCAGCTCCAATTGGGCACCACAGTTTTCTAATGCAGAAGTCAGCGGACTTGTTATTTATTTTTTTTATTAACTACTTTTAGATCAATATTGCAATATACATAAAGATAATGATCCATGGGTATCATAGATTATAGCTATATAGCAAACACAAACAGAATATGTACCCCTTTTTCCATGTATTTGAGCAAAAATCGTGTCCCTCTGGCCTCTGAAAGTTGTGCACAATGCTTATATACTCATCATGGTGAATCATTAAGATGCTCTGAATGTATAAAATACGTCAAGAATAACTTTGGACCACTACAAACCATTTAAAAGAAACTAGCTCTGTTTTTCATATTTTTAAGACAGTAAAAATCAGGTACAGCACCTTTAATATTCTAATTAATTAGAACGAAGTCATTTTTAATAACCTATTTGTGTATTATGAAACAAGTCTTGCTTTATTAAGGCTAATTAATGTGTAGTTTTTACAATATGATTTAACAACAATATGATTTTATATGATATATGAGATATATATGACATGATATAACAATATGATATGATATTTTCTACCTCCTGCATGCCCTTATTTGTATTTGTATTTATTCAGTGTGTTTTTTTTGTGTGTGTTCTATGTCGCACTTTATCACCAAAGTAAGTTCCTAGTCTGTGAGCTCTGCTCACTGACAATGGCAATAAAACTTCTTCTGATTCTGATTCTGATTTATTTGATGTTAAAATAATGGAAAAGATAAAGGGAAATCATTTCTCCCCAGATCTTCACTCTTCCTGTAGGTTTAGATGTTTGGCATTGTGCTCTGTGGTCGGTGTGTCAGTGCGGAGACGCCTTCTGTACTTATGACAAATGTTTGGACTTCCACGTCTGTCGCCAAGGAGTGGAGCACTGACCTTAATTCAACTGTGCAGCCCTGACTGATGAGGAAATATCTGCTTGGCCCAAACAGAGAATGGGAAACTTTGCTCAAGACATTGTTTTGTGCAACTTGGGCCAAATGCAGACTGCAATACAATGGGGGCCTTGAGGAAAGAGAGAGCAGAGGAGGAGAGGAGTGGGAGTTAATGAAATTGGGACTAGCATCACAGTTGGATGGAGACACTAAAGGACACACTTAGAAATAAAATTATTAATAGATAAAGTGTACAGTTTGAAATGTGATTAAAAGAACTAAGTGCTAAATGTAATGATGGTAGTACTTTTACATATAGTACTTTGCGATTAGGCTATGATAACTCTGGGGCAGACAGACAAAAGCAAGAGTGTCAACCTACACTATTGCCCCCCTCAGCCCTCAATCAAAATCCTTCACTCACCACCTTTCTGCTGAGGTAAGTTGGGTGAAATGACACAACAGAACACAACTTTGCCCTGCAAAGAAGACATTCCCATGCAAGATTTATGTATTTCAGTATGTGCAGACGACAAGATGTATAGAAGAATTGTGTTCTGCAGTTAAAAAAAATAAAAATAAAATAAAGGCTCAACTTGACCTTAAAAAGACAAATATTAATCTCTATGAGGTTGGAAACAATTGATAACAGCATTTTTTTTTATTTTATTTTTTCAAAAGTACCTTCTACTTTGTGTTTCAAGTGTGTGGGTAAAACAGAAAAAAGTCAGAGTTGTTCTCGCCAGACCAGGCCAGTTCTTTTAGGAAATCACCATGTAGACCTCTAAACACATTACATTAACACAAACTGAGCCATACCTCACACACACTGGGCTTAGGCACAGCTGAAGGAGAACTCCACCCCACACTGAGAACTTCAAACAGCCACACTGGTTTCTATGGTAAGTTAGAACATTTTTATTTCAACTGATTTCAGTTTCAAATATATGTGAATTAGTAAACAAAGTTTGCCTGGGATCCAGAATACACACTTACTCAAATACTTTACGCACTGTCTGGTCATCGGAGGATCTCCTTGGGTTCAGATGGGAGTGATTGACAGTTGGATTAGTTAATCAAGGGACACACATGATCCATCTGTGTCAAAATAAATGTGACTGCTTATGAGGAAAAAAGATTGGGACTTCTGCAGAATCAATGTGCGAAGCATTAAACTCTGTTATTATGAGGTGAGAGAAATCGCATTTTGTTCAAAATAATAGGTGACCAATGAGCTTCTTCATTTCATGTGTCACTGAAATAAACAAATCCTTTTGGACAAACAAGTTCTGGCTCGAGACGCAACAGAGGGTGTGGTGACTAGACTAATATCCCTCAGCATAAAAATAACTTATATTTTGCCAGACAAGAACTAAAACTAAATCAGGCAAACACTTTTTTCCTGTGATGTAAAGTAGAAGTGTTGACACATTTAATATTTTTAATATTTAATAAACTTTTCTGGAGGAGCATAGGGCTAGCTAGAAGGACATGACATCAAACATGACACAGTCTTTTATTTGTTTTTTGTGTGTGGGTATGCAACCATCTAGTTCCCATGGATATACGTACTTTCCCTGGAATATTCCACAGTTAAACTTGTCAATTTATTTATTTTATTTATTTTATTCAATTTATTCAATTTATTCTTACAATTACATGTGTTTTCATCACTGAAGCTAAACATGCATTCTCACCTTTAGCAGGCTTGCTCTTCCACAGATCTCACCTGCTACAATAACACAAACAAAAGCTACATCTCAGAGTCATCTCATCTCTAGAGACATTGACTGTATAAATGGACATAGCTAACCTGCTAGCCGCTGTATTCCGAACAGGAAGTGAGCATGGGCGTGCTTCCGGCTTCAGTTACTATGCCACCTATTCACTTTACATTACAAAACTATCACCTCTCTCTGTAACTGCTGCTGTCAGGCAATAAAATAACACTATATAATATAATAACAGACAAATCAGGTGCATTCTTTCCCAGAGGTCATTCCTGCTAGTGTTTGCCACAGCTTTGATTGTGAGCATTAGTAAGCGTCTGCTCCCTGCTAAGCCAGTGGTGTGGGCAGGAAGAGGTGTTACCCTCAACAACCATGCTCTGGATTGGCTTTTTGGTTGCTATGATACTCATGATTGGAATTCCAAATATGGAACTGGGCTCCAAATTTACCGCTATAACTGCTAGCCTCAATGAGCTTAATTTGACTGGAGCCTCTATGGGTCATACTCCCTTAGCCCACTTTTTTATACAATATATGATAGAGACCCTCCACTAGTTACCCAGTGCATGTTTAAGTTGAGTGGTATGACATATATATGGATTTTGAAAAGACTGGAATTCAAAGCATTACTTACAAGCATATGTCTTTATGTTGTGCTTTTATTATACTCTCAGTACAGAAGAGTGTGATCAGACAGGTGCTAAAACAGACTCCATAAACTGCATATATTTGTTAAAAGTTATCCTTCAGTAACACAGAGCCCTTTTCTCTATCTGATCTCACATTATGCTCCCCATGCTGTGATCCAATCTGTAGTATCCTTTCATATGGCTCCCCCTCTGCCGCTACAGACTGCATGTACTCCCACCGAGGACGCATCACCTTGACAATAATCCAGTCAGGAGAATGCATTGTCCTGGTAGTGAATGCAGGATAGCTTTAAGTGAAGAACTGAACTTTAGGATAAAAGAGAGAGCGAGAGAGAGAGGGGTAAAGAGGGAGGGAGAGAGACAGAAAAGAAGTGGCCCGGGGCGATCTAGAGGCTGCGCACTTACTCAGAGCTCCCAAAAGAACCAGCCACAGACAAGGAAGTGATGCAACAATGCGCTGCCAATTGAAGTTTATGGTTAGAAAGGAAATAATTGTAGATAGAGAGATAGAGAAATAGAAAAAGAGACTGACAGAGAGATAATTACTCAGGCTATTCTAGATCTATGAGGTAAGATATGAGATGGTAAAGTGATATAATCTATTTATGGTTTTCATCTGTTTTTTTGTAACATTTTGAGGACTTTTTCCTATTCAAAAGATAATATATGGTTTTATTTTTTTCATGATTCTGAAACCAGTAAATATAGTTTTAAAGAGTAGTGTAGTGTTCGAATGAAGAACTCAAGTGCACTATGTAACTTTTCTAGTAAGCGATTTGCCACATGTTTGTCTTCATGGAGATGTTATTGGTTTGCTATGTTCCACCTGATGGCATTATATGTATCTTTCATTTATTCAAGAACAGTTATTTGTATTGCTAAAAAGTAATTCCCTCCACAGATATGACCTGTAACTTGGCCTGTTGGTGTCATTTCATTCTCTGTATGGAGAGATATGTTTAATGCCACACTGTGGAACATTCTAGGCAATGCAATAACATCTCCATGGGGATACATAGGCGCAAGGCAGCCCACCAAAAAAGATACATAGTGTGTCTTTAAGTAGATTCTGAAATAATTCATACCTCAGTACCTCTTTACTTGCACTATATCCATGCTTATTGTTTAAAGAGCCCATATTATACTATTTTTGATCTTACAACTCCAGATATGTTTTTGAAGCTGTAACAGCATTATACCATTACTCAAAGTTCACAAGAGCCAATTTTGTGTAATACAAGGCCTTTAATGCTCTAAATGTTATTTTGTTGTTACTTGTGACAATGTCACTAAATCCTTGATTTTGTGATATTGTCGCATAGATAGAATAAGTTTGTCCGGCCATTTCATTACAGAAAACACTGAACACTGAAGCAGATGGCATTGATGTGCCTTAATATAATATATGTTTAGAATTGTAACCATAACATTACAATTATTTATTAACAATGCAATACAAAATATAACTCAAATTTTTAACCATCCACATTTTTACCATGGACAGAAGTTCTGTTACTCTTGGCCATATTGGATTGTACAAACATGGATCTCATAGTGAGCTTGCACAAATGTTACAATTCAATATTTTTCAGCAAAGTATTTTTTTATTAGTTTGAAATTGTTTGTTTTTCAGTTCAACTTAACCACACATTACACACCAGGCTTTAACACGAGTGCTAATGTTTTGATCCTGTTTGGCAGACTTGCTGTAATGGTGAACAGTTGTTGGTCTCTTGCATCAGAAGATTGAGGAGCCAGTGGGAGCTATGGGAGTCTATGATCCTTCAGTCAGGTCTCCAAAGCACTGCACTGTCACAGCACACAATATGAATGACACAAGCAGGCTGCAACCCACCATCAAACAGGACCTCTACAGGGACAGACCGGAGTATCAACACCAGGACAGCTCTCTGATACACACGTTGGCAAAATGTATGAAAATCTGTGTATAATTTGCATTATTGTCATCATTCTATAGATCAGAATAAAATTGCAAAAAACAAATTTGGTTTGAGGTGGATTAGCTTCAAAACAACCCGAGTAGAAGTAAACATACACATGCAAGTAAGAGTATGAAAGAGTGTGAAAATACTACTAAAATAATAATGCATCAGTCTTATATTGTGCTTTTAGAGGCAATACAAATCATGTATTATTCATGAATACATAAAAACCACGGCTGCCCTGAGGCAGACTGAAGGAGGCTGCCAATCAGTGCCATCAACCCCGACCACCAACAACACTCTTTCACACACCACATTTATACTAGGCAAGTGTTTTGCCTAAGGACAAAAAGCAGTTTCTGCCACTGGTGCCCCACTGCCCCATCCAAATATTTATATAAACCATATTTTCCAGACTATAAGTGGCACTTTTTTTCTTAATTTGTGTCAGATGCCACACATAAGTCGCATCTGACTTATACTCAGATGCGATTCATGTGTTAAAATTAAAATATATAACTTCACATTGTCGTTATTGTCACACTGCCAACTGCACAAGGGCACTCTAGGCTTGTTTACCAGTGTGACAGCCATCTACTTCCAGAGCGGCGCTTCATTTACTTCCGAAGTTGCCAGAGTTGTTCAGAAGCGACACCGAAGACGAATAATTCAATGGATTTAGTTATTTGGATTGAGAATAAACTTGTTAGCTTGTTTTTTATGCTTTAGTTCTCTGATTAAGTGTTAACATCTTATGTTAACATACTGGACATATATTCAGTTCACTGTCTAAGCTTCATGTACGTGTTTATGTACGTGTTAGATAACACTTGATTATATGTGTAACAGTTCACTCTTTTGAACACTACATGACGCTGGTGTGTTTGTAATACCTGTAAGAAAATTTACTTGGCTCATTTTCTTTTATACATTTCATATTTAATTTCCCCTTATTTATTTCCCCTTCATTTAATAAGACCATAAGAGTGACCAATTTTCATTTGGAACCAGGTGTGACACTCTCTCTCTAATCATAAATTCAATAACTATGTTATTATGATGATGCTGTTATTATACTACTATTTGCAAGCTGGATACACTTAAGTTTCACTTTTGTTTTCTCCTCACAACAATTAATAACAAAGGCAGCGCTGCAGAGCCAGTTCTGACAGTCAGTGTGACACCCTGGTCACACTGACTGTCCAGCATCTTATGAGTTCAGATATTGTACCTAGTAAGCGTAAACTCATCATTTTTCACCAAACTGGAACACAATTGTAATTGTAGTTTATCATAAGTCTAGTTAAAAGTCACGAAAACTACTTCCTGTTTTCCGGTTCAGCCTCTTACACTAATGTGAAGTCTGACCCAACAGATTTAAGAAACAACTGAAAAGTAAAATATAAAGTTTTGGATTCACCGGTTTGTTTACTAGCGGGCCAAAGTGGATTTTGTTAAATACATTTCCCCAAAAATGCGACTTATAGTCCAGTGTGACTTATATCTGTTTTTTTTCTTCATTATTATATTTTTTTTTCACTGGTGCGACTTACTATACTTCGGAGCACGTATAGTTTGGAAAATACGGTACTAACCAGGCCCGAACCGGCATAGCTTCTGAGATCTGATGAGATCAGGCTTTGACAAAGACGTTTGACCACACAAATGTGTGTGATGTATGTTTTAATATTGACTATGGGACACAAATATGTAATAATAAAAGTATAAGAGCATTTTCCTGAATTTCTACACAATATAAGGCAAAGTGCATCATTTCATATCTAATTTGTTATTTGTTGTTAAGTTATTTCAAAATGAAAAGGCCTTATTTTTGCTTAGTAAAAGCCAAAGTAGTATCCAAAGTTTATTATTTTTGCTTTTAAAATTGCCACTATACATAAGCCTATATACTTTTTACAATTCCTAAGATAATTTTGTGACTTTCAAATCACAGTTATTGATTAACTGAATACTACTGCCATCCTGAGGCAAGACTAAGTAAAACATATACTATGAATGTAACTGCATGAACTGGTTCCTCACCACTTGAAATGCCTCTTACACAGTTTAGCCCTCATTCAAACTGCTGTCATTCTGCTTGATTCGTGCTTGTATACAGCTGATGTGTGCCACAACACTAGTCCACCTGCGTTCACTCTGTAAGCGCACTTCTGCATATGCCACATTCATAAGCACCATAATTACGAGCTGAATTGTGACCCCCACTAACTTGTACTTAACGCGCAGTGCCACAGACGACCCACAAATGGCACCACATGACTTGGCTGTGATCACTTCCCATATGGTTCAGGCAAGGTGTAATTAAATGTAGATTATTGTCACCATGAGTCAATAAAAAGTGCTTTCAATTTTCAATGGTTTATAGTTAGCAATCAATAATAAATTATATATTTGTGTAACAAAGCTCTTTTTAATTTTTCTATTTAATATGTGGTGTAATTTGTGTGTGGTGAGAGGTTCAGTCCATGGAACCCCATAGGCTTTCATGGAGGATCTCAACTGGAGGTACAAGAAAAAAGAAGATGCTGGCAGATTAAAAATGGCACGTAAATCGTTAAAGGAGAGAAGCCCAGAGTCGCCAAACATGTCTCCTAACACATGAATCCCTTTTAGAATTTTAGAATTATCATATTAAAGGGCCTGTAACCATTTTCCCTTGTATTTGAGCTAAATGTGTCTTCACCCTGAACTAAGGCAAGCTGTACAGATCTATCATAAAAATTGTTAAAAAAAATAAAATAATAAGTAGTAGTATTTTAAGTATGTTGTAAGTAAAAGTCATATATAATATATATTATATATATATATATAATATATATATATATATATATATATATATATATATATATATATATATATATATATATATATATATATATATATATATATATATATATATATATATATATATATATATATATATGTTAGAGGTAAGATCGGGCCTAAAAAATCCAGCCCGATCCGACCCGGCCCGCGGGGTATTAAAGCCCGACCTGGCCCGAGCCCGACCAATTAACTTGATTTGCAGGCCCGAGCCCGAAAGCAAACCCGAAATTTCATATTTTATTTGTGAGGAGGAGGGGGGGAGGAGTGGTGATTTATGATAACAAGTCCACGCACTTGTCTGTGATGGCCTGCTTAGCGCAAAGAGGGGCGTTTTTTGAAACAAATGATAATATAGATGTTTGACGATCATCAGTTTTGCCAGTACAGCTGTTTAAATGCTGCTCAGCGTCGAGGTGCCAGTCTTTTTGCTCTCGTATGAAAGCAAAGCGCCACATTGACACATTCAATGAAGCCAATGCAAGTTTCTGTAGCATTTTCAACAATCAATTTGAAGCTTTTCCACACCTCACTCTTACCTGTGCGTGTTTGTCTTTTCAGTTCTCCTGTCTTTAGTTTATCCTTAACTTCTTGCTCCTCCATATTGGGGATACCAGGTCAAAATAGATGCGGACTTGCGGAGGGGAAGATTATTAAGAGGGCGGCGTTCACGTGCGCAGAGCAGCTCTGGCTCTACGGCTCCTGTTTAGTAGTTAAATAGCAATTACATTACAGCGCCTTCTCTGTTTTATCCAAATTATTTATTTTAAAACAAGTATTCCTTTGTTTAGTATCCACACATCGTTTTAGTATACATTTTTATAAACATATATTTATTAAAAAAAAGTCAGCGAGAGAGAAGCCCGACCTGACCCGACCCGAAGCAATGATTGACATTTTAGGCATCTACATGGACTACAATGACATTGGAATGTCATTCGGGCTTGAGAAATGTAGCCAGATGGTGACAAAGAGAGGGAAGGTAGTCCACACAGAAGGGTTCTCTCTAGCAGACATTGAGGACAGTTACAAGTACCTTGGTATGCCACAAGCAAATGGCAACCTTGAAGAGGAAACAAGGAAAGCAGCCACGGCCAAATATCTCAGACAAGTAAGGCAAGTCCTAAGGAGTCAGCTCAATGGTAAGAATAAGACCCAGGCAATAAACACCTATGTCCTGCCAGTAATCAGATACCCAGCAGGAATCATAAGCTGGCCAAAAGAGGAGATACAGACCACAGATGTTAAGATACGAAAGCTCCTGACCATGCATGGCGGGTTCCATCCCAAATCCAGCACCCTGAGACTGTACGCGAGCCGTAAGGAAGGAGGCCGAGGACTAGTGTGACTTTAATGCAGGGCATCCTGGGCAATCCCAGACATCCCCTGCATGACACGATGTCTGCACAGAGAAGCACACAGAGTAACAGGTTCCTCTCACTGCGCTGCAGGACAGAGCGCTTCAAGAGGTCTTTTGTCCCTTCAGCCATCAGGCTGTTTAACAGATCTGCCTGATATGAACTGTAATTGTTATATGAGCACTATACACTATTTATAGCAATATTTTGATATTTTAATATTTTTTAATATTTTATTGTTTTTACTGTTTTTGCTGTACTATTATTGTGTGTGCTTGTGCAAGTGTGTGTTTGCTGCCGGACACCTGAATTTCTCCCTTGGAGATTAATAAAGTTCTTATCTATCTATCTAGTGAGTGTGAGAGCCACAGTCCAGGATGAAACATCCAAGATCCACAAGTATATCCAGGACAAGGCCCCAACAGATGACGTACTCAGCGAATGTCTCAGACAGTGGAGTGCAGAGGAAGAGGAGCTGGAGGAACCATCATGGAAGGACAAGCCCCTGCATGGGATGTACCACCGGAACATAACTGAAGTGGCTGATATCAAAAAATCCTACCAATGGCTTGAGAAAGCTGGACTGAAGGACAGCACAGAGGCACTCATCCTGGCTGCACAGGAGCATGCCTTGAGCACAAGAGCGATAGAGGCCCAGATCTACCACACCAGACAAGACCCACGGTGTAGGCTGTGCAAAGAGGCCCCTGAGACAATCCAGCACATAACTGCAGGGTGTAAGATGCTGGCAGGGAAAGGATAAATGGAGCAGCATAACCAAGTGGCGGGCATAGTGTACAGAAACATCTGTACAGAGTATGGACTGGAAACCCCAAGGTCAAGGTGGGAAACACCTCCAAAGGAAGTGGAGAATGATCGAGCCAAGATCCTGTGGGACTTTCAGATACAGACTGACAGAATGGTGATAGCGAATCAACCGGACATAGTGGTGGTGGATAAACAACAGAGTAAAGCCGTTGTGGTGGACATTGCAGTACCAAGTGATGGGAACATCAGGAAAAAGGAGCAGGAGAAACTAGAGAAATACCAGGGGCTCAAAGAAGAGCTGGAGAAGGCCTGGAAGGTGAAGGCCTCAGTGGTGCCCGTGGTCATCGGAGCACTCGGGGCAGTGACCCCCAAACTGGAGGTCCCGAGTGTGGAAAATGAGGGGATTAGGACCACCCGTGGAGGGTGAGGAGGAGATTTATATTCATATATATATATATATATATATATATATATATATATATATATATATATATATATATATATATATATATATATATATAGTGTATGTATATGTATATGTATATGTATATATATATATATATATATATATATATATATATATATATATATAAAAAATATTTTTTGGACGTTTGAAGTTTTTAGGATAAAATATTGACCTTGGTGTATTTGAGTGTCTATGAAACACTGTCTGCGGGCTTTGGTAGTTGCTTGCAGCTGCCTGTCTCCTCCTGCAGTGAGTTTTTCTATCTGTCAAATCTGAAGATGTCAAAAAATATGACAAAAGAAGAAGGAAAATGGGCGAATAAAGACTATTTCAAACCTCAAGTCTTTTTCTGCAACCAAAACTCTCTCACTACAGAGCACCCTCTATTTGAAAGCAGTTATCTTTTATACAATCTGTGTCGCAGAGCAAAGAATAATAAGATATGATTTGAACCCAGATGCTTGAAGGCTTTTACTGGTGAATGGTACATATGGAGGTTATTACATTGGTAGGACACTTAAAACTATTATTAGTATTTCAAACCATTATTTTTCTACTTATTTTTCACAAAAAGTGAGTGGATTTAACCTAGGTAACTATAGGCTTGAAAGGTTCACTGTACAATCGAAAGTGGCAGAGCTGAAACTGAAATAGTCTAGCCTTCAGTGCTATCATTGTGATTCTATTTCTGATTGGTGAAATATGCAAAGCATCATCCTATTGCCACTTAAATAAAAATAGTATATTAAAACCACCATTTTGTAATTTGATATACTCTAAAAGTACCGGAGAATTTAAATATCATTACATAATTGGTGTATCAAAGTGATTTCAGATGGGGGGTTCACAACCTGCTTGTCTCGATGGAGATGTCTAGCAACCTAGACAGTGAGGCATTAATTACACTTCTATCAAACTTACAGCTGTTCCACTACAAATTTTTCCTTTATTATTATTATTTTTTTAATCAACATACCTTAAAGAATCCAGTCTTACTGTGAGTGGGGTAGTCTCTCCACAGATCTCACTTGTAAATTGACCTGGTGGTGTTCATGGAGATAAATATGTTAGATGCCATACTGCTGAACACTCGCAAAGTATTAATATCTCCATGGAAACAAGCAAGTGACGAACTCCCTGCTAGAGAGCTCTCATTTAACAGACAGCCACTCTGGAATGCATTGCTTATGGGCACCACACTCACACTCTTTGTTACAGTATAGTCATGGAGAATTATCCAGTGAAATACAAAAACAATCCACAACAAAAGAACACTGACAAAATTAGAAAAATATTAATTTAAATAACTTTCCAAAACTCAATAGGCTCTCTTAAAATGACTCCCTACAACAACAATAAAAATATTAATATAATAATAATAATAATAATAATAATAATAATTATTATTATTATTATTATTATTATTATTATTATTATTATTATTATTATTATATTATTATTATTATTATTATTATAATATTATTATTATAATAATAATAATGATAATGATAATAATAATAATAATAATAATAATAAATAATAATAATAATAATAATAAAAATTGCAAGCAGTGATAAAGGCCCTCGCGACCCCTTACGACCGCGGGGTATACTACTCCCTTCATTCCAAAGAGACCATTTCTGACAGTTTCACACCTGCACGATTGGAAATAGAGGTATGTCTTCCTTGGCTTTTTTGTTCAGTATGATGAGTGGAATATGTGTACCAAATTTCGATGATGTGGTGATCTATACAAGTGCAAAATCACCAGAAGAAGCGGCTCAAACTCTCTCATCAGCACTAAAACATGTTCAGAGTTGGCTTACCAGATCCTGCCTTCTCCTAAATACGCAGAAAACAGTCTGTATGATCTTTTCCAAAAAAGTTATGAACATTAGTTGTTCTAATGCTTTTTTTGGAGATAATGAACTTCAACTAGTAACACAATTTAAATATCTGGGTGTGCTGTTGGATTCCATACTGTCCTTCAAAAAACATGTTAAAATTGTATCTCAAAGACTTAATTTAAACATCTCTAATTTTAATCAAATAAGAAGAGCTCTGACTGATGAAGCTGCAATGATGTTTTTGCACTCTATGATCTTTTCCCATGTGAGCTATTGCGTAACAAGCTGGTCTCTTACAGGTGTGACAATCCTAAAATCAATAGAAGACTTATATAAAAAAGCTTTGAAAATCCTAGACAAAAAACCTTTCACCTACCATCATTGTAATATCCTCTCAAAGTATAACTTGTTGAACTTTGAAAACTTTATTAAATTTAAAAATGCCTGTCTAATATACAAGTACTTACATGGGCTGGCCCCACCGCCTCTAAAAGAACACATTAAGTACAAAACTGCATCACAAACAACCAGAGCCACAAGCAGGGCTGACTGTGAGGTTCCTATGAGAAAAACTACTTTTTTTTCCAAAATGTTCTGTCATTCAAAGGTTGTGTACAGTGGAACAATCTTCCCACTTTTGTAAGGGAGGCACCCACTTTTACTACATTTAAAAGGTATTTAAAGGAGTGGCTTAGATCAACACAGACATGTGAACACAATTCATAAGTACTCAGTTTTAGCATTACATAAAATACTCGACCTATAGGACTTGTACAATACACCTTGCACTTTAGGTTATGTGCAATACACACAGCACTGTAAAACGCATGCAATACACACTGCACTTTAGAACTTGCGCAATACACACTGCACTTTAGAACTTGTGCAATACACATAGCACTTTAGAACTTGTGCAATACACACAGCACTTTAGAACTCATACAATACTTACAGCACTGTAAAACTTGTGCAATACACAATGCACTTTAGAACTTAGGCAATACACTTAGCACTTTAGAACTCGTGCAATACACTCACACTTTTAGAACTCGTGCAAAACACTTATCATTTCAGAACTCGTGCAATGCACTTAGCACTTTAGAACTTGTGCGATACACACAGCACTTTAAAAGTTGTAGTAACCCTCCTGAGTTTATGTGTTTGACTTGGCTTCTGTCCTACCCTGTATGTATTTGGCTGTATTTTGTTTATCTTGTATTTTATGTTGTGTGACCATCAACCTGTCCAGAGACAACAAATGGAAACTAGCCTGTGGCTAAAATCTGGCATAAATACATATGTATCTTATGTTCATTAATATGCACTGTCCCTTTTTTAAATAAATAAATAAAATAAATAAAATTTCAAGTGTCTATGATAAATTAATGTTTTTTCATCAGTTAACCAAAACCCATACATTTTGATACCCATACATTTTGATACTGAGAAATGTCGGACATTACCATGGCAACACGCTTACAAATAGAGGTACATTCTCATTGAATATTTTGTTCAATATGTGAATAGGGATGTCCATGCCAAATTTCAAATGTTTTTGAAAAAGTAAAATTTTAAATTCATTCAACATATCAAGGGGGCGCTGTGGAGCAATGCAATGTGTGACCTATGTAAATTGTATATCTATGCATTCAGAACATCATTTTGAGCAAAATGTATATTAATGCCGGGAAATACGACACTGCATGTTTGAGATAAGCATAATTTAAAACTTCAAAAAATTGCTTTTTTCTTTGAAGGCAGGCCAGACCCATAATTTATGATTTAGGAAAATTCAGGGGAGTTGCCTATAATCCCATATGGCTCTAGTTCATTTTGACCAATTTTCAAGTTTGTTGAATATAAATCCATGGTGTAAAAAATCCAAATGTGAGAGGTTTTTTTTTTTGGTTTTTTTTTTTTTTTTTTTTTATGGGGTTCCGCCCACAGTGGCCGACTTCCTGTAGGGTTTAGGGTGGAGTCATAATATATTTTTTTATTTGTCTTGACATGTTCTATGATTCTACCAAATTTAATTTGTCTACGATGAAAAACGTCTCTCATTGCCATAATGTATTTTGAATTTTGAGGTGGCGCTATTGAGTCATTTTGAAAGATAACATTTTTTGAACATCAAAAAAATACTTTTTTCGCCAACCTTGAATTTTAGGTCATAGTTGGATAAGTGCAGAGCATCTATTTAGTCTACAACAAAGTCCAGTACTATGAACCCCATTCATTTCAATGACACATTTATTATGTTACCACAGTAGCATAGTTACAAATAGATATGTTCTCTTTGGCTTTTTTTGTTCAGTATGTTAAGCTAGATGGCCAAAGCCAAATTCCAAATGTTTATGAAAAAGTAATTTTTTTTGGACCCATTCAACTGTTCAAGGGGCGCTGTGGAGCAATTTAATGTCTGAACTATGTAAATTGTATATCATTGCATTCAGATCAATATTTTGAACAGAATGTACATTAATGCCGGGAAATAGGACATTGCATGTTTGACTTATGCGCAATTTAAAACTTAAAAAAAAATTGCTTTTTTTTCTTAGCACACCCACAATTTATAACTTAGCAAAATCCAAGACATTCACCTATAATCCCACATGTGTCTAGTTCATTTTGACCAATTTCCAAGTGTCTTGAATGAAAATCCATGGCGTAAAAAATTTAAATGTGAGAGTTAAAAATTGGAAAACATGGTGTTCCGCCCACAATGGCTGACTTCCTGTAGGGTTTAGGGTGGGGTCATAATATAATTTTTTAAATGAAAAAGGTCTGTCATTGCCTTAATGTATTTCGAATTTTGAGGTGGCGCTATTGAGTCATTTTGCAACATTATTTTTTTTCGACATGAAAAAATAAAATTTTTTGACAACCTTGAATTTTAGGTCATAGTTGGATTAGTGCAGAGCATCTATTTAGTCTAGAACAAAGTCCAGTACGCTGAACCCCATTCATTTCAATGACACATTTATGACGTTACCACGGTAACATGGTTGCACATAGAGGTATGTTCTCATTGGCTTTTTTTGTTTTGTATCGAAAGGTGGATGGATGTGCCAAATTTCAACTGTCTATGAAAAACTTTGTAAAAAAAAATAATTGGGGTTGTTAGGGGGCGCTAGTGTGTCATTTTTCAATATTTTTAATAACAAGCTTGGCTTTAGTCCGGCTGCAAAAATAATAAAGAAAAAGAAGAAGAAGAATGGAAACTCATTTTCCACCCATTATTTTTCTCCTAAACCATAAAAGCTACAGTCATGTGACTTTCTCACATTGTGCCCCATCACAAATAAGGCCCCTGTGAAGTTTTTCCACATGTCCACAACAATTTTTGAAAATTAAATTTCAAGAGGGCGCTAGAGGGAGCCATTTTGTCAGATAAAGCCATGATTTGCATATCATTGTGTTCAGCTCACAAATGTGCATAAACGCTGTATTAGCGTTTTCCCAACAAAAAATGTGTGAAAGAGACATATTTTATTGAAATATTGCAAAATTTGTGATTTTGTAGGAAATTCAGCATGACCACACCCAAAGTGATATTCAAAATATAATTGATGATCTTTAATCACACATGGGTTTAGTGGGATTTGGCCAAATTTGAAGTGTTTGTGATGAAAAACTGTGCGAGGAGATGTGAGGCTGTGCACTTTGGTCATTCCCAGGTTTGATCCAATATGGCCGACTTCCTGTACACTTTAGGGCGGGGCCGTAATATCATTTTTGTCATGTCCTGAAATGTTCTATGTTTTGATGCCAGATTCAGATTTTTACGTTGACTTTTTTCTGAGTCGGGCTCCCATTGGCCCCATGAAAATCAAAGTTTGAGGTGGCGCTACCAAGTTGTCTTTTGTTATTTTTTCTCAGGGTCTTTGGTGACAATTAGAGCTTGGCGAGTTCTAGTTTTTGACACCACTCACTGGCATGTCCGGGCATGTTTACGACTTGATTTTTGCCATTTTCCGGGTTTCGAACATGGTTTTAATGAGTCCCTCACCGGGACGTTGTCACCGGCTCGGGCCTAATAATATCACATTTCAAAACTTCCAAAGAGCTTAACTGACCTTAGCAGCCTGTCCTCTCCTGAGATGACTTCCTACTTTGTTCTTGTGCAAACTAAGCGTTTCCCAAAGTAAACATTGAGGACATTTATCAGAGAAAATGCCTTGGCACCAGAACGCAGGTCATTTGTCACTATTAAAAGTATGTCTTTTGGTTTACAATCTCAATGTCCTAATGAACTCACTCAAACAGAAGGCTCCTCCCCAGTGTTCTAGACGAAGTGGAGAAAGGTAAGTTGTAAGCTATAACTCATTATTTAAACCATAGTCATTGTACAACTTGTTTAAAACTAAATGCAGTGCCAACCAGCCTACCAGTACCAGTACCTGCCAACATTATCGAGAATTGAACCAGAAACCCTTGGCAGGAAAAACACAGAAATTGCTAATGATACCAACTACAATAGGATAAATTGACTAGGGGTATATTTCTAGCCTTTGCCAGAAATATACCCCATTCCATGTTATTCTTCAAGCACAACAACCTGTATAAGCAGTCTAGCAGCAGTGTTACTGTGGAAAACAATCCAGACATTGTATGATAAAAAGAAACAACCATATTTTCCGGACTATATGTTGCTTTGGAGCAGTGATGTGCGGTGAGGTGTCATCACAATCAGACCTACAAACATGTAAATTTAGCCCTGGGCAAATTTCTCTCCCAGAAGTGACTTGGGGCCAGACGAAAAAAGAATTTCAAAATAAAAGTTTCAAAGTCCGTATGAAATAGCTCTAATAGTATGAAATAAAAAGCAAGCAGGTTTTGTATTACCAGCCTTTTCGTGTGTACCACTCTGTTTGAAAAGAGCGAGTCTTTCATCCCGTAGTCTGCAGCAAACCCTTTAGCTCCGGCGTTGGTCTTCCTTTAATTATAACATCCTGCTTCAACCGAAAATCCAGTTTAGAAAACTGCTTGAGTTTTAATATGTAATCTTCCTCCATTTAAAAAAATAGGGCCAAACAAGAAGAAAAAATTTAACCAATTGCTAAACTTGACTTGCTAACTCTAAATTGTAGTTTGCTGTCACTATTCTGCTGCCCCAGGAGTTGCAAGAATCCCTGGGCTCACGAGTGTCCCCTACCATGAGGCCAGGTAACTGCGTGCCTCACCTGGTGCCGCTTAAAGCAGCAGCTGATGAGCTACAATAGAGTCCATGGTGAGGCACGAACGGCTGGTGCCTCTCTACACATCTCTTCTCAGTATTTGAACGGTAAAAGTAAAAATGACTTTATTTAAAATAACTTTATAGTTACATTGGATAAATATAAGCATTTCATTTATTTTTTCTCTGTGATAACAGGGGAGACACTGCCTCACGTGCCTCCCCTGACTGCACATCACTGCTCTGGAGTATAAGTAGCACCAGTGAAAAAATGCGTAATAATTAAGGAATATATATATATATATATATATATATATATATATATATATATATATATATATATATATATATATATATATATATATATATATATATATATATATATATATATATTTATTTATTTTTTTTTTTTTTTTTTTTTTTATTTATATTATTTATATATAGGCCATGAACAGACATATTTTAAAGGCAAGTTGTAATAATAACAACAATGACGTAGAGAACAGCAGGCTGAATATAACCTTTATATGTATTCAAGAAGCATGGACAATGAACTGAATAAGTGTCTTGTATGTTAACATAAGATATTTACAGTTAATCAGATAACTAAAGCATAAAGAAACAAGCTATAATGTTTACTCTTAATCTTACTCCATATCACTAAATTCATTGAATTCTTCATTCTCAGCGCTGCTTCTGAACAACTCCACCAACTCTGAAAGTAGATGAAGCGCAGCTTCTGCTTAGAGCCCAGAGCGCCCTCGCACGGCTGTTACTGTGACAGTAACAAAGATGTGAAATTATAGTTTAATAATTTCACATATAAATTGCATCTGAGTATGAGTCACACCCCCAGTCAAACTATGATTTTTTTTTTTACTTATAGTCCGAAAAATACGGTACTTCAGGTTCAGAGAAGTTGACTTATGCTCTTATACTATTTTGTTATCTGTCTTTTCTCTCATGGATGCCATTTTGAAGACTTTTGACAATTCAAATACCCATTTAGAAACTACACTGTGACCCGGACTGGAACCAGAAGAAGAAGAAAAGAAGAAGAAGAAGAAGAAGAAGAAGAAGAAGAAGAAGACGAAGAGAAGAAGAAGAGAAGAAGACCAAGACAAGACCAAGACCAAGACCAAGACCAAGACCAAGACCAAGACCAAGACCAAGACCAAGACCAAGAAGAAGAAGAAGAAGAAGAAGAAGAAGAAGAAGAAGAAGAAGAAGAAGAAAAGTCTGTCCGATGTGTGCCTTTACAGCTCTCTCTGTGATTATAAAAACACAAGTCGATATGACAGAGAGGGAAATCCCAGCTCTCCTGGAACCCTAGAAAACAGAACATATCCATCTCCTTGCTCGACTCTGTGATGGACAGAGAGCTCCACTGGTCATGTCATTACATTCAGCTGGAAGCAGTGGGGCCAGGGACAGAGAGTGGTGGAAAACGACAATTAGGATCTGATGTTACAGAAGGTGAATGTTTCTAATGGAGGGTAGTGGGCTTACAAAACCGGGACCCGGTGACTTAAATACTCAACACGGTTAGTATCGGCCATTCAAGCCTAACTATGCTTCCACAATAAGGAGGTTTAAATAGGAGCTAAGAAGGACAGCCTGGAGATAAGCTGACTGAGACAAAATGAGAAGTGCAGCAGACTGACTCTAAGTCTCACAGTCTTGCTCAGACTATGCAGAGGATGCAGATTTCCACAACACAGAATACTTCTATATGTCATCAACATGGAAAATTCTATCAAAAATGCAAAGGCAATTAATTAATTTAATTAATAAATAATAAAATATTTATTTATTTTTTTTTCTGACAGTTTAGACATTTATTTAACTAAATAAATGTGCTATTATTTCATTTTATTATTCTAACCATAACAATTGTTTAATTAAATTTAGTTTTCATCCTGTTGCTGGGTCAGTGATGGAATTACCTCAACATATGTCACCTGCTGCCCATGTCCAACTAGGAACAGGAAGTAAAATGATGAACGTCACCAAAATTAAAAATCTTATTTTTAGTCAAATCTTAAATATAATAGTGTTAATGTTGTAAAGCAGTGGTCCCCAAACTACGGCCCGCGGGCCGGATACGGCCCACCTCCACATTTGGTCCAGCCCCCTGAACAATACCAGAGAGTATTTTGATTTTTTTTTTTCATATATGTGTCTATGAAAAAAAAAAAAATGTGTATTTGAAGTTGATAAAAAAGTTGGACTTTTGCAATAAAATGTTATGTTACTATTATGAACTATTTTCATTATTAACCATTAGTAACTGTTTCATAAACGCATATAACGTGACATTCTGTTCCACTATTCTGCGGTCTGTGCCCCTATCTGGCAACCCCCAGAAAAAAAATCCTAAACCCGCCCCTCTCAAAGAGAACGGAATCATGGCAAAAAGGTTAGGTAAGAGAAAAATAAATTCAGAATGCAGACGAACCTGAAGTAGACAAACGATTATTTTTTTGTTCAGTTTGTTCAGGCAGTATTCAGAGAATACAATTAGTTATTATTTATTTCATTAATAGTGTTATTATTTATTTCCTGACTTGTTCTGTGAAGAATCCAGAAAGGGTTATTTGATTAAGTGTGGCTTTCTGAAAAACAATGCATTTTTACGTTTAGGCACTCCTGCAATCGTCACACTTTTTCTGTTACAAACTGACCCCGCCCCTCCATCAAAGAAGCGAAAAGTTATGTGGCCCTCACAGGAAAAAGTGTTGGGACCCCTGTTGTAAAGTAACCTCTCATATGCACTTTCAATACTTACATAAGACCTATTCTGGAAAATGGACTTTCAGAGCTCAAAGTTATTTTTGGAGCACTCGTGCATGTTTGAGGAGTCTGTGATCATTCATTTTCAAGACTATATTATTGATCAATCCTCTTTTTCACATCCACCGGTACACGCCCACTGCTCTGTACTTACTTTGTTTTCCAGTTTAATTTTCTTAATCAGTTATACATATATAGTAGTCATTTTGGTACAAATGAAAACAACTCTATCCAGCTATCCATAGGATGTGCTGTCAGCTCCCATTGAGCACCGCAGTTTTCTAATATGGAAGTCAGCGGATTTGCTTATTTTATCAAGTTGTTTTAGGTGAATACTGTGATTTAAAATGTGCAAGTTATAGCATGATAATCAATGGGTGTCATAGATTATAACTACAGAGCATACACAAGCACAATAGATCTTCTTCAAATCAGGAAGTTGTAGTTGAAGTTTTAGACAATCCTATGTACTTGAAATGTCGTTGTCACCTAACATTATGCATTACATTCTGAAATACATAAGTGTTAATCCATGGCATGTTTGCTCTTCAGGAGGCATGTCCACTGTGTCTGTTTAACCTCTGTCTCTGCAGCTGAGTAACAGAGCAAAACATGAGCAGCACCGTCAGTCCACTCCCTGATACTACTGGGATATTATAGACACATTATAGTCCTGCTTGCGAGTGCAAAACCCCATGGTTTTCATGAATAAGGAGGAGAGCGGTGGAGCAGAACCCATCACCCAAAGGTGCTAGATATGTGAGCCCAGTAATGGTCAGACAGGTGCAGGTGGGCAGGGTGGTGATGGAGAGGGGGCTACCACAGGCTGCACCAAGTCTCAAACGAAAGTCTAAAGGGTTTAAGAGCTATTTCGCTGCTCAGGTTTTGGCTTCACAATTTCAAGTAGATAGAAAATGTGTTTACTGAAGTAAAAGTGTTCAGTGGTTTCATTCAACTCAAACAATGACTCTCAACAACTGAGTGAACTTTCTCTGGTAGTTAAGTTTTTTTTTTTCTTTTCTTGACATTTTGTTCATCTTAAAGGTGCAGTGTGGATTTTTATTTTTTTATTTTATTTTTTCTGGTGGATGAGTCATTTGTCTCCATGGAGACATTCTTGCTTTGCATTAGTTTGTTTCACAAGGTTTTAGAAATATGTAATGAGCAATTGTTTCTGATGCATAAGGTCGCCTCTCTACATACTGAGCTGTAACTTGGTCTGGTGGCATACCTTAATGAAGAAGAGAACAAGAAGATTTATTTTATATTTATTTTGTTATTTTTATTTGTCTATTTATTATCAATGTATTTATCTATTTATTATATCTATTGATATTATATATTTAATTATTTTTAAATAATTTTAATGTATTCAATTTGACATTTATTTATTTTTATTTATTTATTTATCTATTTATTTTTTGCTCTTTATGTATTGAAATGCATGAGCTAATGTATCCAAGTAATTCATATTGTGGATCATTACACTTTCTCTAAGTCTAATGCTTTATTGTAGAACATTCCAGGCCAGGCAATAACATCTCCATGGAGACAGACCTGTGACCACAAAAGATCGAGCACTTTTAAATTATCTGTACACGTTTTTTTTTTTTAAATAAATGTATTATTATTATTAGTAGTAGTAGTAGTAGTTGTATTTATTCATACTAGTAGTTGTATATTATCATATATATATATATATATATATATATATATATATATGTATATATATATACATACATACATACATACATTTGAGCAAAACCTTGCCTTGCCCCAGGACAGATGTATGAATGGCTATTGAGGTCAAAATGAGACCGCTGCATACTTTCTGCATCTAATTATACAACATTTTATTGTCTGAGAATCAGGAAGCGCACCCGTAGCATTACTGTGGCAGCAAAACTCCAGTCTGGGCTCTGAAAATTGCACAACTCCATTATAAATAATTAGAATTTTTAAGACAGTAAAAATCATGTCCTGCACCTTTAATCATTGTCAACATCTCACAAATGATTAAAGTTTAACTACAGCTTGTTTTGGCGGCTCAGCATTCAGGTCCACCGGCCCCCTCACCTCCATCACTGACTGATGGCGTAGAAATACGGAGAGAAAACTGTGCTGGCCTTACATCTGCGGTCTTCACTAATTGCTGTGATCTAATAAGAGCTCCATTGGGTAGTGACGGACACATATCCCAAACTGTTATGACTGTGGCTATTTGGCGGCAGCATCTTTTCAGCCATTTTAGCTTAATTAGGCTGTGCTAAATGTTAACAGAAAGCTTGGGCGAGCAAGTCAGTCCCCATTGTGATTTACACCCAGCCAAATCAGTTGGCACTATTAGACATTAGAGAGAGAGCACTGCAAAAAAAAAAAAACAACACAATAGTCAAAATGAGTTTGGATCACTCATCTTGATGGATTGGTTTTAACTCACTGGGATATATTGACTCATTATGCCAGGATAAATACATTTCTGACTGATTTGAAAATGCTGTTGGTGTGACTAGCTCACTGGGTAGAGAACTCAAGCTGTAACAGAAAGGTAGTTGGTTCAAATACTGCTCTAGACATTTTTTTTTTTATGTGTCCTTTGACAAAACTACCTGTCTAGATTATACAAGGGTGTTGTAATGTGGGGTGTGAGGCTGACCAAAGATGCGGGACTCGGGGCAAGTTAAAGGGTGTTTATTAACAGAACAAGACAAAAACAGGTGACGGAAGAACATACGAGGAGCTGGGTGCAGGGGTACAGGTCAAGGTCCAGAGGTGCAGGGATCAACCAGACAGGAACAAAATCCGGTACCGGGAGACAGGGTCGGAGACGGAAGTCCAGTACAGTGCAGGGAGGCTGGGTGCTGAGCGGGAACACGAACGGGAACACAGGCAGGACACGAACAGGACAACAGGCAGACGAACCGTGAAACCAGCTGGTAGACGAGCAGTGACGAGCAGGACACGAACAGGTAGCACAGCAGGGACATGAGGACAACCAGTGAGGTGAAGAGGACACAGAGACACAGTGATGTGCACAGATGACCTGGCAAGGAGAGCTGGGTCCTGGCTCCTTTAACCACCTGCAGCTGCGTTAATTTCCCTGATGGGCTGCAGGTGTGTGAGGGAGGAGCCAGGGCTCCGCCCAACTCTGGAGTCAGGCAGGTGAGGGAGGGGGAGAGGAGACACAGGAGGCAAGACAGGAGCAGGGAAGCGTGGATCATGACAAAGGGGTAAGTTAGGATGCATTCACACTTGATTTGGCCCTGGTTTGGAACCACTTTGAGTCCTAATGTAGATTTTAATTGCTCCTGTTCTTGTCCTGGTTTAGTTCTGGTCTAGCCCAGGTTTAGTTCAGAGATCAGTCCCAGTTTGTAATGTGATGAACGTGTGGATACTGGTGGTGGGAGAGGCCAAACATGCAGATTGTCCCAGGGCATCTATGGCAGCAGAAGTAGCTTGCCACAACAAAGTATGGCATTGGAGGGAATGATTCAGGAGTCATATTTTGCACCATTGTAATCTTATTTCAATATAAATTGATCAGTGAAGTTAGAAACACAAAACGTTCAGATTATTTTTTCAGGTTCTACGCAAAAGATCCCCTTTGAAGGATTTTGTGAGGATCTTTCCCCCATTCAAAAGATAATATGCTAATTTAAATTGCGCCGTTGCTGTTCAATTCAATTCAGTTTGTTTTTGTAACGCTCAATCACAACAGCGATCACCTGTTGAGGTTTACAAGATAATTGATTGATTGATTGATTGACACAACTGTAACAGAGAACTATTGTCATTCTAAATCCTACTAATCAGGAAGAATCCTAAAGCCTGAAACCCATGGCCAAATAGTCCGTTAGCTTTCTAGAGTTGGCAGATTCATATAAAAATGGACATATTATTGTTTTAAAAAATAAACAAAGTAGTTATGTGACGTTAGTGAATGAGTTGGCTCTTTTGAACGGTTCCTTAAGCAGTTGGATCACACATGTGAGCCTTGGTCGCTTCTGTCTGTGAATAGTTTGTAGATACAATTAGTTTTCACATTGGCTTCTGTCATATAAAAATACATATAAAAGAGACAGTCTGTTGAATGGTTTGTTGACATGAGTGGATACCAAAAGATTTGAATCCCACAAAGGAGCCAAAAGTCCCATCACTAACACAAACTTCCAATGTAATATTTCAAATAGGAGAATACGTTTTATGTTTAAATCCAGGATCAAAATGGTTCTGTTTAGCTATGCATATGGCTGAAAGGTTTTCATTCTGCAATCTTCTCTGTTAATGTTAATTTTAAGATAATTATTTGTGATTATTCATCTTTTGATTTGTTACATTGGGATTTTCATGTATTTTTATTCTGTAAAGCACTTTGAATTACATTGTGTATCAATTGTGCTGTACAAATAAATTTGCCTAATTTTACAGTGCATTCACTTGACCTGGAACAAAACAAACGTTTAAAAGCACAACGTTAGTACATATGAGATGCAGTTCATTTATAATTACTGATTAATGTCAGTGCTATCATCTACTTTTTGCCCGTACTCCCTTCCCCTCTATAATAAATATGTCCTAAGTTTCCATAGTCCACTAACAATCTGGATTCAAGCCATTCCAAGTCTTGTTTTTGTTATTTGCAGAGGACAGATTGATAGAGTGGACCCTTTGGCCTAAACAGCAGTTGGAGTTCACGTTAATACCGGAAAACAGCAACAAAGGAGGTGCCATGTTCACTTTGAGGCCAGAGTATAAAGGTGCCAGACTGAGGCTATTAGAAAAAGCTATGTGATCCTTCTCTTTGGGCTTCTATGGGTTTGTGTTGCAGTTGCTTTTTTTATTATTTTTTTTTTTACTGGTTGTTGTTGTTGTCCTAATTATCGAGTTAACAACCAAAACAGTGCACATCCACTGATGTTTTGGTTTTTCTAAGGTTTGTGGACATTTTGATGGATGGGATGAAATGTGCTCAAACGCGGCAAGATTCTTAGGAAAACCTTTAAAACAGGCCTAATATGCAAACTGGACTTTTCAGAGCTTTTAACTGTCGTTTCCTCTCACCATCACTCGAAGTTGCATTTTAAGTGATGTTTGAGCAATCATGAGGTGGACATCTTGAAGATTCAAAGCATATTCATAGTTTGTTATATGCCAAAATCTCTCTCTCTCTCTATCTATCTATATATATATATATCTATATTATATATATATATATATATATATATATAGTGGCCTGGCCCCTCTGTCAAATTTTAGAACCCATTGTGGCCTGTGTGTCAAAAAGTTTGCCCATCCCTGTTAGGCTCTTTGTTGCGATGATGTTTACAGTGACATCAGCTCCCATTGGGAACCATGTTTTTTTTAAAGCAGAAGTCAGTTGACTTGTTTATTTTATTTAGATATGTTAGATGAATATTGAGATGCGCAAACTATAACATAATGATTCACGGTGTCATAGATTATATATATATAGGCTCAAGCATAATCTTCTTTAAGCAAAACTGCTAAATATGATATACTTATCCCATAACAATGCTAAATCAATATAGCTGGTTAAAATCAAGCCAACTGACACAAATAGCAACAGCTGCCATGTGTTTTCCTAGAAGTTTTTCAAAATTGTTAATTCATCATTATTTAGAAACATTATTGACAGAAAACCGAACCTTGGCTCCTGCATGTGACCTACATAAACAGCACTCTTCCATCTCATTTATCCTCCAAACTAGTCTAATGTATGCACAAGATGAAATACAGCTCAAAGGATATAAGACGTCTGTGCTATCCCTCAGGCACCCATGTATGATTCATAGCGAAAGAAAAATGACATTCTGTCAACTGGACAAAAGTTTTAGAGTGAAGACGTTGGGCTGCTCATCCAAGCCGCTTCTTCAGTTCTGGTCAGATTGGTGGTGAACACTGCCTTATATCTATTTGAAGGGAGGAGCTAACAACACTTTAGCTAACACTCCTATTTGTCTACAGTTTGTAAGTGTGAACTGTGCGAGTCATATTTTGCATAATCGTTCATATAAGAAGAAAGCAGCCTATGTTTATATAATCAGACTTGTAACTGCATCATGAATCTGTGACAGACTTTAGCGACCTACTTTTGCTCCTTTTGTCTTATGTAATGCAAAACTAGGGACATAATTTGCATATCAGTGAACACTATAGACTTGTGAGAAAATGCAGTCTGTTTAATGCTGTTCTGTGGACAGTAAATATGTGTTGCTTGGTGTAACAGTAATTAAATGTATTCAAAATAATGCCAAAAGTTCCTGTACGTGATTTTTCCCATGGATCTGAGAAAAATGTGTCCAGAACAGATGTATTGTATAAGCTGCTCTTGAAGTCAAAATATGTCTGCTGCATACTGTTGGTGTAATCATCACAGCAAAATTCCGTGCTGGTCTCTGAGAACTGCGGTGCCCAGTGAGAGATGACGTTGCCATAAATGCCATCACAACAAAGAGTTGGCACCTCTGATGGATAGTTACAGATCATGCTAGCAAGAAGGATTATTAACTTTTTTTTTTTTTTTTTTTTATACCAAAATGTCTGCAGAACATTGCTGAATCCTACACATATCACTGATTTCAAAAATAAAATTGGAAAATTAAGTAAGTAAAGAGCAGTATGGTGTCTTGAAAATAAGCGATTAAAGATTGCTCAAACACACAACATGCACAAATCACTCTATATACAACATCGAATGAGTAAGTAGTGAGCAACTATAACATGGTTAAAAGCTCTAAAAAGTTTATTTTGCAGAGTAGGCCTGATTTAAAGAAGCTAGTTCTGTTTTTCAGATAGTAAAAATGAAGTAGAGCACCATAAGGATATTTTAATAAACAATATTCAAATAGTAGTAACTGTAATCAACAAGACTTCCCATGATGGCACCATCCCTGCTGTTACAAAACAATTTCAAGTGTGTCATTTGTTCCACTTTGGATGCACTTTCCCTGCAGATAGGTATAAGGCAGTGTTCATCAGCAATTTGATCAGAACTGAAGAAATGGCTTGGATGAGCAGCGAAACGTCTACACTCTTACAACGATTTGCCCAGGTGACAGATTTGAACTTCGTCTTTTGCTATGGATCAGACCTGGACAACTGAGGGTTTACACAGATATCCACTTTGGAGAGCCATTACGTAAATGTGTCATCATGTTAGGGACCAGACACAACGGTAAATAAGAAAACAGAAGAACTGTGACACAACATCACCTTCATGATTCTAATAAAATGTTAAAGCCACACTTCGGAACATTCTCCATGGCAATGGATATGTTTTATACCATAATGTGGAAGATTATATGCCAAAATAACAAATAAGAGTCGGTTTGTGGTGATGCAAGCCCTCTTACAGTAAGGACCAGTGGTGTATGAAATACTCAATTTTGTTACTTAAGTAAAAGTACAGATACAGAAGTAAAATGTTACTCAAGTAAAAGTCAAAGTATCATATATATAAAAAAATATATATATTATTTTTAAAAATATTTAAGCACCCATTTAAGTTAAGGCTCTCTCTTTCTAGTGTTTCACACAGGTGTTGTTCATTTGTAACAAGTTGCCAAAATTAAATGTAGTGATATTGATTCAAAAATGATACATATTTTGGTTAACAGTAACAAAATGAATAGATTTCTTAATTTTTCGGATGAATTTTGTGTATTTATTTTGTTTGCTCAAAGCCGAAGCTTGAACTCAAAAGTCAGGATGTTACCCCAAACATGGTAAATATAAACCCCTCAAATCATGTGAAAGTATTTTTACTTTTCAGTCCAGTTCAAAAGTGTAGTGGAGTAGATAGTACAGACACCAGCTCTCAAATGTAGTGCAGTAAAAGTAAAAAGTATCCACTGTAAAATGTACTCAAGTAAAGTACACATACCTAAAAATTCTACCTAAGTACAGTACTTCACTTCTTTTATCACTGGTAAGGACATAGGTAAGGACACATGCTTTTCTATGTTCAAAAAACAACTACCGACATTAATTTCAGCAAATGACCGAATCAAAGCTCATATCACATTCAATTCTTCACACCTCTGAGTGGAATCAAACCCAATTATGAAGTAGATTTTTCCTGTGGTCCCCAAAATGGACACCTCTGATCCCACCTGCAAAATGGTTTCAACTAATATGGAAAGATTAGGTTAGTGAATTGTCTTGCCCAAGGAGACACAGATGTAATACTTGCAATACTTGGAATCAAACCATCTGAAAAAAATGTTTCTTCAGACTGAGAACTGCTTTTTATTATTTATCTTCTTCATACACACAAAGACTATATATATATACAAGAAATACCCAGGTATTCATCAAAGTGGCCATGCACGTTAATTATGATTTAAAAGAATAAATGCATAACATTGTTTAAAAAATACAGTATATGACATAGGTCTTAGAACAAAGCTTTTGTACCATATATGTTTCCTTAATGGTTGTCAGGCTCTCTCTTTCTAGTTTACTTTCCCTCTGCAGTAATGACTACAGTGGATAGAACTTCCTGTTGTATGATTCGTGTGGACAGTTCCAAATGCCTGTTCCTGCCTGTGTGAGATGCCCAGTCTTTAATTAAGAGGCTCAAATGCTGCGAAGCTGTCACTTTGTCCCTTTAGTGGTTTGGAGAAGTGAAAACAAATTAAGCCCTTTCTGTGTGAACTAATAACAAACAATATAATGAATATGGAAATGAGAGCGCCATATGGTGGGAGGAAAGTGAATTACAGCAACTTAGGCCACTCAGGTTTTGGTGGAATCAAATTGGGAATAAAATGATTGTTCCAACAAATAAGAAGCTCTAAAGTGTGATGCTGTATTCATCTAAACAACCCTCACAGGATTTATTCATGTGACAGGAGCGTACAAAGATCTTTAAGAAAACAAAAATAAAAAAAATAGAAAAGAAAAACAGGAAATTCGAATTAAAGCAACAATATGTAACTTTCTGGAGGTGGCAAGTCACTTGCTTGAGTTTATGGAAATAGAAAATTAAAGCACAATTAAAACACTGGTTGGTTGGCGGTTCAAATCCCGCTCTCGACATAAACATTGGTTGAGTGGTCAGATCCACTACCTCAGAGGTTGGCGGTGCGATTCCAGCCCTCAGATGAATGCTGTCGTTGTGTCCTTGGGCGAGACACTTAACCCACCTTACCCTCAGTGTCTGTGTACGCTGGTGTATGAATGAAAAAAAAAAAAAAAGAAAACAACACACATATAAAAAAAAAAAAAAAAAGACGTTTTTGATTGATGTTGAACACCACTGTGTCTCCTATGTCTCCTATTAACAAGAAAAAAAAAAAAAAAAAACAGACGAAAAAACCAAAACTCTTATGTTGATATTTAATGCCCCGTTTGTCTTGACCATTAACTTGGCCAGTACTAATAATATTAAAAATAAAAAAAATAAATAAAAAAAATAAAGACCAAAACCAACTTATTGCCTTTAATGCAATTCAGCTTAGACCTCATCAGCTTATACAGTAAAAACTATCATCTGCATCACTGACTGATTTTAATTTTTAAATGTCTCATGTGTCTTGAAAATAACTTTCCAAGTAATTTATGCCTGTAAGTTTTTGAATTGGTATAGCCAGCCCAAACAGTAGGGTATTACTGGCACTTTAGACTGTATAAAGAAGTGGACTAAGTGAATGTGGCGTCACCCATAGCATTTGTCGATTTTGGAGCTATTATTAATGTTCATATCTTGATTAACAGACAAAATAGTCAAATAAAAACACCAGGAACATGTATCATGGTTTTATACAAATACTTTAAGACCAAAATGACGAGTCTGACAGCAGCAGTAACGGAGAAAGAAGCAATAGTTTTTCAACAGAAAGTGAACTGGAGCTAGAGTTGAAGGAGTGCATTTGTAATGCGGTGACTAGCAGGGAAGCTAACTATATATACAGGCAATGATTGGCACTAAACTTAGGACAGTACTGAACAAGACCTTTCCAATCTATTGCTAGTTACATAATAGGGCCTGTAGCCAATTTTTCCCATGTACTTGAGCAAAATTTGGCTTCCCCCAGGACTGCTAGATTGTATAAACAGCTCTTGAGGTCAAAATAAGGCTTAACTATAAAGCATTTTATTGCCCAATAATCAGGAAGTGCCCGTTGGCATGCTAGTTTTTGTTATCTTACCATCACCATTTTTCTTTCTCTCTACTCTGCTTCCTCACTACCTAAAAGTCCATCGATTAACACTATGGCTTCGAAGCATTAATTTAATGGCTTTGTGAACTGCAGGCCACCATACAGTCATATTCTTCTTTTACAGCCATTATGCCCACTACTTTACTACCAATGTACACTGCATATTGACCCACGAACACACAATACTTGATACCCCATCAATATTTACAATTCTCTTACATCTCTCTGCATAGATTTACTTCAAGTTAAACTTCAGTATTTTATCCCCAATACAAGCACATTCGTTTCTTTTGCCGCCCCTAGATTCATTGCTATGGTTTTTCTATTAGCACAGTAATCTAAATGCAAATTCTAACTGTCCCTTTTTCGAGCAGGATGATGCTTGTGGCGCAGCATGGCCACTTGGATTGAGACGCGGGCTTCTTCCTCTCCTCTTCCTCCCTCACACGTAAATTTAATCTGCTCAGGGAAGACTGAGTCAGACTAAGGCAGAGCTGGAAAATAGCGGGTTCGGAGGCAGGAGCTAAACAGAGAGGTAAAAATGAACAAGGGTTTTACAAAGAAGGGTGTGTAGAAAGTTTTGTCAGGTTGTATATTCAGTGTTGGAGGTGGGGGGTGCATTATGCAGGTACACCAGGGAGACCAGGTATTCAAACTATGAGGGAAACAAGACTTTAACAGTACAACAAAATCCAAATGTATGTAATGGTCTGTTATCTATTGTTGATTCATCACACATTATAATTATTATAATTATAAATATACTCTGAGATGAAATTAAAAAATAAACCGTGAGCCTTCCCGGTTAAAGGTCTATTTTTCAGTACAATCAAAAAAACACTTTTTTTTCTTGAGAGGAGAATCCGACCGATAGTTGAACCTCAGATTCAGAAGGAGCAGCGTGGTTTTCGTCCCGGTCGTGGAACACTGGACCAGCTCTATACTCTCCATCGGTTCCTCGAGGGTTCAACGGAGTGTTCCTAACCGATAGTGAACCCAGACAGAAGGAGCAGCGTGTTTTTCGTGGATCTGGAAAAGGCATTCGACCGTGTTCCCCAACATGTGTGTCCTTTCGTGGGGGTTCGACCGTCCAGGAGTATGGGGGGTCAATGGGGTCAAGGACAAGATCGTGGATCCAAGCGGTCGAAATGGGTATCCTCTGCACGGTGGCTGGGCGCTCCCTTAGAGATAGGGTGAGGAGCTCGGTCACATGGGAGGAGCTCGGAGTACAGCTGCTGCTCCTCCATGTCGAGAGGAGCAGCTGAGGTGGCTTGGGCATCTGTTACAGATGCCTCCTGGACGTCTGCCTGGGGAGGTGTTCCGTCGTTTAGAATACGAACATGGCATGCTTAGTAGACTTATTTCCCCCTTCCCACCCATCCACGCTACAGTCTGATCCATGTGTGGTTTCTAAAAGTGACTGAATTACCATTTCCCGACAGATGAGCGTTGCACCTGGACACATAGGGCAGCTCTACATACTCTCCTCATTGATAGTGCCAGCGCAACTTGCATACAGTGCACTACATCTGCTATGGATGTATGCCACAGAAAAGCTTGAAGTGCAGATGAAGGTTAGACTACTCATTTCACTAAAGTTCAAGATTTGACTATTTTTGGAGGAAGTTTATACTGGGACTTCCAAGTGGGACATGGGCAACATTTGTGACATACAAAGAAGTAATTCCATAACTGTTACCTAACAACCCTAATTAATAGTTAATAAGGGCCAAAACTTGTCTAAACAGCTCTGCACAGCAGTGCGCTAAACATAAAATAAACAACCTATTAAAATTCAATTTAATTAAAATAAAGGCCACCCAATTATTTGAGTATGTAGACTACCACAGTTTGTGGTGGTGTTTTAACATTTGTTATGCCTCAAAATTAGCACTAGTGTTAGCACTGAGACACAAACATCCATGTTTCTAAACACAGAATTGTCCTCTGGTGAATTAATCATTTTATCTGTGTAGTGCTTAACATGTCAGTGACATCCACCTTCAGCTCCCTGTCCACTGCCTGATCTTTAAATATTTATTAGTAGTGAGTGAGGTGAGTGCACAGAGTGTATTTGCACAATGACCAGATAATAAAGATAGATGACAACACCTTTAACTTGTTAAGTTAATGTTTATACTGCCAGAAAATGTCTTCTAGTGCATACATTGTCCCTGGACTGTGGATGAAATTGTCCTTATTGTTGACATAGATCCATTTTAGGACTCAGCTTTACTTCCTGTAGCCATAAACTGCCACGTAGCTAATGTAAAACTATGATAAATATTTACCGCAGGTACTATTACACCAAACCAAGTCATAATTAGAAAAACATAAGCACTTAAATGACTCTCTTCTCAGCACCATCAGTTTTGTAGACTTGGATATAGTCCAGAATGACACACAATGAGTAGCCTGCTTTCTATATTTGCTCATCCCAGACATTGTAAACATACTAAGGCTTAAACAATATTACTCAGTGGGTTTAAATGAATGATTTGAATGGTGTCTCAGTGGTTAGCACATCTGTGGTAATCACTTCCTTGTAATTGTCCAGAGTCTTAAGAAGAAAAAAATGGTAAATACAGTAAGAATATTCAGCTTATGTTTTTTAGTGAGGAAATGAGTGATTGAATTGAGTGAATAAATATCCATTTTACATTGTGTGCTCGAGCTGCTCCAGCCTAATAGTTTATCAGGCTACATTCTATTTGCAATTGGAATAAACACAATCAAATTATAAGAGTATATTGAATAGCACTGGAGAGGACCTAAGCAAAACTAATCCTTCAATTTCTATTTGAGCTTTTAACCATGTAAGAAGGTTGTTGCCTCAAGCATAGTTGTAAATTGCCTTTGTTCAGGCATCTATAAGAAATCCTGCTAATTGCACTAGTTGTCCTGTTACACCTGTTGGTGTCATACCTCCGCCACCTTCACTTGGCCATTCTAGCACACACATTGCATTCACTACCAAGCATGTATTCCTAGCAGCTATGGATTTGAGCCTTTTTAAACTTGTATTATGACAGTTCATGTGCCCCTCACAGGCAGCATGTTGTGTGGACAGAACACAGTATTTTTGAAAGGGTAATATTCTGCATTGTCAACTTTATTTCAGCTTTTAGTCTCATCAGTCACTTACTCGGAGATTGATTCATGCGTGCTTGGGTAATCTTGTATTGTTCAGCATTCTCCAGCATTTGAGTCTTGAGTGCTCAGAAAATGCCTCTTTTTAAATCCCCCCTATCCAGTGAAGTGCGGTGAGGTTTGTAGCTGGTGAGGCACTGATGTCGTCACAATCTGATTTAGAAACATGTAAACCAGGTGTCAGTACATTTGGCCCCGGGTCAATTTCTCTCCCAGTAAGTGACTTGGGGCAGGAATAAAAAAGAATTTCAAAATAAAAATTGCGAAGTCTGTGTGAAATAGCTCTAATAGTATGAAATAATAAAAAGCAAGCTGGTTTTGTATTGTTTTTTATCCTTATTCTGGTTCCACAATTTTTAATGGATTGAAGTCATTAAACTTACCATTTCGTACCACTCTGTTTGAAAAGAGCAAGTCTTTTGTCCCGTAGTCTGGAGCAAAGCATTTAGCTCCTTTAGCGTTGGTCTTTCTTTAATTATAACCTCCTGCTTCGCCCGAACGTCCAGTTTAGAAATCTGCTTGAGCTTTAAAATGTAATCTTCCTCCATTTAAAAAGTAGGGCCAGACATAGAGAAAAAAGTGAACGGATTGATATAGTTGACTTGCTAACTCTAAAAACTCTATCTCTCTTGTAGTTTGCGGCCCCTATTCTGCGAGAGTTACAAGAATCCCTGGGCTCACGAGTGCCCCCTAACAAGAGAGTAACTGTGTGCCTCAGTGACATGCGGTCAGGTGAGGCAGTGGCACCTGTCATTGCAGAGAAAAACAAATGAAATAGTTATGCTTATCCAATAATTTGTACTATAAAGTTATTTTCAATTTAACTTTGCAATTTTTTTTTTTTTTTGCTCAAAATCGCTGAATTTTTATGTTTACTGTTGAAATCCTGAGAAGAGATGCGCAATGAGGCACGAACGGCCTGTGCCTCACCGCGGATTGTCTGCGCTGTGTGCTAATCTGCTGCTTTAAGTGGCTGTGAAAAGGCGCCGGGTGAGGCACGCAGTTACCGTCAGCCCAGGGATTCTTGCAACTCCAGCAGAATAGGGGCCACAAACTACATTTTACACATTTACATTTTACACATTTACACTTTCTTCTTCATGTCTGGCCCTACTTTTTAAATGGAGGAAGATTACATATTAAAGTTCAAGCAGTTTTCTAAACTGGACTTTCGGTCGAAGCAGGAGGTTATAATTAAAGGAAGACCAACGCTAAAGGAGCTAAATGGTTTGCTCCAGACGACGGGACGAAAGACTCGCTCTTTTCAAACAGAGAGATACAAAATGGTAAGAAATTTAATTACTTAAATCCACTGAAAACTGGGGAACCAGAATAAGGTTAAAAAATAATACAAAACCAGCTTGCTTTTTATTTCATTCTATTAGAGCTATTTCACGCGGACTTCTTATTATTTATTTATTTATTTATTTATTTTTATTAGTTTATTTGAATACGGACAATGCACATTAATCAACATTTCTGTAAATGCACCAGTATTAGCTAGTTTACAGCTAGTTTCCAAATGTAGTCCCTATGGCAAGATGTAAAATGCCACACACATCTTTTATTTTGAAATTATTTTTTTAGTCTGGCCCCATGTCACTGGGAGAGAAACTGACCTGGGGCCAAATGTACTGACACCTGGTTTAAATGTTTGTAAATCTGATTGTGACAACATCAGTGCCTCACCAGCCATGAACCTCACCGCACGTCACTGGCATGCCTCACCCGGCAACTTTTCACAGCCCTTAAAACAGCAGCGTCACTGCTGAGATACAGCACAGTCAGTCCATGTGAGGAACAGCCGGTGCCTCACCGCACGTCTCTCCTCAGGATTTCACCGGCAAACATAAAAAAAAAATCAGCGATTTTGAGTAAAAAAAAGAATAGAATTGCAAAGTTAAATAGAAAATAACTTTATAGTACAAATCACTGGATAAATATAACCATTTCATTTATTTTTTTCTCTGTGATGACAGGTGAGCACACGCCACTGCCTCTATCTACACCCACATTCCTATACTTTGTTGTGATTATCTGGAAAAAATTAAGACTCCCATGTAGGTTTTAAATGACAATTTGCTGCTTGCTACAGTGAAATACCATGATGAGGAGTTCTGCAGTTTTGAATGGGAAGTCAAAGGAACTGTTTTAGATTAATACTGTCCTGCACAATGAACGAAAATATATATATATATATATATATATATATATATATATAAAAAAAAAAAAACAACAAAAAAACATATAGTCAAATCTAAGTATCTGGAAAAAAGCACAATATATCTTCTTAAAATTAATGTGTATAATAATAGCAGCATTTAATCTCTTCCCTCTGTCCTACCATCAATTCCCAGAGCTTTGCCTTATTCCTGACTGACACCTGGAGAGCTGCCTTTCCTATCTTGGCTATTTTGACCTGGTAAATATATCCACCACAGGGAAGAGAAGAATGTTCCTGTCCTGGAGTAACTCTGAGCCCATACGATACACATAATCTCAAGGCACATGCTTCTACTTTGGCGTCACTGCTTCACTTATAGTGTATGATAATGGTCAGGCCAGGCAGGCATGGCATTTTTTATCTTAAGTCATTACAACAGTGAAGGCTGTTGGATATCAGAGCGGCATCAGTCATATCCTGGTGCGGTTCTAAAAGGAGACAAGGCAATATGCACTGACAATAAAGTTATGAATAGGTGAGTTTCTTAGGCTGCTCTTTTGTCCCTGTATGTAATATAGTTCTGCCAGACATCTAGCCAACTTCAACCTTGGTTCAGCTAAAAATCCAAATAGATTTTTCATCTCCGTGTAATTCAGTTTTCCTACATTAAGTTAAATTTTGAAGAGTAACATAACTTTTAAAAAATCTTTTAAAATCATAAAAAAACATAGCTGGGGTTGTTCATGTTTCATTAATCCTGTTTACAAAGTCATCTTGTGCTGAGCCTCAGCAATCACTCCTTTTCTCCTGTTACTGAATATAACATTATAATTAAAACCATCAGCATTGCAGAAATTGTATCTCAACATGGATTTTTAGTGTTTTGCCCAAGGACACAACAACCATGTGCACTGGTGGGAGTAGCAATCAAACCACTGATCTTTGGATTACTGGGCAGTAACTGCCAACTGACCTAGTGCTAGTCAATAGTTTAAGAATTAAGAAAAAAATACATTTACAGTAATCATTGTATTTTTGTCTATCTCAGTTCAAATATTGCAGTGGACTAAAAAAAAATACCACATACTCACTATTCCCTGGATTGTTATGTCACAGGTAGGATTCAGCTGTGTCCTTAAATAGATTATTGGTACAATAGTAAAACAGAGTTGGTCGTCAACAAGCACTTAATTATGTGTCTCTGACACAGAGTACATTAGCAAACCAAACTGGTACCAGGGGTTATACAGGACTCAAATGAATGGAACAAGAGTTGACAAAGGGCGTCTGGAAGGGGTGCAACGAGACACAGTTTTCACAAATAAGAGTTTGCAAACTTTCCATTAAATACAAGTTTATTTCAAGGAGAAGAGGTGAGTTTTCAGTATAGTGTTAAACTATGTCTCTGAGTCAAGTATAGGGCCCATAGAGTGCAGACATTTAAACAAAATCAATAATGTTGTGAATTGTACCCTTAGTTTGCTACAAGTCTCTATGTGGAGTTGTGTTTTGTTTTTGTTTGGTTTTTTTTGTTTTTTTTTTGTTATTACTGCTGCTCAAAGATACAAAATTTTACCATTTCACACATCTACCAAATGCAAAGACTGTAAAGTAAATTTCACAATATTGTTCTGCACATGGCTTAAGATCTAGTCGAATCTCTAGAAAACCTGGTTTAAACAATTTCCCTCTTTTCACAAAAGCCACACATTTTGAGCTGATAGATTAACCAGGAGACACATCTAGCTATCGAAGGAAGTATTTTAATATCTTAATAGCTAAGTAGCAGTAGGTTTGCGTTTGACATCACAGATAAGTGTGCTCCCGAAATTAAAATATTGTAAAAAATCAGCAACTAAAAATAATCTAACAGGAGGAAAATGTAGTTTGTTGGTTTGCATGGCTGAAATAATTACAGAGCTGTTTATAGCATTAGAGAAGTCACCCCTGGTATGACTGTTGACAAGTACAGCACAATATTTGATCCAAATGTGTCCCTGCGCTCTCTGCAGTTTGATCATTGGTGGTAATGAGTTTTGGCATCTGTTTATGCTCCTGTAGCCCCAAACAAACATGTTACAAAGCCAGTTTAACAAGGCCCAAAGTCTGAGGAACTGCGGCAAGAACTCTCATCATTACCGAAATAAACGGAAGGTGTATGGAAAATATTTAAAACAGATTATCTTGAAGCGAAGTAGAGCACAACAATTTTGGAATCTGCTAAATCCACATGTCTTTAGAAAATGGTGCAGAGAGAGGTCTACTATATCTTGCAGTTGTACTACTACTAGTAGTACTGCAGTAATAGTAGTAGTAGTAGTTAAAAAAAAAAAAAAAAAAAAAAGGGTTGACAAGATATGAAGTAACTACAAGACCTTATGGACAGTTTATCAGTTAAAGTATTACCAAAAGTTATAGGCCTAGCAAGAGTTTCAGTGGCAGTGGCAGCAGTGTTAGTACAGTAGTAGTCGTAGTAGTAATGTATAGTAGGAGTGGTACTAGTAGCAGTAGAGGTGATAGTAAAAGTTATTAAATAATCCCGATTTTTACAGTAAGTTTAACGAGGTATAAGTTAACTTCAATGCCATATTGACAGTAGTAATAGATGTGGGCCTAATAAGCTGTAAGCCATAGTGGTAATGGTAGCAGTAGTAGTTTAGTGTTGTATCTGCAGTAGTAGCTGTAGTCGTGGTAGCAGTAACAGTAGTGATAGTAGTATAGTAGTAGTAGTAGTAGTAGTAGTAGTAGTAGTAGTAGTAGTAGTAGTAGTAGTAGTAGTAGTAGTAGTAGTAGTATTATGGTATATGTAGAAGTAGTAGGAGTAGTATGGTGTATGTAGAGGTGGTAGTAGTAGTAGTAGTAGTAGTAGTAGTAGTGATGGTGGTATATAGTTTAAACATCTTTTAAACCTAATAGCCTGTGGAGTATTTGTAGCAGTTTTTAACTAAATTCAGTCAATTCACTGTTCCACCATCTTCACTGGAGCTCATTTAAAAGTCCTCAGATGTTTTAACCATTTGGTCTTGCTCAGCAGCCAGGCACCAAACCCGAATATTCCAATGCTGATTTTTAACCAGATGTACTAAATCTTGAACGGCTGAGAAATTTGAAATCTTTTTGAAGTTTTTTTTAATTTCTTTGGAGCAATGGGTCTTCAAAGTGTCTTAACCTCCGTGAGTTACTGCCTTTATTCTCATCTTAATGCCTGAAATACTGCCAATTCAATGGACTGCCTTGCTTTGAGCTCAGCAGATACAGTACTAAAATGTATCTATGTACTATCAATTAATATTAAAATTTTATAATTTTTTGGTAGGGAAATGCAGTGATGAATTATGCTAAAAGTGTTAGTTTTAGTTTAAAGGCATTGGACCTAATTTTTATTCTTAACATGAAAATCAGAATTAGTTCTAAGTAGCTTTTAAACAATTCCTCACTTACCATATGCATTTTGAGCATCCTAAATGCTTTCACGCTCTAATTTATAATTATTATATAATTTTTTTAGCGTGAAAGCATTTTTCACAACTCTGAGATCAGAGCGGACGGACTTGAACTGACTAAAACTCTAACAACCAGAATGCTAACGTGTGCATTCTGATTATCATACAATATAATTCTTTATAATTAGATACAGACAGTGCACAGCAGATTATTCTGACCTCAAGAGCTGCTTATGCAATATATCTGTACTGGGGAAAACACATTTAACTCAAATAAATGGGAAGGTTGTGGTCTGCTGTGGTTGACCTGGTTCACCCCTTGAATATAATGAGATTGGCTCAGCAGATTTTAAAGATGTCCGAGTGATTACCTGTTGAATATTACAATGGGACTAGATTGCATAGCCGATCAATATATCAACATCCCATACCAGTTTAGCACAAGAATGCACATTAAAAAGCAATAGCAGTGAGCAGTAAATGCAAAATTCAAAAAAAAAAAAAAAAAAAATGCTATATGGTCACACTTATAGCACATTGATGCACATACAAAGTGGACACAAGGTTGGTGAAGT
>JAIEZT010000021.1:20364663-20572163 GCA_019594935.1 Periophthalmus modestus | reverse complement strand
GGAGGATCCATAAGGGGCCGGTGCAAAGTGATCCGGGCGGCAGTCGACCGCGGGGGCCCCGACGACCGGATCTCCGGACATGAAGACTAGCTCTGGGGACATGGAATGTCACCTCGCGCTGGGGGGGGGGGGGGGCCTGAGCTTGTGCGGAGGTTGAGCGTTACCGACTAGATATAGTCGGCCTCGCCTCCACGCACAGTTTTGGGCTCTGGAACCCAACTTCTTGAGAGGGGCTGGACTCTCCATTTCTCTGGCGTTGCCCGCGGGGAGCCGTGTTGGAGTTCTCCCCGGTGAACGAGAGGGTCGCGTCCCTGCGCCTCCGGGTCGGGGACAGGTCTCTCACTGTTGTGGCAGCCTACGGGCCAAACAGCAGTGCAGAGTACCCGGCCTTCTTGGAGTCCCTGGGGGGGGTACTAGACAGTGCACCCACCGGGGACTCCGTTGTTCTCCTGGGGGACTTCAACGCCCATGTGGGTAATGACAGTGACACCTGGAGGGGCGTGATTGGGAGGAACGGCCTCCCTGATCTGAACCCGAGCGGTGTTTTGTTATTGGACTTCTGTGCTAGTCACAGTTTGTCCATAACGAACACCATGTTCAAGCACAAGGGTGTCCATCAGTGCACGTGGCACCAGGACACCCTAGGTCGGAGGTCGATGATCGACCTTGTAGTCGTGTCATCTGACCTCCGACCGTGTGTTTTGGACACTCGGGTGAAGAGAGGGGCAGAGCTGTCAACTGATCACCACCTGGTTGTGAGTTGGATCCCACTGGCGGAGGAGGAAGCCGGATAGACCTGGCAGGCCAAGGGTATAGTGAGGGTCTGTTGGGAACTGGTGGAGCCTTCTGTCAGGGGGGTCTTCAATTTCCACCTCCGGGAGAGCTTCTCTCTGATCCCGGGGGAGGCTGGGGACATGGACTCCGAGTGGGCCATGTTCTCCACCTCCATTGTTGATGCGGCTGCTCGTAGCTGTGGTCGTAAGGTCTGCGGTGCTTGTCGCGGCGGCAACCCCCGAACCCGGTGGTGGACACCGGAAGTAAGGGATGCCGTCAGGCTGAAGAAGGAGTCCTATCGAGAGCCTTGTTGGCTTGTGGGACTCCTGAGGCAGCTGACAGGTACCGGCGGGCCAGCGTGCCGCGGCTCGTGCTGTCGTGGAGGCAAAAACTCGGGGTTGGGAGGAGTTCGGGGAGGCCATGGAGGAGGACTATCGGACGGCCTCAAAGAAATTCTGGCAAACCGTTCGGCGCCTCAGGAGGGGGAAGCAGTGCTTCACCAACACTGTTTACAGTGCGGGCGGAGAGCTGCTGACCTCAACTGGGGGACGTTGTCGGACGGTGGAAGGAATACTTTGAGGATCTCCTCAATCCCACTGTCACGTCTTCCGAGGAGGAAGCCGAGACTGGGACCCGGAGGCGGACTCGTCCATCACCCTGGCCGAAAGTCACTGAGGTGGTTGGTAAGCTCCTCGGTGGCAAGGCTCCGGGCGTTGATGAGATCCGTCCCGAGTACCTTAAGTCTCTGGATGTTGTGGGGGCTGTCTTGGCTGACACGTCTCTACAACATCGCGTGGCGGTCGGGGACAGTACCGCTGGACTGGCAGACCGGGTGGTGGTCCCTCTGTATAAAAAGGGGGACCGGAGGGTGTGTTCCAACTACAGGGGAATCACACTCCTCAGCCTTCCTGGTAAGGTCTATTCCAGGGTACTGGAGAGGAGAGTCCGGCCGATAGTCGAACCTCGGATCCAGGAGGAGCAGTGTGGTTTTCGTCCTGGTCGTGGAACACTGGACCAGCTCTATACTCTCCATCGGGTGCTCGAGGGTTCATGAGAGTTTGCCCAACCGGTCCACATGTGTTTTGTGGATCTGGAGAAGGCATTCGACCGTGTCCCTCGTGGTGTCCTGGGGGGGTGCTCCGGGAGTATGGGGTCCGGGGCCCTTTGCTAAGGGGTGTCCGGTCCCTGTATGACCGGAGCAGGAGCTGTGTTCGCATTGCCGGCAGTAAGTCAGACTTGTTCCCGGTGCATGTTGTACTCCGCCAGGGCTGCCCTTTGTCACCGGTTCTTTCATTATATTTATGGACAGAATTTCTAGGCGCAGTCAGGGGCTGGAGGGGGTCTGGTTCGGGAACCACAGGATCTCATCTCTGCTGTTTGCAGATGATGTTGTCCTGATGGGTTCTTTCGAGCCAGGACCTGCAGCAGGCACTGGGGCGGTTTGCAGCCGAGTGTGTGAAGCGGCTGGGATGAGAATCAGCTCTTCTAAATCTGAGGCCATGGTTCTCGACCGGAAAAAAAAGGTGGTTTGCCCTCTCCAGGTGGGTGGTGAGCCCTTGCCTCAAGTGGAGGAGTTCAAGTATCTCGGGGTATTGTTCACGAGTGAGGGAAGGATGGAACGTGAGATTGACAGGCGGATCGGTGCAGCGTCTGCAGTGATGCAGTCGCTGTATCGGTCCGTTGTGGTAAAGAAGGAGCTGAGTCGGAAGGCAAAGCTCTCGATTTACCGGTCAATCTACGTTCCTACCCTCACCTATGGTCATGAGCTCTGGGTCATGACCGAAAGGACAAGATCGCGGATACAAGCGGCCGAAATGAGTTTCCTCCGCAGAGTGGCTGGGCGCACCCTTAGAGACAGGGTGAGGAGCTCAGTCACACGGGAGGAGCTCAGAGTAGAGCCGCTGCTCCTTCACGTTGAGAGGAACCAGCTGAGGTGGCTCGGGCATCTGCTCAGGATGCCTCCTGGACGCCTCCCTAGGGAGGTGTTCTGGGCATGTCCCACCGGGACGAGGCCCCGGGGAAGACCCAGGACACGGTGGAGGGACTATGTCTCTCGGCTGGCCTGGGAACGCCTTGGGGTCCCACCGGAGGAGCTGGAGGACGTGTCTGGGGTGAGGGAAGTCTGGGAGTCCCTGCTTAGACTGCTGCCCCCGCGACCCGACCCCGGATAAGCGGAAGAAAATGGATGGATGGATATTTAATTCCCCCTTATTTATTTCCCCTTCATTTATAAGACCATAAAGATGATACATTTTCATTTGGAACAATATTGTGAATGTTTAGTTTATCATAGGTCTAGTTAAAGTTTGCAAAAGCTACTTCCTTTTTTCCAGTTCAGCCTTTTACGCTAATGCTAAATTTTAGCACTATCTAGGAAACAATTGAAAAGTAAAATATAAAGTTTTGGGTTCGCCAGTTTGTTTACTAGCACGCCAGAGTGGTATGTATATTTTCCATACGTTCATGTACAATTTTGTGTGTATATGTAATATGAGCCAGAACTTATGTTATATTTGATGTGTTTGCTAGTTCTACAGTGTCCGGAAAGTACGGGAACTTCAACAACCACTTCCCTTGACCTTGAAAAAATGCTGCCCTTCTCTCTGTAACTACTGTTGCCAGGCTTGTCATTTTGCTCTTAAAATGTTCACATTAAGCCGCTCTACATAATCCTGGTGTTTTTATTTCAATTTTTTGTCCATAAATCAAGATATGAACATTAGTAAATGGACAAATCAGGCATCTTCTTTATCCAAGGTCGCTGCTTTCCCTGCTTTCTTCTATCTTACACCCTGCAGTTATGTGCTGGATTGTCTCAGGGGCCTCTTTGCACAGCCTTGGGAGACCTTGGGTCTTGTCTGGTGTGGTAGATCTGGGCCTCTATCACTCTTGTGTTCAAGGCATGCTCCTGTGCAGCCAGGATGAGTGCCTCTGTGCTGTCCTTCAGTCCAGTTTTCTCAAGCCATTGGTAGGATTTCTTGATATCAGCCACTTCAGTTATGTTCCGGTGGTACATCCCATTTTTTTTTTGTTTGTTTGTTAATTTTTCCATCTCTAACCCTGCACCCTCCTCTCATATCCACATGCATGTTTTTATTTTACATTTTATGCTTGATCATGCTGCAAAACAAAACAGGTTTTGTAGAGCCAGAGCAAACAGCCCCACTCCGCCATGTTATGGGTTATTAAGCACATGGCGCTACATTTAGCATCACTTTCATTTTCACAGCAAAAGCATTAGGTTAGCAATGCAGTGATGTATGCCAGGGACGTGCACATTGCTTAGGATAATAGTGTGTGTGGGTGCGTGTGTGTGTGTATATATGGGTTTAGTATTGGTCTATTGAGCAAAAATCTCAACATTGGTCGATGACAAATTAAAGGGAAAGTGTCCACATTAAGTATGGTAGTGGGAGGTCAGGATATGGGTCAGTGACTATAGCTCTTGAAGGGAAAGGGTTAGATGATTCAGTGCAAAGTTTTAATTGGGTCGATAATATGAATGATAGACCAGAGAGGATCATTTATAATTCATGAGAAAAGCAGCTAGTATTAAATAAGATATAAAATGATTTAGGGGGAAACACACAGCCTGATAAGTTTTTTGAAAACTCAAGAAACAATACAAAGATCGTTTAAACAGCGACTTCTCAGGAGCCTGTGATCAATACAAGCATCCATGGTAAACATAAACAGGTTAGAGTGACTAACAAACTGAAAAACTGTTGGCTAATGCTAGCTGTCCTCTGCATTTGACCCATTTTTCAATCCCACTTATGCAAGCAGAGCAGTAGGGACCCATCTCCAGCTCTTGTTGCTAGTCTTGGTCAGGACTACCTTTGCTGGAGGATTTGACCGAATGTCCCACCTAGACACAGGAAGAAACATGGAAACTCCACACAAAAAGGCCAAGGGATCGGAACATGTTACTGTGAAGCATGAGTGCTAGCTACTCAGCCACAAGTTAGACTAAAGTCTAACTTGAGACGATAGAGCAGTGCCTCTCTAGTAGGTAATGTTGATGAAATGAGCCATTTAGCAATTCATATTCGATTCTGCTTTTAAAGGCTAATGCTGCAGGCCAAGTTTAAAACGTACATTCTGGAGGGAACCTTATTTTTCAAACAAAAATCTCAAATATAATTGTCCATTCCATATGTTTCCAAAAGGTTTCAGCCCTAAGTATACTGTTTTGTGAAAGACTGTAGATGTAGCCCACAAAACTGCCATATAGAAACCTAATAAGGACAATCTCCTTTTTGCATAATGGCTGCTGTGTATTTAAATAAAACATATGTGGATAAATATGTAACCTCATCAATAATACATATGTGTCAAAGTCAAACCAAACTCCACACAGTCTGAGCTGCATTAGCCAATCAGAAGGCTTCATTGTCAGGCTTTTTCGTCATTAAAAATCCATGCATGACCTCTGACCTGCTCGCATGTGTAGACTTTTGCTTGTCTTTTCCCCATAGACCCCTTAAGTCCTCCCCAGTCATGCTACACTGCTGTTTAGTTGTTTGCTGAGCTTGGGAGCACGCTCGGGGAGGGTCTTGGTACTAATAGTTTGGCAGAGGACATAATGGGGCATTACTGGAGCCAGCAGCAGAGGGGAGAGGAGGTGATTTATGGTTTAAGCTTGGGGTACTCTTAACAATTGGACACAACATCTCAGAAAAGCAGAAATACAGGGAGAGGGTAAGAAAAATGAATACTGCAGAAGTGAGATGTAGGAATAATTGCTATGGCTAAAGATTGAGGTGGAAAAGAAAACATAATGAAAAGCTACATGTGACTTACTTATTATGTGCACTAATACAATAATCCTCTCTATTTCAGAATATGTTTGGAGAGGTTAATACTACATGGAGAACATGTATAAGTTCCCATGGATAGTTTGTTGTTCACAGATGGCATGATATTACCTTAAAGGAACTGAATGTAAGATTTTGATTTTAAACTCCATAAACATGACGTAGATATGAGGTAGACAGGACAATATAGGTTTTACTGATAACAACTTAAGGCATTATTATTATTATTATTATTAGAAAGAAGAATGAGCCTCACATGAACCTCTCATTTGGGTTTCAGTACTGAAATCCAGTTGGTTTAAATCTAAAATGCCTCCCTTTGATCTGAATTGTCATTACCTAAGCCCCAGCACCTGCAGCTAATCATGAATCAGTGCTTGTACAGCCTCTGCAGCTCAGTGAGTGAAATCTGGAGGTTCTGAGCTTTCACGTGAGGCCTGTCTATATACTGAGAATGAGAAAAAACTTGTCTGCGCCCTCTGTCTGCAAGTTAAGTTACTGGCAACCCAGGTTCAGTTGTGATTGTAATATAACGAGTGAGCGCGCAGCCTACCTTACCTTTAAACAAAACACACACAACCCATGTTTTATGGCACTTTAAAAGCTCAAAAATCAGTTTAGAAAATAGGTGATCTTCAAAAGGACCATGTCTCTTCTCCTTGGCACTGACCTAAACATTTGCTGGCTGGAAGACATTTTGGATCATAATGCATTCAAAGTACTGGCACAGATTCACTACTTTCACAGAGGATGGTGAATGATGTAAGCGCCGAAATGTTCCACTTCCCTCACCTTGGTTTACTTATTTACTTTTCTGGCCTCTCTGTTGTCATAAATCACGGCTAACCACCACTACGACATCAAATGAACAGCAATGAGGCTACAACTATAACAGAGGACTCCTTGACCTCTGCATAAGAGTGTAACCTACTACAGCTCTCTAAGAATGGCTACTCATGCTACTGCAATCAAACTATTATCTCAAGTATTTTTTTTTTTTTTTTTCCCTTGATGAACCAAATTACAGTACAGACCTGCAGTAAATCGATAGCAATCAAATGGTAATGAACTAAAAAAATAACATAATGCACTGAACAGTAAGTTAATGTAGTAATTATCCTGACCAAGTACATTAAGTATTCATATTAAATCAACCCTATTGTGCTTGGGTCTGCTCTATATCTATAATCTATGACACCCGTGGATCACTATGATATAATTTGGAAAAAAAAAATGACTTAATGAAAGAGCTGGGAGCTGGCGTCTCCATAAACATCATCACACAATGTTGACTACACGATGTTGGCGAATCCTGTGTATCACTGATTAAGAAAATAAAATTGGAGTGTGAAGTAAGTACAGAGCTACCGGTGGTGGTGAGAACAGGTGTTGATCGACAATATGGCATCTTGAAAATAAGCGGCTAAAGATTTCTCAGACATGCACTCATTACAATTACAACTTTGAATGAGACATTTTTTGGGGAAATAACTATAACATGGTTAAAAGCTCTGAAAAGTTGATTTTGCAGAGTAGGTCTGATTTAAAATTCAAACATACTATGAACTAGGGTCTTGTAGGTAGCTTTTGTGAAAATGTGGGTAGCCCCTGTCATTATTCTTGCAATTCTTGTAATTCTTTAAAGTAGTAAACTAAGTAACTTTTCTGGTTGAGGGTCAACTACCTGCTTGTGTCCATGGAGACTTTGTTGCTTTTATTCCACAGCATAGCCTTAATGTGACACACTCGGGACAAATTACAGTTGAGATTTGTGGAGTAATGAGCCCACAGTAAGAGTGTGTTTTAAGCCATATAAACAGCTTTAATTGGGTGCAAGATGCAATTGATTCTACAAAGCAATATTACTGCTAACATTCTGGAGTGTTTGTCCACTGATCCAAAGGTTGGCAGTTCGAATTCCACTCTCGACATAAACATTATTGGTTGAGTGGTCAGTTCCATTTTTGCCAGTGTGATTCTAGCTCCCCCAGATGAATACTGTCGTTGTGTCCTTGGGCAAGGACACACCGACAGGGACCATCTTGCCTCCAGAGTCTGTGTACACTGGTGTATGAATGTGGGTGAATGGGTGAGTGGTTCCTTGATGTAAAGAGCTTTGAGTGACTTGAAGGTGGAAAAAATACATAAAATGACCAATGGTAAATGTGACTGTTTACAATTTACCATGACAACTGACACAGCTAGGTGGTGGACCACTCACAAAAAGTCTAAGATAAATCACTATTACACTAACTCCCTCTTGATATGGCATATATTTTGATATATAAATGAGGTTGTACTTTTTTATTTTTTTTATTTTAGATTTAAATAAAACAATAATACATACATAAATCATAGCCGTATATTTCATGCGCTACAGCAATGCTTCATCATGAGCAAGTTAGACTCTGGAATTAACTTTATTTCTGATTCTGTTTTAAATTAGGCAGAATACAATTTGTACATGTTGAATATGCAGAAATACTGACCAGGCCAAAGCAGTGCACCCAAGCAGAAATGGTTTTAAAGACTTAGATCCTCATTGCAATTATACAACAGTGGAAAACATGTTGGGCTAATTAACATAAGCAGACCCGCCATGGCACAAGCATGGTTTTGCCCAAGGCTGAATTTGCAAAGTCGGAGTTTGTCCAATGCACGGAAATAAAAAGAGATTTGGGTAAGAAATTATATCTAGTAGAATATTTGCTACTTTGTTTTGTTCAAATCTAGTGACTGTAAATGGCATAACATATGAATCACATTATTTTGACAACTTCACATCATGTATGAGAATATGCTGTTAGTCAAAGGCAATAAAGGAGCAGATGATTCAATGCCATGGTTCCCTATAGCTATAAATTGGTTAAAGGCACTGTACCTTTAAAAAAAAAAAAAAAAAAAAAAAGAAAGAAAGAAAGAAAAACAGAACTAGTTAATTTTAACTTGTTTGTAGTGGTCAAGTTATTACTCACTTACCCTATCCATTTTCAACATCCTAATTATTCACAGTGATGAGTTTATAAGCTTGTAATGGTAAAGCTAACACCACACTTGCAAATAGTAACACTACAGATAGTAAACAGCTGTCTTATTTTGACCTCACAAGATGCTTATATAATATATGTGTGCTGGGACAAGCTCAAATACACGAAAAAAATAAAATAAAATAAAAATAAAAATCAAGTGCAGTCACTTTAATCAATGTATTGAAAAGTATGAGTCAACCTACAGAAGTAAACAAGAGAACCATAGACAATGGACAGTTCAATTAGTTCTAGTATGAGTTCTAAAGTTAGCTTAGAACCAATTGAAACTAGCAGCAAGGATCAAGCCTCATATGGGAAATACATTATGCGAAGAGGATTACAGGTCACGCAAACCAATTAAAGAGAAAGAGAGAGAGATACAAAATTGCCAATCCAGTACTGAACCAGTATTAAACTAGAATTACACAAGCACTAACTGTGTCTGAACCAGAACTAATTAAAGAAGACATATTGTGCTTATCTGCTAAGGATCATTATGTTATAATTTGGACATTTTAATATTCATCTAAAACAACTTAATAAAAGAAACAAGTCTGCTCACTTTTGCATTAAAAAACTCCATTGCCCAGTGGGATCTGATGTCGCTGTAAACATCATCACAACAAAGAGCCGTGAAGTTCAAACTCCACCAAAGCTGATGTGGAAAACATCTGGCATTTCCATCTCGCAGTCCTGAACTACAGTCTGCAGTGATTGCCAATCTCATCCGCACATAAACAATCAGCAAACATTTCCTTCTCCGTAGACTTAATACCAGGAACTTAACCAGGCAATCATGCCAACTCTCCATCTAATAGGCCATTATGCACATCGCACAGTGCAAATTCAGTCTAATCATCGTCTAATTAATTAATGGAGATGAAGAGAACAGAAGTAGGAGGAAAAGTGTTTGGGATCTTGCCTTGGGCTGTGTTGGGTGACCGCTCTGAGTAATATAAATGACATGGGTGACTGAATCTCTTTGTACTGCCTGGTCTTTAGTATTGCTCTAGCTGCTGCTTTGCCAGTGCCCTGTGGTGTAGTGATTAAAAATACCCTCCGCAGACATTCACCTTAACCTGTGCTACCTCTCATAGTGAGGTCTGCATGAATCTTATCATAATTAGTATTAGCAGGATCACTTTTAAGGTGACACCCTTGTGGAATCGTTTGCATAAAGATACCTTCTGTGATACAAGTTGAGTGTGTCCTTATTTGCATATTAGACGGTTGAGATAAGTTAAAAGAGCTCTATCTGATTTTCACTTAAAAACAAGCCAAGGGTCCAAAGTCATTCCTCACTTACCTTAAGCATTCCAGGCATCCAAATTATTCTCTGCAATGAGTTTATAAGCACTTCCCACAACTCTCAGAGACTAGAGCAGAGTTTTGCTATTGACAGCTAGCATGCTAACCCGCACTTCCTGATTATCGGACAATAAATCACTTTCTAATTCAATGCCAGTATACAGCAGACTTATATGGGTGACAGTGGCTCAGTTGGTGTATCTTGGAGTGTCTGGCCACTGATCCGAAGGTTGGCAGTCTGAATCCTGCTCTTGACATACATCATGTCTTTGGTTGAGAACTCAAATCCACTGGCCCACTGGTAGAAGGTGGGATTCCAGCTCTCACAGATGAATGCTGACGCTTTGTGGAACGCTGTGAGCAAGACATTTAACCCACGTCACAGTGTGTGTACATTGGTGTATGAATGTTTGCGTGAATGGTTGCGTGGTTTCTAGGTGCAAAGCCCTTTGGGTAACTTGAAGGTGGAAAAGTACTATATAAAAATGTGACCTTAAGAGCTGCTTATATAATATATCTGCACTGAGGTAAGATTTAGCTCAAATAGATAAGAAAAAATCAGGTACCGATAATTTTGGCGATTTTTGTGAAGAAGAAATATTGTGCTTTTGTCTACTATAATCTATGATGCCTGTATCATTATTTATCTGGGACATTTTATATCACAATACTGATCTAAAATATCTCAATAAATGAAACAAGTCCATTTCCATTTGCTCCTTTATGGTACGGCATTGTCAACATCATTACAACAAAGTGCCGCTGTGCCAGACCACGCTGACAATCCCGACTATGGACAGCTACAGATAATATGAAACTGGGGACTTTTTTTTCCGTGACAAAATGGCTATAAACGCTGCCCAATCTTAAGTGTATCATAGATTAAGGAAAATAAAAATAAAATGGACAGATGTGTGTTGCAGTTGTGTAATTGCAATGTCTGACACATATTTCGATTTAATTTTCTTATTTTATCATTTGTAGAAGAAAAAAAAACACACACAAAAACAGCTTTTTCAAAATGGGACTATTTAAACTGATTCCAATTCAGATTCATTTAGTTTTGTAGCCCTGTTCTGTGTATGGAAACATGTGACATATATTTTGTATGTATATGTTGTCAAAGTTTATGCATACCTTTAATATGACCACATTTTATGTTTTACTATTTTTACAATTACTATGCAATGGCAACAAAACTTTTTTTTAAATGTGTATATATATATATATATATATATATATATATATATATATATATATATATATATATATATATATATATATATATATATACATGTATATATATATTATATGTATATATATATATATACATGTATATATATATATATATACAGTAATAGCTATATATATATATATATATAATATATATATATATATAGATATATATATATATATATATAATATATATATATATATATATATATATATATATATATATATATATATATATATATGTATAACTTTTAAACCAATTTGAAAAAATTATTCAGCAAAAATACACTTAAGAGATTAGTTAGTGCCAATCTATTTCTTAAAGGCCTTTTCCCATCTATGTGATATGTACCGCCTGCATAAAGCACTTTGTCTGATAATCAGGAATTGCATGGTTAGCATGCTAGTTGTTACTAGCCTTATAGTGAATGCAAAATTCCAGTTGCACTGGTCTTAAAAGGACTTCTAAACTCATTGTGGTGAATAATTGGGATGCTCAGAATGCATAAGGTGAGTGAGGAATAAATTTGGACCACTGCCAAGCTTTTCAAATGAATTAGTTCACTCAAAAATCAGGTACAACACCACTAAGACACCGTGGCAGTATCATCTTCAGACTTCAACTCCTCTATTGAATTCTCTGTCCCTGCTTCTCTCCCTTGTCAAAGCCCCCATCTCCAATAGGACTAATCTAATGGACTCAAGGCAACTCTATTCAAATGGAGCTCTGACCTCCAGTATCCAGGAGCTCACTTAAGCACTAGTTATTCAGGTCCCATTTAAAAAGTACTATCTTGCAGTGGCCAATCAAAACCATGATGCTGATGCTCACTTGGGTTTAAGAGATTTCATGTTGACTTTCATGTTTCATGTTTTCAAAATCAATCTTTAATCTCTTGTTTTCAAGACAGTATTTTGCTGATCAGTCCCTGTTTTCACTGCCACCAGTATAAGGCCACTGTGATATACTTACTTTTCAAATCAAATGTTCTTAATCAGTGGTACATATAGGATTTAGCAGTGCCGCATAGTCATTTTGGTACAATTGTTTTGTTTTTTTAATTCATTGTTTGCTAGTGTGACGTGCAGCTACCCATAGGAGGGGTTGACAGCTACATAACTCTTTATTATGATGATGTTCACGACATTACAATGACATCAGCTCCCGCTGGACAAGAAAAAAGAAACAAGTCAACAGAATTTTTTTTTTTTTTTTTTTTTTTTTTTTATTAAGTTGTTGAATATTGTGATTTAAAATGGAAATTATAACATAATGATCCACAGGTGTCATAGATTTTAGTTATCACTAGTTGTCACAAGCACAATAGGTCTTCTTTAAAGATGCATTATGTAACTTTACACTATATGCTTGTCTCCTATGGCAGTGGTCCCCAACCTTTTTATCACCGTGGACTGGTGTCAATGCTTGACAATTTTACTGCGGCCTGGGGGGGTTTGGCCTCAGAGTGCTCGGACTCGTGACTGGTCGCTATCATAACGTTTTAACCGGGGGTGCCAACCTTTTTTGCACCACGGACCGAAATAATGTAGGCTTTATTTTCACAGACCGGCCATCTGTGTGTGGCAGATAAATATGGCAAAAATAAGTTAAGCGCATAAAAATACAACTCACTATACCTCTGAATCAGTGGGAGCCCTGCGAGTTTTTCTTCTTTCCTTCTTGTTCACTTTTGTTCCTTTTAAAAAGCTCTAAAGGCTTTTTTCTTTTAATCCAGATGCTTAGTCTCCATGTGCCAAAGCAGTTTTGAAGGTTTCATTGTCTCGTTCGCTTTTTCCCGCATATTACACAGAAACGACTCCGCGCTTGAGACTCACCTGTAGCGACAAACCCATATTTTAAGTAGGACTCCTAGTATTGTCTGTTAAATTGATCTTTCTTTTTCTTGGAGGTCATAGGTTCTTCTTCTGGCTCCTCAGTTTGGCCTTTTCCCCTTTGCAAAAAAGCTCTCCAAAGACTTTTGTTTTGGCTCATTTCACGAGCTTGTGGGTCTAGTTTTGAGCAATGTGTCTGATGTGTTATACGTGATACGTCACCGCAGAGGACAAGAGCAGATCTAGCACAGATATAATAAACTCGCCGTTATATCAAAGGGATTTCTGTGGTGATTTCCTATCAGGATTTTTATTATATATCTACATACAAGCTTATTATGTGTCATGAGGGATGGAAAGTTGAGTTATGGTATTGGTGTGAAAACGTATCTATTGGCATAGACACAATCAGGGATGACATCTGCCTAAGTTCACTGAGATCTGTGGAGAGGCGAACCACCTCACCATAAGAATGCATGTATTTTCTGCATTCAAAAGATGTGTAACTGAATAAAACCAAAATGGATATGTTTAAACCATACTGTGGAACATTCTAGGTGAAATAATAACATCTCCATGGAAACAAACGTGATGAACCCCCATCAAAGAAAGTTATAGGGCAGCTTTCGGGTTTTATTTTCTAGTGGTAGATTACATTAACAGCTTTAAAAGCATTTGACATTTTGTTAAAAAAAATATATGGGGAAAAAAAAAAAAAAAAATAAAAAAAAAAAATATATATATATATATATATATATATATATATATATATATATATATATATATATATATATATATATATATATATATATATATATATATATATATATATATATATATATATATATATATATATATATATACATCTGAATGATACATCTGGGCTGGGAGATTTAGGGTTAATGGCTCAGAGACATTACTCTTGACTACACAAGGGTGAGGGTTCTATGCTATACTACTACTAATGCAGACTGTCCTGTCCTTTTGCCAGGCACTTTACCCACCTTGCCTGTCTACATGTGATCCTATGATTTGAGCTCAAGTCTAACATTGAAAACATTGACTGACTCAAAAAAAACAACAAAAAAAGGCTAGACTTGAACATTGCAGACAGGTCAGGTAACATTAATAAATCAAGATACCAGTTTGATGTAGTGCTGCACTGCTAGAAAATACCTTACATAATCGATACAAGTAGTGTCGAGGCTAAATACTCCCTTGAGCAGGTTTTGATACCAAAAAATAAAAAAATAAACCCTATACACAGGACAGAAATTAACCTTTTCTGAGTAGATTTAGAATGATCTTGAGCAGTATCAGAACAAGTATAAGATCACATAGACTAGTATACACCCATGGACCACTATGGAACCTACCTGGACAACTAAGAGATTACACAGATATAAGGCCACATGGGAATATAAAATAAAGTACTACCACTTATTGTTGAAAATTACATTCAAATGAGTGTCTTTGATTATCATTGCTGTATTGGAATCAGTATCAAGTATTGAGTCTATTCCTTAGTATTAAAATTTTAGTATTGTGACAAGACCATTCACTACAGCTAGTGAACCAGCTGACAACTATGATTTTTATAGACCACAAGACCAATCTGCAATTCCATAAAATTAATTAACATTGTTTATCGATCTCATATAGTGTATTATGCCGCAGCAAAGAAAGTAGTCCCACTGGTGCCATCTTCATTTGCAATCAAGCTTCCCAAATCTACATTATTATCCGAGAGGTGTAATCCGTCTTTTGCTACATATTAAAAGGTGGGCACTCTCCGGCTCTGTGGTGACATAACCGGCCTAATCACACGCCGATATCACTCCACAAGTAGGGGAAGCAGTATCCCAGATTAAGAATTAGGCTGTTTTCTATAGACCCTTTAAAGTGTATGTGACAGGTTAGACTACTCATTTCACCAGGGCCGGCCAAGCCTATACGCAGACTAAGCAGCTGCTTAGGGCCCTGAGGCCATGAGAGGGCCCCCAAGAGCCCATACATTTATATTGAAAATGATTGGAAAGTTGTTTTTTGTTTATTTTTGGAAACTAAACGGCACTTGGGTGTTTATCCTAGTCTAAATATCCCTCTAAAATTATTAAATGTGTTTTATTTCCAGTAGCTAAATATATGCTGCCTACATTTGTTTTTGTGTTGGGTGGTGGTGTGGACAGCTACATGTTTACACCGGTGTGAAGGACCCCTCCCCTCAAGGTGCACTCTGGGTGTGCTGAGGCAGCAGAGGGACATTTCAATGAGTATTTTCAGACAACAAAGTCTGCAAGGCAAAGCATGAAGAGACCAGAGAAGATCGTTTTGGGGAAAGAAGAGCTTTTCAGAGAAGACTCGAAATATGCTACCACTTTACACCATGGGACATGCAGGATAAAAAAGTGAAGCTGGACGTGGATAATTCTGCAGACAGAACACAGAGGACACGGGGACAGCAGGTGAGTCCATTTATTACACTGTTTTTGTGGCTTGTCCTTTTGTCTCTACACCATCAGATGATGTGAGTGTAGTTAAAGCAGGTCACTGCTCCTGTCACATTAACAATGCTGATTATGGCAGAAACCTCTGTTACATCTGCTGAATGAAAGAACAACCTGTGAACGACTCCTGAATGTGTTGTGAATCCTCATTAATAAGGATGCACCGATACCACGTTTTGCAATGCGAGAAGTGATGAGTAGATGAGGCCTCGTAAAGCTTTCCGGCACATTCCCCAAACTGTATTGATACTGGGCTGGTGCAGTGTTGCTGTTGGATCGTAAGGTGCACATCATTGCAGGCCACTTAGTTGAGACTCAAAGACACACTGATTCAATGACCTAGTCATACTTGTGTACAGAATATGATTTAAGTTATTATATTTGCTACACTCTATACATTGTTAATGTGGTAAATGACTATTCTAGCTGCAAATGTCTGTTCTTTGGTGCAATATCTACATAGGTGTTTAGAGGCCTATTTCCAGCAACTATCACTGTTCTAATGGTACAATATGTTTACTCATTGTGTCAGAGGCTAATGGGTGATTAGAAAACCCTTGTGCATAATGTTAGCACAGTTTAGCTGGTTATAGAGGCTATAAAAGTAGCATCAGTAGTATTTGGAGCATCACATTTGTGGGGTTGATTAAAAGCTCAAAATGGCCAAAAAAAGAGAACTTTCATGTGAAACTCGACAGTCTGTTATTGTTCTTAGAAATGAAGGCTATTCCATATGAGAAGTTGCCAAAAAACTGGAGATTTCCTACAATGGTGTGTACTACTCGCTTCAGAGAACAGCACAAACAGGCTGTAACCAGAGAAGAAAGAGAAGTGGGAGGCTCCCTGCACAACTGAGCACGAAGATAAGTACATTAGAGTCTCTAGTTTGAGAAATAGATCCAGCTTCATTAAGTAGTACCTGCAAAACGCCATTGTCAACATCTACAGTGAAGAGGTGACTCCGGGATGCTGACCTTCATCCTACAACAGGACAATGACTCAAAGCACACCTCCAAATTTTGCAGGAATCATTTAGAGAAGAAGCAGGAAGCTTCTATCCGTAATGGAGTGTCCAGCGCAGTCACCAGATCTAAACACCATTGAGCTGTCGTGGGAGCAGCTTGACCGTATGGGACGCAAGAAGTGCACATCCAGCCAATCCAACTTGTGGGACGGGCAGAAATTTCTCCACATTACCTCAACAAATTAACACCCAGAATGCCAAAGGTCTACAATGCTGTAATTGCTGCAAATGGAGGATTCTTTGACTAAAGCAAAGTTTGAAGAAAATTTGTTTTATTTCAAATAAATATCATTATTTCTAACCTTGTCAATGTCTTGACTATATTTTCTATTCATTTACAACTCATGTGGTAAATAAACATGTGACTTTTTACGAAAAACACAAAATTGTCTGGGTGACCCCAAACTTTTGAACTGTAGTGTAAGTCGTTTCAATGTGTTGATATTCAGTTGGTACTTTTTTTTTTTTTTTTTGACGTTATTTCCCCAGCTTTAGAAAATACAAGCTCACAGGGCACAGATGAAGCCGGGGTACATACAAATTGCAAAGATAGCTAGACTAGCTAGACACATGATTTTCAAAAATAATAAAATAATAAAACATAAAATAATCTAGCAACCATGAGGAAGCTGTTCAGTGTCTGTAGACCTGTGTTCATTTTGGGTTTATTTGTCTGTAAAGTCTTAGCACTGAGGAGATGTGACATTTATCCTGCATAAAATGAAATACATAATTTATAATGAGAGCCACGTTTGTTTGTTTTTTTAATCCTGAACAATTGAAGATAAGGAAATACAGTTACCTTATTTGGTGTTAAAAGATTAAAATTATCCCACACAGCGGAATTTTGTCTTTTTCTCTCGGACTCCATTTTGTTGAAATAGAAATCTTTGGAAGGGTAATTTTCTTCTTTGAACAGTGATTCATCCCGTTGACCAGTGACGTACAGTCAGGGGAGCCAACACAGAGAAAAAATAAATGAAATGGTTATATTTATCCAATGATTTGTACTATAACATTATTTTCTATTTGTTCATTCAAAATCATTGACAGATGCAGGTGCGATACCTTTTAAACACAGTTTAGCGCATCGGTGACGAGAGAAACAGCAGCAGTATCGGTCAAGTGACTTTTTCTTAAAGCGCCACATGCCTCAATCTGGGGCTTCGCTCTATAAGCTTGACACATGCACTGGAGCGCCAGTGCTGCTGGACCCATTACTAGTGAGTACGAGTACTTCATTTCGAGTACTTGCCGATACCGAGTACCGATACCAGACATAATTTTTTTAACAGGTGTTTGATTCTAGTGGTAAATCAAATTAATTTCATATGATTTTTATAGTATAGCCAACTTTTTTATCTTATAGAATACTTATTTGAGAGGCTGTTTTAAAATTCTACTGAAATCATTGTATTAAGGTGTAATTCCAACATAATTTATTTAGATAAGCACCTGGCTTTAATATTAACACTTTGTCTTTTTTCAGACTGCGCTCCGAGCTAACTGCTAACGAGCTAGCTGCTAACGTGTTAACTACTAATGTGCTATCTGCTAACACGCTAATGAGCTAACTGCTAACGAGCTAACTGCTAATGAGCCCCTGTTAGCATAACAGTGTTGTGTTACTTTTACCACAGCCACACTTTGACCAATATGGACACACTTTTAAAAGCTCTGAACCTGCTCTATTGTGAATTTGTTTATCAATTACAATAAGCTACAGTGCATGATCAAGCAAATAATTGCCAGAGTCACTTAGCAACGTTAGCATGCTACTATTATAAACAAAAGCACTGCGCTGATATCCTCTGTGAACTGGAGATAAAAACCTTTAGAGTCCTAAATATTGTATTCATTCATGGCAGTGACACATGTACAATTAAAGCTGAGCTTAGAGCAGTTAGCGTGCTGGGGGGGGGGGCAAGCAGGCTCCACCAAAGCGGCATAACACCCACAATGTCAAGGTACGGATATATATACCTCCAAAGGTATATATGATCGAGCCAAGATCCTGTGGGACTTCCAGATACAGACTGACAGAATGGTGATATATATAAACAACAGAGCAAATATTGCAGTACCAAGCGATACATCAGGAAAAAGGAGCATGAGAAACTAGAGAAATACCAGGGGCTCAAAGAAGAGCTGGAGAAGGTCTGGAAGGTGAAGGCCTCAGTGGTGCCCGTGGTCATCGGAGCACTAGGGGCAGTGACCCCCAAACTGGAGGATATCCCAGGAAAAACATCAGACATCTCAGTCCAGAAAAGCGCAGTACTAGGAACAGCAAAGATACTGCGCAGAACCCTCAAGCTCCCAGGCCTCTGGTAGAGGTCCCGAGCGTGGAAAAAGAGGGGTAAAGACCACCCGCGGAGGGTGAGGAGGAGATTTTTTATATATATATATATATATATATATATATATATATATATATATATATATATATATATATATATATATATATATATATATATATATATATATATATATATATATATATATATATATGTATGTATATATGTGTGTGTGTGTGTGTGTATAGTGTTGAACACTTAAGATAACACAATCACAGGTGATAGATTCTCTCCCAGAAAAGTTATGCAGTACATCTTTAAAATAAGTAAAATGTACACACAGTTCCTGTAGTAGCAAGAAGTACCATAATCTTGGCAACAATTGTTATGTCACCTGCAGAATTCCAAAGAGCCATTTCTGAAAAATAATTGGGAACCAGAGCGAAGCCTGTATCCTCTCTGACCTGAATGTACAAGGAAGAGTGAAAATCATTACTGACACGCTTTGAGCTCTACCACTTAAGTGCACTAAACAGTGAAGGCGTCGGCAGCAGCATTCTAATATAGACTTTATTATTCTCACTATAACGTTGCTTTCAAGAAGGAAACCGCCCTCTCATAGCGCGCACTTGGAGAAAGGATTATTCTATTTTTTGAATGGCCTTTTCTGCAACAATAGTGTCCCTAAAAGTCCTCATGGGACACTTTCTCTCCCCTCCTTTCAGCATTATTTCATTCAGGGCAAGCTGTATTGAACTATTGAATACATAATGGTTTAAAGCTGACAACATCTATAAAAAGGATGAGAAAAAATGTTACTATAACTGCATTTTGGCTAGCCTCATTTCTACATTATTTATTATGATCCAAAATATTGAATCTTATGATTATTTCTCACAGACTGGCTACGCAAACTAGACATGTTAATGGTATGGCCATGCATTTGAGCAATATGTGCCTTGCCCCAGTTTATATCTATCTATAAAGTGTACATTAGCATGCTAGTCTTTAGCTTTACTGTGACAGCAAAACTCAACTCTGGTCTCTAAGAGTTATGAAAAGTGCTTATAAACTCATCACCATGAATAACTAGGATATTCTGAATGCATAAAGTAAGTAAGGAATAATAACTTGGAAAGGCAAACTGTTTAAAATGAACTAGTTCTGTTTTCCACATTTTTTAGACAATAAAAATCAGGTACAGGGCCCTGAAAATACTTTCAACTGACAGCACGTCTTTCTGTAAAATTTTGTGTGTATTTATACTGACAGAGAAAATGTTGAACTTTTGTTTAATGTGGCTAGGCTCAGTAATTACAGAGATATTAACCATAAACCTAGTTAACACATCTTTCTATTGAAATATTAAGATTAGATTGTGGTTTATCGCTCACAACGTCTATGAAAAGAATGGGAAAAACGTTACTATAACTGCATTTTGGCTACCTTCATTTCATTTACATTATTCTGTATGATCCACAAATGTTGAACCTTATCATTATTTCTTGCAGACCGGCTCTACAAACTTGCAATATTATTCTTATGGTCATCTATTTGAGCAATATGTGTCATGCCCCAGTCGATATACTATATATATACTGTGTATATACACTGCTCAAAAAAAATTAGAGGAACACTCTTTAATCAGAGAATAGCAACCTATCAATCAACCTTCTGAGATATCGATACGGTCAGTTAAGAAGCATAGGGGGTGGTTAATCAGTTTTAGCTGCTTTGTTGTTTATGAAATAAACAACAGGTGCACTAGAGGGGCAACAGTTAGACAGCCCCCAAAACAGGAATGGTTTTCCAGGTTGATGCCACTGGTATTTTTCCCTGCTCATCTCTTCCGGCAGATTTTTTTACTGACTGACTTTTTCCTTTGGCTTGGATCAACATTATTGATAGCATGGTGTGGTACCTGGAGGCTGCAGAGGTTGCACAAGTGGTCCAACTCCTACCTGGATGGCACATATGTGCCATTGAAAGAAGGTTTGCTGTGTCTCCCTCCCTGTGTGAATGTTTCTGACCAAACGATCAGAAACAGACTCCACAAGGGTGGCCTGAGGGCCCGATGTCCTGTAGTGGCCCCTGTGCTCCCTGCCCAGCACTGTAGAGCTCGATTGGCATTTGTCATAGACCACCAGAATTGGCAAGTCCTGTGCTCTTCACTGATGAGAGCAGGTTCAACCTGAACATATGCAACAACGTGAAAGGGTCTGGAGGCGCTGCGGAGAATGTCATGCTGCCTGGAACATCATTGTTGCATGACCGGTTTGGTGGTGGGTCAGTGATGGTCTGGGGAGGCTTATCTCTAGAAGGACGCACAGACCACTACAGGTTAGATAATGGCACCCTGACTGCCATTAGGTATATGGAGGAAATCCTTGGACAATTGTCCTATGCTGGTGCAGTGGGGAGGCTGATGCACGACAAGGCTCGACCTGTGGCCAGAGTATGCATGCCATTGAATGGCCCTCACGTTCACGTGACCTAAGCCCTATAGAACATCTCTGGGACATTATGTTTTCGGTCCATCCGGCAGCGCCAGGTTACTCCTCAGACTGTCCAGGAGCTCAGTGATGTCCTGGTCCTAATATATATATATATATATATATATATATATATATATATATATATATATATATATATATATATATATATATATATATATATATATATATATACACATATATATACATACATACACACATACATATATATATATATATATATATATATATATATATACATACATACATATATATATATATATATATATATATATATATATATATATATACATATATATATATATATATACATACATACATACATACATACATACATACATACATATATACATATATATACATATATATATATATATATATATATATATATATATATATATATATATATATATATATATATATATATATATATATATATATATATATATATATATATATATGTCATATGCATAATGTGCTGTCTACATCTATTTTTAAAAGCCTTTTATTGCAAAACTTTGTTCTGGCCCCTGAGAGTTGTGTAAAAAGCTTATAAACTCATTGTGGTGAATAATTATGATGCTCAGAATGCAAATGGTAAATGAGGAATAACATTGGACCTCTGCAAACTGTTTAAAATGAACTAGTTCTGTTTTGACATTTTTAAGACAATAGAATTCAGATACATCACATATTTTTGTTAATACTTTTCTTTACTCATACTGACAGAAGAAACTGGACAGTTTTAGTTTGATGTGGATAGGCCCAGTAATTACAGAGATATTAACCATAAACCAGGTCAACATCTCTACAACTTTCTGCACTAGTTGATTCGAGGTGAGTTGTATTGAAATATTGAAGAGATTGTGGTTTATGGCTGTCTATAAAAAGCATGGGGAAAACTTCACTGTAGCTGCATTTTGGACACCTTCATTACTCATCTCAGGTTGACGCCAAGTAACTTTCCGAAAAGCCCAACGCAATATGTAAAAAAATAAAAAGTGTTATTGTTGAAAAATGGCAATCCGTGCCACAAAATGGAACTTGTTTATCTGCACAGCGCTGTCGGGATGAATTGAATAATATAAAAGTATTTTTGTAAAGTGCCTTTGAAAGCTCCGAGTGTCAGCTAATGTGATAATAAAGGTGGGGGTGCTGCTTTCTGAATAAGATTGGTATCGCTCAAAACATGCAGGGAAAAATGAACAAATTGAATAAGGTGTTTTGCTATAAAAAATATACAACTAGTGCAATAAAATAACAGGGGTGTATTCAGACACATCCCATTGTTGGGTTAGAAACTTGAGAAGTTTACTTGGGTGGAACATTTTAGCAGGATATGTTGACTATAGATGGTTTATTATCAATGATTTTAGCTGATGAGACCAACCATCAGAAGCTGGCACAGAAATGCTTAACATGTAACTTTAGCCAAATTATAGACTGGGGACAAGAGCATATATTTCATATACTGTATAAAGAAATGTGATGTCAACTATGGCATTAAGCTATAGTCAAATGAAGCTAGCAGGTTATGGGGCAGATTTGGAGCTGAGTTCCATATTTGGAATTCTGAATCACAGCAACCAAAGAGTCAATCTGAAGCGATGCTGTTTGCACTGTTGGTTTAGCAGGCAGAAGTTCATATCTTAATTTACAAACAAAATAGCAAAATAAGAACACCAGGATCAGGTAGCATGGATAACACAAAATGATGAGCCAGAGAGAGGGATGGCAATTTTTCAATAGAAAGTGAGCCAGAGTTGCTAGAGCCAGAGTTGATGGATTTAGAGCACACGCATAAGCACTTCCTATTATTTATTTCACATTTTTGATGTTTTTATTCCAATGAAAAACATGAGTCCTTACTGTGAACAGGCTTGCATCTCCACAAACCTGACTCTTTTGCAAGGAGAATGTACTGAAGTTCCAAAGGAAACTGCAAATAATTAGCACTATAAAATGGCAATCAATTGAAAAATGGGAGACAATGGAAGTAAGCCAGCCTAAGACATACTAAAAAGATTAAGAAATATTAATTATTAAGAAATAATTGTGAATTGTTCCACTGAATGGCATTACACCACCAGGCCAAGTCAGATCTATGGAGAGGTGAACCCATTCACAATAAGAAAATGTGTGCTTCAATGTATTTTTCAAGTATAACATTGTATTTGAATGAATGCAAGATTAGCCTATTTTGCATTTATTTTAATATGTAAAATATTCCTTGTAAAGCAACAGCATTCCCGTGGAAACAAGCCAGGAAAGTTACACAGTGCACTTTTAAGATTTACATGCTCAATATTCATTCACTGTCCACACTCAATTTAGGACTAACAACCTCTACAACGACCACCCTAAGCTCTCGCTGATACACCGCATTTATAAAGGAACTGATGGTGAAATGTCCTGCCCACACACATCAACAGTAAGAAAACGGCTAGAATATAGTAAGTTTTTACATATTTACAGTGCTATTTCCTCCACTAATCCATTGTTTTACGACTCTCTCAACCCAAAATATAACTTAATTAAAATATTACCAGTAAAATCAAAGAAAAACACATTAATAAAGGAAAGGAGGGTGAAATGTCTTGCCCAAAGACACAACAACAGCAAGAGCTTGCCAGAGTTAGATTACTTTTTACATAGTACTTTTTCATTGAAGCCTGAATGCTATTTCCTCCACTAATCCACAGCTTTACTGGCTCTGTCAACCCAAATGGGAAGCATGGCTGCATTAACACATTACCAGTAAAATCAAAGACGAACACGTCTGAATGTAGCTAGTGACAAACTACAAATTAGAATTTCACTAAATCTGTTTTTTAAATGAGAAATTACCATTAATTCCATCATGTGCATATGGCGAGGGCCCATCTGTTGGCAGGGGCTCGAAAGGATTTGTATAAAACCCCATGTTTAAGAATACAGTTTTAATCAGAATGTAATCACCGTGCATAGCCATATATCCTGCATTAGCATTACCTATACCATAAATATGAAGAAACGAATGCATTTTTAAGAAGTCATTACAGCTCCATGCATTTTTTTAAAGAGCCCATATTAGGCTATTTTCTGATCTCTGTTATAATGTTGTTTCCTCATCACAAATAGACCTAGAGCTGTGTTTTGTTTCAACTGCACATGTTTAACACAAATCCTGAGTATTTAGGCTGAGTTCTCCTCTCAAACAGAGAACAAGATGTCAAGTGGTACAGGAAATACAGAAATACAGGAAATGCTTCACTGTGTTTTAAAACTCCATACACCTTCACTGGAATGATTTGGATAATTTCAGCCCTGGAATTGCCCCTCTCTACTGAACTAAAGGTAAAAGGAGCTGTTAACTTGAAAATTACCACTTCATGACATCACAAGGTGAAAGATTGGAGATTTAAAAAAGGGTTACTCAAATGTGTGGGAATGAAACAAAACACAACTTGTTTTTGAGGAGGGTCAAGATTCAAAAATTCAAAAAAAAGAGTAATTTCTGTGTAATATGTGTAATATAGAGCCGGAAAACCGTGCTTCCTTCCTATTTCCTAGCCCTGATTTCCCTTGGGCTATAGTTAATTACATGATCCATGCTCACGTTAAGATAAGAGCCTTCCTGATTGAGTTACATATGCCGGTGATTTGCCATTTTATTTTGTTTGAGTATTTTTTATACGGTTTGGACATTGCAATGTGTAGATATCACACGGTTGCCATGGATATTAGCTTTAGAAAGGGGAAAATAATTACTGGTAGAATTGACAGCACAGTGGGGTGTTTAATTGCTTCTTTACGCATTTAAAGGTGAAATAGGACCTATTTTCAGTCATGCATAAGTAGAAGATATTGAAAGTGGAAATGCAGAAGCCGAGTAATCAAAACTTCGGCTCTGATAAATACAGATTCACAAAAAATGCTCTAAAATGTGGTCTGGTTACAAAATTAGATCTATGTGGATCATTATGTTATAATTTGCACATTTTAAACATATTCATATTCATCTAAAATGATTTAATAAAAAAAAAAAACTAACAAAAAAAACAATCAGCTGACTTCCACCACAGTGCCAAACGAGAGCTGAGGTTGCACAATAAAAAGTCATGAAGCTCTCGGCCCCTCCTGTAGATAGAGCACATCACACTAGCAAGTAGCTTGTGTGATTTCATTTGTACCAAAATGTCTACAGAACGCTGCTGAATCCTACGAGCTGATTAAGTAAATACAATTGAAAAATGAATTAAGTACATACCACTGGGTGTGTACCGGTGGCAGTGAGAACAGGGATCGATCGGCAATATGGCATTTTGAAAATAAGCTATTAGAGATTGCTCAAAGATGCACAAATTATTCCAGATACAACTTTGTGAGGGAAATGAGAAAGAGAAACAAATGTAACATGATTAAAAGCTATGAAAAGCTGATTTAGCAGAAAAACTGCTTTAAAAGTTACACAGTGGGGCTTTAACATAGATTTTACAATGTTGCATTTCTACATCTTCCACTAATCTACAATATATGTTACAGCTGTTTTAAGAAATACCTTGACAAAAATGCATTTTTATTGTGCTTGGATTCACCTCTCCACAGATCTGACTTGTAACTTGACCTAGTGGTTTCACCTGCTTGTCTTCAGGGAGATAGATAATCCTGTGGAACATTCTAGGCAAAGCAATAATACCTCCTTGAACACAAGGCAGTTACATGAACAATCCCACAACATTTTTAGAAGTAGATTAATTTAAAAGACAAGAAGAAAACTAAATAAGCAAAACAGCAGGTTAGTTATGATACAAAAAGCAGAAGGCACATAATGATGAGGTCACTATTTTCCATTCAGCAGTCCATCTACAAATGCAATTAAATCTGGTTGAAACTAAAACCATAAACCAGAGCCCTCCTCAGTGACAGATCTATGGACTGATCGTTATCTCTCAGCTGATTTGGTGTTATACTGAATCAACCCTCGTCTCCCAGTGATTCACATCCAGAAAACGTTAACACTGGATTTGCTTCCTCATTGTAGTGCCCTAGTTAAGATAAAATAACTTTTATTTGTCCCACAATGGGGAATAGGGCTGCAAGATTAATCACAAACAAACTGAAATGCAGTTTGAATAGATGTTATAAGCAAATCACAAAAGCTGCACAAAGGTTTAAGTACTATTATTTCCTTCACACACAACAAACTACCCTCTTATTCTACATAAAAGCTGCTCATCCTGTAGTTTAGATTTGTACAAACATGTTCTGAAAAGTGATTGTTGTATTAGTTTGTCATTTCATATTTCAGTCTTTTTGTCAATTCTTCTGGATGTGTTTAAAATGTGAACTTTGAACTGAATCCTATTATTAAAACATTAAAACAAATAGTTCGGCCCTGTGTGAGAAATTTTAGTGTTGCAAGTCTACATCAGACCTAAACTGGGCGCTGTCCAGTGAATGCACTCAATATGATATGATGTGCTTTCAGAGTAATTCATAGCTAATGACATCCGAGGTTCACTTGGGCTTTAAACCTTTATTACCTATAGCTCTGTGCACAGTGCAGACCAAGAATCACATTCACTAACTATAGAAAAGCCCGTTATTTACTGTTGACAACTTTTATCATAAAAAGTAATCTGAAATTCCTACATTTTATACAGAGCTTTTAAACTTGTTGTAACACTGTTCCCTCATGAAAGAAAAAAAAACCCAAACAAACCTTGAGTTGTAGTTACCTTCTTTCACACTGGTTTCATTCGTAAAAAGTCCTTCCTTGTGTATCAGAAAATACTTGTTTTGAATTTTCCAGAATTGTTTCTTCATAGGCAGTTTCTAAGTCCATAAATCATTGCCAGACTTGCCAAACTGCATTCATTACAGCTGTATGTTTATATTAACTAACATAAACCTTTATTCCCCATATCAATATTACGGTATGTGGAGTAAAAGTCAAAGAATGTTCTATGCATGGCCATTATTTAAATGTTAAATTAAACATGAGGTGCCAAAGTTACTCAAGAGCATGTTTAAAGGCCAAAGAGAACACAAATAATGGATAATGTGTTCTTTGGGGCTATTATACTTCTGTTGTGGGTTTGAATTCCTAACACATCGCAGATCACTAAAATGCTACATTCACCAAAAAACAATGTATTAACATGTTTAATAAGTTTCAGTTTCAGGAGTTCTCAGTTCAGGAGTCCCCTCCCATTGCTAAATCATTCCCCCTTCAGAGTACTACTCCATTACTTAATCAATGTGCATCCTGCCAATGAAAGTACTGCACAGCATCAGATTTGTCAAGTTGTTGTGTACAGTTTTGAATTGTGTTTTTGTATATTTACAGAGAATTGCTGTGCAGGAAAATGGGTGATGTAGGCTTATGAACTAAGTATTGTACAGAATCTTACAGCTAACTATAAGGAGGGTTCAAATAGGGCCCGGGTGAGATTGCTAGATTACTCAAACATGGATGCATGGCATATAAAACAACTTCAGGCATGTTTTTGATGAGGACACAATTTTATAACAGGGCAGAAAGCTCCAAAAAGTTAATTTTGTGCAATCTCCCCTCTTTAATATATGTGAAACATTTGATTAGTAGTCTTTTTTTTTCTTTTTTTAGATCATTTCAAGTTTTGCTCTTCGGGCTCTGAGGACACAAGTTAAAGTTATGGAAAGAGTAATAACTTTTCCTACATCTGCCATCAGCCCGAAGTTCCCATGAATGCCATGTCACTGCAAGTTATTGAATCAAAACTTATCCAATTTCAAGTTTAAGATGCTTTTTTGAGAACACAGCCGGGATTTGATTTATAGCAGCCCATAAGAGTGGTGATAGACGCATCAGAGGAGGAGATGGGAGATGGCTTGGCTCTCTCAGAAAAGGCTAAGACGTTATTGTTTATTTCCAGCACATTAAAGTGAAGACAGCATCATCAGCACTGTGCCACAGGCCGGACCAAGCTGTCAGATCACACAGCCTGCTGGGGTTCACTGATTTCTTTGGACAAGTTAAAAATGCATCAACTTTTAGTAAGGTGTAAAAAGGCTATTAGTACTTGGGAAACCTTTTTTTTTTTTTTTTTTTTTTTTGCCACCCATTTGTATAAGAATATCTAATTTCTTTACACACTTAGGGTTTTAAAGTTTTCTGTCTCTATGAAGAAAAGCAGGTGACGATGCCAGGTCAAATTATGGGGCAGATCTGTGAAGAAGCAACCATTCTCACACTCAGATCACACAGCCTTCTGGGGTACACAGCTTTTTGTGTAGAAGTTAGAAGTAGTTAATTAGTAGTTCACAAACTTGGTAACTTTTTTTTTTTTTTGGTCTTAATTTCTTTGATTTTATTTTAGAAAAGATTAATGTTCATTATCTATGTGATATTTTTGGCAGACAGTCTGCCCTGCTTATCACCAGGGATTGCTTTGGCTCTAATTTTCCAGAGTATGGCATTAAACTGTTCTATCTCTATGGAAACAGGCAAATGACGATACCCGGTGAAAGTACGGGATAGGTCTATGGAGACAAATCCACTCACAGTAAGAATGCATCTTTTCAAGGTATTTGTTTTGGCAATAGTAACCAAATGCATGAAATATACACAGATTTACAAAGACAAGCAGCGTTATAGGCAATTGTATCAAATAAACTTCTTGGCCAAAAAAAAAAAAGTAATCACCTGGATTTTATGAAGCAAATAGGTATGAGCCTTCTCCAATTGGTCAGGTATAGGTTCAGCAGCAGTCTGTGCTCAAAGAATGAAGTCAGCTGACTACCTGAATATACTGAATGACCAGGTTATTCCATCAGTGGATTTTTTTTCCCCCTCATGGCACGGGCATATTCCAGCATGACAATACCAAGATTCATTGGACTCAAATTGTGAAAGAGTGGTTCAGGGAGCATGAGATATCATTTTCACATATGGATTGGCCACTGCAGAGTCCAGACCTTAACCCCATTGAGAATCTTTGCGATGTTCTGGGGAAGGCTTTGCACAGCGATCAGGCTCAACCATCATCAATGCAAGATCTTGGTTAAAAAAATAATGCAACACTGGATGATAATAAATACTGACATCGCAGAAGCTTAACAAAACAATACCACAGCGAATGCATGCCGTAATCAAAGCTAAAGGTGATCCGATGAAATATTAGAGTGTGTGACCTTTTTTTTTGGTGCCGACTTTTTTTTGGCCAGGCAGTGTATATACTGCCATACTATGGGTGATTTGAGGCAAAGCAATAATAATACGCTAGATCTGGAGAAGGACCATGGAGTGCTACAATCCCCAAAATGCAGACAACTAATGGACAAGTCTAAGCTAATAAACTTACATTTTTTTTATACTATTTTACATAGATAGATCGATAGATAGATAGATAGATAGATAGATAGATAGATAGATAGATAGACAGATCAGCAGAAGATTTTTTTTGCATACCTCAATGGAAACTGCCATTATTGCAAGACAGCACCAATGCCTTGGCAGTGGTTGATGTTATTCAATAGCTTTTTGCCTTGATTGTAATTTTGTACGCCACTGTAAACTTGTATTTATCCAGTGCATGTTTTGTACAGACTTTTGCACAGTACAGTAGGTGCAGGCGTAATGACTAAACACATTAGCATTGGCTACGCTAATCACCTTCAGAGGAAAGTCAGAGAGCAGAACTCCAACTGCATTAGCCGAGGGGAAAAAACGAGTTTGTAAACTTTATACAAGACAAGCAGGAAGCTAATGTAGCTTTCACATTTCCATCAAAGTTCCTCTGCCTGATTGAGTCTTGGATGCTCAGAAGACATGTTTGTTTTGACAATGCTCTGCACTCCAAATTAATGCAAGTTATGCTATTCTCTTCAATAAATGTAAGAAGAAATGCAAAGAGGAGGAAGAAGAGGTATATTGCTACTACTATTACTACTAATACTATAACAACTACTACTTAATTACGCCCACTACTACTACTGCTACTACTACAACTACTACTACTTAATTTCTCCTCCTCCTCCTACTACTACCACCACTACTACAGGTTATAGACTTGTGACAGCTTTACTGTATGGGTAAGCTAAAAATTAATCATTATTAGTATTTGTATTAGTATTATGTATGTATTTATGTATGTATGTACGTTATGAGTAAAATATTTTTTTTTTAATTTCTCCAATGTGGAAGTAAAAGGCTTTCAAATAGTTAAATATATTGTTAGTTTTAGGACTAAGTAGTAAACTGGAGTGTGAAATGACTGCCATACCACCACCTCGGCCTGTCGTTCTGGCACTCTGAATATTCAAGTAAGTAGGTGGAGTAGACTCATTTAATTTAACATAGTCATCCTGCAGGAGTCATGTTTCAGTTAGATCGAGAAGATCTTGGTTGTGGTCACCAATTAACTTAACTACTTTACTAAAAGAGATTAGGAGGAAAGGGAGCTAATATTAAAAAGTGACATCCTACTACTACTACTACTACTACTACTACTACTATTACTGGTACTGCTGCTACTGCTACTACTACTACTACTACTACTACTACTGCTGCTGCTACTGTTACTACTACTACTACTACTGCTACACCACCACTGCTATTGCTGCTACTACTACTACTACTACTACTACTATACTGCAACTTCAACAAACAGCTACTAATTTTTACTATACTCTAAATGTTTCACTTCTTTACTATAGTGCGGAGCTACCCAATACTACACATTCACACACACATAGTTTGCAATGACAGTAACTGGGGTCAAATCATCAGTTTTGAGCAAAAATATCACCCAGCTGCTCTGGTGCTGTCCTTTTGCTGTGTAATCCGCATGCCTGAGCTCACATGTCACTGCTGCCCATGTCCCTCCTGACACATCCTGGTTTGACAAATTACATGCTCTGAGTGTTGGCTGCCACTCATGTGCTTTCAAAGATAACAGGAAAAACACTACTGTCTGCACATCCACAAAGAAATAGACTGTGTGATCTTCTAATGCAATTCCCACAAACCCCTGAGGCAGCCGCTATAATATGTACATTTGTGAATCAATTTGTGCTGTGACTTTACAAATGAAAACCACATTAAATCACATTCTGAATATTGTCAAATGTGGCTCACAACACAGCTATTAAAGGCACTGTAGCTCACTCATTTTACAGTCTGAAAAAGAACGTGAAAAAAACTACAATACCAGTCAAAAGCTTGGACACACTTTCTTGTTCAATGTTTTTTGTTTCTTTATCTTTATCTTTACCACGACTTCTCATATACATACAGAAGACATTAAATATATGATGTAAGATGTATAGAATTATGTAGTAAAGGTGGTGGTGAAATATCTCCACTGTTTGCTTTATGGATAATGCTGCAGACCCTTGGCCTTCTCTCAGTGAGCTTCATGATAAAGTGTCCTGAAATGGTTTTCACTTCACAGCTGTGCCATGTCAGGGTCAAGGAATGCCAAAAGTGCCATCCATGGATCAAAGCTGAGGGTAAAGGCTATTTTATTAGTACCGCTGGACTGGCAGACCGGGGTGGTGGTCCCTCTGTATAAGAAGGGGGACCAGAGGGTGTGTTCCAATCACAGGGGAATCACACTCCTCAGCCTTCCCGGTAAGGTCTATTCCAGGGTGCTGGAGAGGAGAATCCGACCAATAGTCGAACCTCGGATTCAGGAGGAGCAGTGTGGTTTCAGTCGTGGAACACTGGACCAGCTCTATACTGTCCATCGGGTGCTCGAGGATTCGTGGGAGTTTGCCTTACCAGTCCACATGTGTTTTGTGGATCTGGAGAAGGCATTCAACCGTGTCCCTCGTGGTGCCCTTTGGGGGGTGCTCCGGGAGTATGGGGTCGGGGGCCCTTTGCTCAAGGGCTGTCCGGTCCCTGTATGACCAGAGCAGGAGCTGTGTACACATTGCCGGCAGTAAGTCAGAGCAGTTCCCAGTGCATGTTGGACTCTGCCAGGGCTGCCCTTTGTCACCGGTTCTGTTTGTTGTATTTATGGACAGAATTTTCTTGGCGCAGCAAGGGGCTGGAGGGGGTCTGGTTTGGGAACCACAGGATCTCATCACTGCTGTTTGCAGATGATGTTGCCCTGATGGCTTCATCGAGCCAGGACCTGCAGCAGGCACTGGGGCAGTTTGCAGCCGAGTGTGAAGTGGCTGGGATGAGAATTAGCTCCTCTAAATCTGAGACCATGGATCTTGACCGGAAAAAGGTGGCTTGCATTCTCTGGGTGGGTGGTGAGTCCTTGTCTCAAGTGGAGGAGTTCAAGTATCTCGGGGTCTAGTTCACGAGTGAGGGAAAGATGGAGCGTGAGATTGACAGGTGGATTGGTGCAGGGTCTGCAGTGATGCGGTTGCTGTATCGGTCCATTGTGGTGAAGAAGGAGTTGAGTCGAAAGGCAAAGCTTTCGAATTATCAGTTAATCTATGTTCCTACCCTCACCTATTGTCATATGCTCTGGGTAATGACCGAAAGGACAAGATCGCGGATACAAGCAGCCGAAATGGGTTTCCTCCGCAGGGTGGCTGGGCACACCCTTAGAGATAGGGTGAGGAGCTCAGTCACATGGCAGGGGCTCAGAGTAGAGCCGCTGCTCCTACACGTCAAGAGGAACCAGCTGAGGTGGCTCGGGCATCTGCTCAGGATGCCTCCTGAACGCCTCCCTTGGGCATGTTCCACCGGGAGTAGGCCCCAGGGAAGACCCAGGAGGGCCTATGGCCGTGTCCCAATTCGCCACTACGCCCTTAAAATCACCCTTGCCGTGTGGGTCTAAGTGCGTTACGTCATTTCTGGCGCGACAAGGGCTGTCCCATTTCAACGCACCCTTACGCCCGTGTGACGAGTGCACGCAGCTAAATGTGCCCTACGTTTCCAGCGTTTCCGTGGACATCATACGTAACCAAAGCGTCCATCCATGCAGACTTCACGCACTTATATATCCCATGATGCACCGCGCCTACGCAAAAAAAAGAAGAAAATGTTCGTCCGCTACGCAAAACACGTTCAAATGTTCGTACTGGTTTATGTCACATACAACAGAGCGACATGAAACTGTTTAATCTGAATAAAGATCTGTACAGTTTGAGGATTAAACATGTGCAGCTCTGACACACTCAAGTTTATTTTACAGAACTTTCTTCTGGGCTGGTTTGAGGAAACAAAAGAAGTTACACTGAATAAATGAATGTGCTGATATTCCTAGACAATAATGATAATAATAATAATGCATTATTGTCATTAAAAATATTACAATAATAAGAATAATGTAATAAAGTTTGTTTCTGGTGTAAGAGTCAAAGAGCAACAAGAATCTGAAACATAAAGTCAGAAGATTTAATGAGATCCACAGGTAAAGTGAACAATGAAACAACAGATTCTCAGGAAAAGGATAGAAGAGTCTGAGATGTGACTGTGGCAGATTTTATAAGGTCCCCCAGAGAGAGAGAGAGAGTGTGTGTGTGTGTGTGTGTGTGTGTGTGTGTGTGTGTGTGTGTGTGTGTGTGTGTGTGTGTGTGTGTGTGTGTGTGTGTGTGTGTGTGTGTGTGTGTGTGTGCGAGTGTGTGTGTTTGTATGTGTGGGTGTGTGTGTGTGTGTGGAAGGGGGGGGGGGGGGTGTGTGTGCGTTTGGTGGCACGTGTCATTTACCTTCACATTAGTAAATCATGATATCAGTTTGATGTAGCGCTGCACTGTTAGAAAATCCCTCACAATAATAAAATAAGATGAACTGGCCAGACACAGAAAGACAACAGCGCCCTCTACTGGTATTAAAGTGGTTTAGCCAAGGATCAAATTAAACCTGCCCAAATACCGAATCGTTGAACTGTAATATCCCACTTTATGTACAACTAATCAGTGTTCTCTGGTTTATAGACTCTGAATGTATGAATGTCATTACGTTTTAACAAGGTTTATTTTGTTAAAGTTATGTAGTAACTACAAGTGGGGAAAAAATCACCTCAAATCTTATATTTGCCTATTGAAATTCAAAGAGAAATATTAATTCCTTACTTCATTCAATCTAAAGAAAGAAAATAGAAATAAAAGGCTGCGACGACATCTTGACTCTTCTTCTGTTAAATAATAAATAATTTAAAATAACGTACGTGACGTACGTCACGTACGTCACGTACGTAACGTACGCGCAAAGACAGCGGTGGAAGTGCGGTCTGTGGTGTAGGGCTGTCCCATTTCGACAAGATGGCGGCTACAATGAGAACTACCATTCTCGACCGGAAGTTTAAAGCCATACTTTGCGACCCGCACTTCTAAGGGTGCATTTGGCGAATTGGGACACGGCCTATGTCTCTCGGCTGGCCTGGGAATGTCTTGGGGTCCCACCGGACAAGCTGGAGGACGTGTCTAGGGTGAGTGAAGTGTGGGAGTTCCTGCATAGACTGCTGCACCGCATAAACGGAAGAAAATGGATGGATGGAACATGTAATTGTAACTGATTTCTATAGGTGTCATTTAGAGTTACTGTTAAACATGCGGAGGTTTGAGAGTAGGTTTGAAAAGAAAATAAAGCAGTACAGTGGCTGGCGAGACATCCTGACAGCCAGCCAAAGACATTGTGTGGGCTGGAGCAGATATGGCGCCGGATTCACACATTTAAACACAGGAAGAAAGGAGGGGAAATGTTTTTTGTGCCATTTATTGCAATGATGATCTGCAGACACCTTTTTGACCAAGGTTCTATACAAAATAATATGTTCTGGCATTGGCACTCCTATAACTATATACATTACAGCTCTGCTACAAGAGGCTGGTTTTGATAATAATAGTAATATTTTACACTTGTATTGTTACTGATAAGCTGCTGCACTGTTGTATTTATTAATTCACTCCACACTCAGTGGTGATAAGTTACTTAAGAAGCCAAAGCTGCCCTGGGGCAGGCTGCCACACTGCTCCAACCACAAACCAATCACTGACACTCTAAAGTCAAACTAGGCAAAGTGAGTGAAATGTCTTGCTGAAGGACACAACAACGGTATACACTGGTTCGAGCAGGGATTTAACCAAAACCACACAGGGATAAGTAGAAAAGTGCTTTAAAACATTACAAATACTCCACTTAGCAAAATATTGTCTGAATATTGCCTTATATGGGCCAAAAAATTGGGATTTTAATATTTTTGTAAACTGAAATGTCACTAAAACCCATCAGTACGAGTTCAAAATGTAAAAATGGTCCTTATTAAAATCATTCATGGTGAAAAACCTTTCACAAATCTCATGCTAATGTGCACTTCCTGACAACATAATTATATATTATATATAATGAGATGCAGACAGTACACAGCAGACTTATTTTGACCTCAAGTGCTGCTTCTATAAGACATCTGTACGGGGGCAATACACTGCTCAAATACAGGCAGAGATATTTTAACTAATAATTAAGAATCTGTAAATGAATTGGGTTATCATTTTAATTGCTGCAGGTGTTATTAGTGGCATATGGGCCTTAAATTGCAGTGAAAAAAGTTCAAATTCGGCTTAAACTAAAATATCTTCAGAGTGCAAAAACAGCTTAACCTTACATGCTGACCAATTGAGACAAAACACCCAGGGCTGGTCATTTGGCTGTGGTCCACTTCTCGTGGCATTAACAATTAAACACAAATAGGCCCCATTGATCAGAGTCAGATCAGCCAGTGCAGACCATAGTAAGAGGTAAGCACCCAACATTAACCTCACAAACCCTGCTCTTATCCCTTGAACCCTTAAAACTCCCTTTCAGCTTTTCTATGGTGCCCTATTTATCACAGAGTAAACTGGTGACCTTGAGAAAATCTAGCACTACAACTTCAATGAGATGGGATGGTTATTTACTGTGTTAAAGGGATGTGCTCAGTAAGTATATATTGTGAAAACTGCTCTTATGAGACCAAGGAGTGTAGTCTCAATCTTATAAAACTTGCCTGGGATAGAGTTAGGGTCTCCAAAGTTCAGATGGGCATGACTGAGAGGTGGATTAGCCAATCAGGGACAAGCATGGTTTGTCCGTATCAGAAAAAAAAATAAAGAAAAAAAAAATCACAAGGGGCTGAAAAACATTCTGCAGAATCAATAGGCAAAGCATTTGAACTGTGTTAATCTGAGGTGAGATAAATTTGATTTTATTAGTAAATCATAGGTGACCACTGAGGTCCTTGGGTTACTGAGAAAAACTAATCAGTTTGACCAGGTTTAAGATGCAACAGAGGACATGGGGACCAGACTGTATAATCTCAATCTGTATAAAAAAGACGATATCGAGCGATATCAATCTGGACTTGCTTGGCAATAATTATATAGTATTTTATCATCCACAAAAGAGAAGTGTGCTATTGGATGTTGTTTTGGTTTTGTTTAACATTACAGCTAAACTAAGGTAAGTGGGGAGTAACTTTGGACCACTAAGGTAAGTGGGGAGTAACTTTGGACCACTAGTTCTGTTTATCACATTATTACAATGGTAAAAAGTTAAGGAAATCTTAAAATGTTTGGCTTCCAAAGTACACCTTACATCACATAACTTGGTCTAAGTGACGGTTATTCAAAACTAAACCAGGTCTGGACTGGTCTAAATAACTGAGTAACCAAGGACAGTTCAGAACTGGACTAAAGCTGGAGGTTATGCCATTAGGTCTAGGTTAGACAAAGTCAACGAGGGAAAAAAAAGGTAAAAGCAGGACAAGTAAAAAACACAAGCATAGCAGATCTAAACCTATTCTAAACAACATCTCAAACAGGACTATATTAAGCCTACAGAAGAGTGTGATTAAACCAGGTCTAAAAGAAAATCATTTATGCTTAAGCAACTATTTCAGAACCAATCCAGATCTAAAACAGGTCAAAGGCTAAAGGTCTAAACAAGGACTGTGTCTAAACTTGCAATATTCACATTTAAACATGCAAGTTCATCAAATACTAAACAAAGGGTTATTCAATGACTTATACCCTATTGGAGGATATGCCACCTGCTCGTCTCCATGGAGATGTTTTTGCCTTACTTAGAATGTTCCATAGTATTGTATTAAATGTACAGTACCTTGCATCTTTTGTGTCGCTCAAAAATACCTTGAAAAGCATGCATTCTTACTGTGAATGTGGGACACCTCTCCACAGATCTCACTGGTAACTTGGTCTGGTGAGATCACTTGCTTGTCTGCATACTATGGAAAATCCTAGGTAAAGTAATAAGACAAGTAAGACATGTGTAACATTTCAGGCAAAGCAATAACATATCCATTAAGACAAGTTGACAGTTGACAGTTCTTAACTAAACCAGGTCTAAACTGGGAGTAAACTTGGACTAAATAAGCCAAAATAACCAAGAGATCTTTAAGTACTATACCATAAAAAACTACTATCCAAGACTCTTTGATCTTCCCTCTTGTATTCTAAGCATCTCATTCATCACAGAACAATCTAATGACCTTGGGAGAGTCCGGCGCTAGAAAGAACGTGTCCTGCTGAAGATACAGAGCACGTGACAATGATTTCTTATTCTATTTAATGGAGGACTGCAAAGCTTTATCACTCCTTTGTTTTATTTTTATTTCAAGTCAAGAAGTGCACGGCAATCTTGTTACGAATGCAGGGTGGTTAAGTCAAAAAAGATGTCCTCAGCAGTCAGCTTGATTTAAGGTGGAGGGGGTAATTTCATGTTGCATTGGGGAAAGGGGGAAAACAGATGACTATGCTAGGCTCTGACACTTTCCAGTAAACATTACTCACAAGGATAAGAATAACTGGGCTTTGGAGCTTATACTAACAACAATACAGGCTCCCATATGCAGTACCATTGGTGCCTTGAGAAATAAATTGTTTGGGATCTATATGGCGGAAAACACATATTAATCTCATTGTCTGTGTATATTCAGTAATACAATAAATTTAACAGTTAGAATATGCATATTAAAGGGGGCTATTTTCAAGGCAGTTCAAATCAGTCTGCTAAAAGGGATGACAGTGGGACAGTGAGTTGCTCTTTAATGAGTCAGAGTCCAGTTTACACCTTGCCTGACACACTGTTAAGGTTACCGTTGTCGTTTGATTGGGTAATACACCCATTCACTCATTTACAGTAAGGAGAACAGTTGTAACTATATACAGCAAAATCAAATCACTTAAAATAATGGCAGTCTTCTGATCTTAGACACCTTGTTTCTATAGGTGCGCTCTAATACTGGGACCTCGAGTTAGGATGCCATCTACTGAAAATAGCAGGAATTATTATTGAATAAACAAGCCACTGCCAGGGTGAGTAACTTTTTCCGTGATGCAAACAGAAGCATGGAGTCGCAATGAGCTTGATTTGATGACAGAAAAAAAAAAAAAAAAAAATGAAAACAGCAAATAAGACTTCCTGACTTTACCTGTGACATAACAATCCTGGGAAATTCAATGTTAAAATTAGCAATTTACAACACCAGGGAAGTTTTTTGATGAGGGAACAATGTGGTAACATGGTTAAAAGCTCAAAAAGTCAACATGCATCATATGTGTTCTATAAATAACGTAAGAACAAAGTATACTTGACTACACATCCATGCAGGTGGATATCTACTGCAGTTTTAATAAAGAATTATTGCACAGTTTGAAAACATTGAGTTGGTAGGTCTTATAACAGGTATATCAGGTGGAGTGAGTCATTCCACTTCTGCAGTGGGGTTAATTGAACAGCCCTTTTATGAAAATGCAAATGAAGGTTTAGTGGAGATTCAATCACTGCTGCTATCTCATAAATCTTAGTCTAGTTAATCCAAACCCATTACCTGTGTCCTTAAAGGGGCCCATGCAAAGGTCACAAAGGATCAGTTAAACCTGGACTGTTTCAGTAGATGAATAGTCCAAAACACTATATTTGGATCATTCAAGCTGGTTATATATGTATATGTTATGTATTTTTTAAATGTATTTATTTAACAGATTTACCAAATAAAAGAAACAAGTCAGCTGACTTCTGCGTTACAAAGTTGTGGAGTCCAATGGGAGCTGACGGCGCCATAAACATCATCACAACAAAGAGCCGTGGAGTTGTCAGCCGCTCTTATGGATAGCTCTACATCACACTAGCGAGCAGATTTTTATTTATTTTTTCTTTCCAGTTGTACCAAAATGACTATGCAGTGTTACCAAATCCTGAAAATAAAACAACTATAATATGGTTAAAAGTCATTTGCAGAATAGGTCTGCTTTAAAGTAAAATGGCTCAAGTATATACATAATATTATATAACTACTAAACTACTACTGCTACAAACAGCAAGTTATTTCTTGCTACCTCTGGAGTTAACTTATTTTGGTTTATAAGGACTGATGCGTTTGAAAAGCAGTTCCACTTTCGGCTCCTCTCTGAGGGCAATATATTGAAAAATTGTAAATTTTCAGAATATGGAGCATATTGTCTATAATAAACGTAAATACGAAAATAAACCTGCACAGAAGACAGATACAAATTAAAAGTGTGCATTATGTCATAAAAATGTCTTAAATGTGCATTATGTCAAAAAAACAAACAAATAAAAAGCCCAATATATCTGTTGTGTCATTACTGTGCAGTCTCCCACACAGAGTGTCAAAATCACCATCATGTTTTTAATGAAATAAGGGGCTAATAGAGCTGTTTATACATTTAGACTAAGACTGTATAACTTAATCCTGCTATAATCATTTTTGGTTAGTGCTTTGAAACAGTGGCACATCCCATTCTCACTCCACATTCTCTCCATTCATGTAAACCAATCTAAAGCCACTGCAGTTCTGTTCCACTTCTGCAGGAGAGTTTGTGTTTCTGCTCTGTACAGCAACAGATACAAATGTTCACTTTTATTCATTTGTGACAGCTCTCGTCTCCATTTCATTAAAATAAAAGGGGTTTAGTTAGTTCTGTCATTCCCCACTGCAGCCTGTTCCACCTGCTGCAGAAATACATCTTAAAGGTCCTACATGTAATGGACTATTGAGGTTATTGTAAGTTATGTTTCATAGCTTAAACATATCAAACATTGAATCAAAATTGTCTTAAAATCAAATTAAAATAATACAGCCTTGATTAGGTCTGTCACAATAACAAATTTTGAAGTTTGCTATATCACTGAAGTAAATATTGAAAATAAACGATAATATTGAAACTAATTTATGCCACTGATGCAAAAACCCAATAGCAGATTCAAACCACAAAACTATTCTAAATCTAACATATTGTTAAAAAAAAAACAAAAAACATGAGCTTCAATAAATAAACAGCAGAATGAGACACTTTAGGCGTTAGTCTGCATCTGTAATGAGCCAGACAAGTTATTCATTCAAACTTCTTCAGTTCAAATCTTGTAATATTGACAAAAAATAACATACAATTTCTCAGCCCCAGATAAGCAGAAGAAAATCAGTGTATGGATGGATGGATCTTGCATGTATTCAGTTACCTTCATTTTTACTGTTAAAAGAACATGCATTCTTAATGCGAGTGGGCTAGCCTCTCCACAGATCTGACCTGAAACTTGATCAGCTGGCACTACCTATACTTGTCTCCCTGGAACCAGTTATTTTTTTCTGGCATATAGTTGACTATTCCAGGCAAAGAGATAACCTAATAACCTAATCTCCATGTAGACAAGCTGTCAGTGAAACGGTCCACTAGAAAAGTTACATAATGCTCCTTACTGCAGCAACTTTGTACGTTTTGCGTACAGACTAAACCATATATCATTCCCTATTGCATTTTCTCCCTGTTTGCTTGGTATAATTGTGAGAATTATTGCAGAGACATTGCTACAAAGATATTAGCAAAAGAAAGCCAGCCCCGTTTGACTGACAGCCCCATTAGATTCAAAGCCAAAGCCAGTTTCCCATCATTTACAATATCTGAGGAGAATTTTCCGCTCGGAGGATGTCTTGTGTAGGAGCAAAGTTTAATTTAAAATATTTACCATGGAAACGTCTCCTCACAGTATCGCCACCTCTTATCGTTACCACGGCGAGGAGAAAAATGACATCATAACTCGCAGTGCGGAGAAAGAGGCCAAGTTAGCACAGCAGCTCTGATATCTGGGCTGGAGCAAACGGAAAAGTCAAGTGCACCTGAACACACAGCCTCTTGGTTTATACTGTGATACACACACGCACGCATGCACGCACGCGCGCACGCACACACACACACACACACACACACACACACACACACACATATATATATATACATATATAAAACCTCATTTGGGATTAAAAAGAAAATATAATATAAATGAGTTAAATTAGACGTACGTGTTGACTTAAGAGTATTATACTTGTGCTTATACGGCTGCATGTGTCTATAAGACGATGTTTTTAAGACGCTGAGCTGTCTCATTATCTCACTATCTCTCACCGTTTCCCTCATGCAAAGCTGGGAGCACTTCACACCTCGACTGCCAGCTCTACAACTTTACAATCAAATCTGAAAGTAAAAAAATATATATATATATATATATATATATATATATATATATATATATATATATATATATATATATATATATATATACACACATATATGTACGCTGTAAAACACACATGGCTACTGCTGAAACTGTCTATCAATTATCCATGTAACTACCTCGTACCGGTATCCATAGTGATGTTTTCAATTTATCTGTATAAGACTTATATCAAGAATGGGATGACAAATACAATGGCCAGATTTTAGCATATATATATAAAAAATATTTTTTACTTGAAAAATAGAGATAGTTCATCTTAAATGGTTTGCGGTATTCCAAAATTAATCCTCACTTACATTATACATTCAGAACATCCTAATTATTCACCACAACAACTTTATAAAAGTCTTTCACAACTTTCAGAGGCTAAAAACGCTTTATAATTAGAAGCACACAGCGGTCTCATTTTGACCCCAAAAGCTGCTCTTACAATGTATACTAGAGCAAAATGATTTATACTTTATTACATGGGGAAAAGAGTCTGTTACCTCCTCAGAAACATTCCTGGAGTTGTGTTTTGTTTCATTCACATGTTTGAGAAATCCCTTATGAGTCTGTCTACATCTCCAAAGTTCAAAATCCTCTGTTCCACGGTTGAAATGACCCAGATGATTCTAGTGAAGGTGTATGGACTTTAAAAACACAGTGGAGCATTTACTGTATTGCCACATGACATCACAAGGTGGATTTTTTTTTCTGTTTGAGAGAAGAACTCAGCCTAAATATGCAGGCTTTATGTGTTAAACATGGGTGAATGAAACAAAACTCAACTCCAGGTCGGTTTGTGATGAGGAGACAACATTGTAATATAGATCAGAAAACAGCATAAGACGGGCCCTTTCAACTTAGTTATCTTATCAGTTACAGATGTTTAATTACTGGTGATACATTTGTTTAATACAGTATTCCAGTCAAAGCAATAACATCTCCATAGAGACAGGCAGGCGGCGACCTTCCCCCAGTAAAAGTCAAAACCTTAAATTTTCCAGCATATACACTAAGTGAACCACTACAAATTGATACTATACAATACAAAGAGATGCTTAACAGGCATCCCTTTTTACTAATTGTAGCATGTCTAGTTTAAGGTCTACTGCTTTTGTGGAAATCCACTCAGTTCCAATGCAAAAAGGAGGAAGCTCCAAGCACACTTTGGTAAAACAGGGAACAGGCACAAAGTAGACAAATAGCCAAAGTAAATGAGTTTGTGAGTCATCCTTCCCAAGTTGCGCGTTTAGAGTCGTTTTTCAGTTTAGCCGCTTCTCCTGAGCTTGGTCTGAAATTAGCACCTTCTCTGCTAATGTGCGAGCTGCTACACCGCTGAGTAATTACTGCTAGTGGGAAGTGTGCCACTGAAATAGACTCATAATGAAAGAGGGGCCTTCTTCATCGGCGGACATTTTGGGAGAAGATGAGCCCCACTGTGCAATGACGAGCACTGACAGCTACGGAGCAGATAGCACGTGTTAGCAAAGTGTGTAGCGCTCAGCAAGGGGAGGTTTAAGGGCACTTATAGATAGATGTTTTTTTTGTGTTTTTTTTTAATACCTAGCTAACAAACAGAGGCTGTAAACAATAAGTGTGTTAGTTTTAGTGTAGTTAACTCCTCCCTTCAGATATAGCTATGAGGCAATGTCCACCAGCAATCTGACCAAAACTGAAGAAGACGAGCAGCAAAACGTCTTCACTTAAAAAACTTGTTTGCTCCGGTGACTGAAATTACTTTTTCTTTACTATGGATCATACCTGGATGACTGGGATTACACAGACACCCAATCAAGATGTCGCTCTGATTCTAACATATACTATTAATTACAAATGCAGTCTATGATTGTGATCATAGAATGTAGTGGCCATAACAACACCATTCGAAACTAAATATTTTATTGAATGGTGGAAAGTACTCAAAATGGCAACTATAACTCTGGTCGACATCAAATACATTCCTCAGAATTTTCAAATAGACCATTCCATCAGCAGCATATTTACTTATTTTTACCCTTGACTTTCTACAACAGAAAACCACACATTTTCCCAACTCAATTAATGTTCACTTTCCAACATATTCAATGTGTATATATCTACACTACTGCAGTAAACTCACTGACCCTGCAGTCCAACTTTTCATAAAAAACATACACGCGTGAATCTTGTACCAACTACAGCCCACTCGGTGACATCTTTACCTCCTTAACACTGCCAACAGAATCATGCATACGTTTATCGATCACTCTATGCTAGCTCTATGCTAATGCTCCAGTAGTCATCTGCGTTCATCTGAGTTAATCAATTCTAAATAATACAGAGGTGCTCTATATATAACCAGAGTAACCAAAAATAGTACTCAAGTAAGAGTAATGTTACTTAGAAGTAGTGATCCAAGAAATTACTCATGTAAGATTAAAAAAGTATTTGGGTAAACTACTTACTTAAAGTAACTTCAAGAGAAAGATCCGATTTATAATTTGAAATTAATGAAATTTGAAGGACAAAAGTTTCAGTAACACACAAAATCTTGTATTTTCGAACAAAAATTAGATGAGGAACTACAACTTTTACTCAAGTAAGAGCACTGTTACACTGTGCTATATATTACCCAAGTAAGAGTACTGGTGCACTGCACTATATATTTCTCAAGTAAGAGTACTGTTTGTGTAAACCCTCAGTCATCCAGGTCTGATCCATAGCGAAAGACGATGTTTACATTTGTCAACTGCACAACCTGTTGTAGGAGTGAAGACGTTTCACTGCTCTTCCAAACGTACTATTCAGCCTTTAACGACCCTGCTGAGGATGGAGTTATAGATGGGGGAGAGATGATGTCTAAGGCCCCCATTCCTGTTTAAGGAAGGATTGTCTTTCATAACAGAAATAGCTTCTTCAACTCCACTCTCAAATCATTTCTTGTCTCTGCTAAAATCTGAACGTCACTATCTTCGAAGGAGTGGTTAGTGAATGAGATGGAGATGCACAGCAGACTGGGGTCCAGAGGAGCTTTTTTAGTACATCCTCTTATGAAGTGGCTGTTTAGTTTCTCCAATGTAATGCTCACTGCACTCTTCACTACACTGAATGGAATAGGCTACTTACTTTGTTTGTGGCTTGGTGTTTTGTCCATAGGGTGGACCAGTTCTTGTCTTAAAGTGTTTGTAGTTTTGACAAAGACAGGAATCTTGTACTTTCTGAAAATTATCTGAAGTTTTTCAGACAGACCTGCTGTGAAAGGAATAGTTACACCTTTCCTTCCAGGTTCAGAATACCCGTTGTCTTGTTTTTTTTAGCTCTCTTAGATCTATTGAAACCCCATTTTGGATACCCGCAAGCCGAGGGGGCTTTCTCCATGTGTAGCTCCTCCTTCACTTTACCCTCTGTGTTTGTGGGCACCACTTAAGCTCTGTGTTGTAGAGTACGGATAACTCCAAGTTTGTGCTGCAGTGGATGGTGTGAATCAAACAGTAGGTATTGGTCCATGTGTGTGTCCTCCCCTATAGTTACAGCACAATCTTAGAAGGCCAGTTTGTTCTCCTTGGCTTCTTCCCGTGTGAACTTTATGTTTGGATCCACAGCGTTAAGTATGTGCAGTAAAGGGTTCCAGATCTTGAATCTTGATTTTAGTCCAGTTGTCATCTATACATCGATACAAATGTGTGGGTGGAGTGCCTGGAAATGAGGCCAAATTGTTCCATGTATAAGTTAGCCATAATAGGAGAGACCGGTGAGCTCATGGCAGTGGGCTCAGTGTAGTGAAGAGTGCAGTGAGCGGTACATTGGAGAAACCAAACAGCCACTTCATAAGAGGATGTACCAACATCTGCGCGAAAGCTCCTCTGGACCCCAGTACGTCGTGCATCTCCATCTCAAAGCCACTAACCACTCCTTTGAAGATAGTGAGGTTCAGATTTTAGCCAGAGAAAAGAAATGGTTTGAGAGGGGAGTTAAACAGGCTATTTTTGTTAGGAAAGACAATCCTTCCCTTAACAGGAACGGGGGTCTTAGACATCATCTCTCCCCCATCTATAACTCCATCCTCAGACCCAGACCAAGACAACAAATGCAGGGTCGTTAAGGGCTGAATAGGGTAGTTTCAGCTGAAACTGGAGACAATAGCTGTTTACAGTTTCAGTGTAGTTAGTCTCTCCCTGCAGATACATATAAGGCAGTGTCCACCAGCAATCTGATCAGAACTGAAGAACTGGCTTGGATGAGCAGTGAAACATCTTCACTCCTACAACAATTTGTCCAGTTGACAGGTTTAAACTTCATCTTTTGCTATAAGAGTACTGTACAGTGCTCTTACTTGAGTAATATATAGCACAGTGTATGTGCTATATATTACTTAAGTAAGAGTACTGTTACACTGTGCTATATATTACTGAAGTAGGAGTAAAAGTATGCTGCAAGAAAAAAAAAATAACTTCTTTAAAACTCAAATAAAAATGTTACTGAGTACTACCTACCTCTGCATATAACATATCCATTTCTGGGTTCCACTGTAGCAGCAGAGAGACGTTGTTCTGGTACTGAAATTAAAGGCCCCCCAGCTACCATAGCAGAAATCATTACTCCCTCTCTCTCCACCTCTGGGTCACTAAACTAATCGTCATTCACCGGATGACAGAAAATCTTTCTCATGATGCCGATGGGCCCCGGTATAAGGTAGTGTTTAATGTTATCGACTACACTATATACTCACATATTGTTGTTTATGTGTGAGAGCACAGCTATGATTAAAGGTGTATGGGAGGATAAGTAATAGAGAGAGGAAAGGCCAGTTACAGTTTATAATGTGTTAATTTAAGGTATCTAGGACCCTTGCCAATGCCTGCTCCCAACAATATAGGTGTAATGTATTATTTCTGTAATGGAGCACTTTCTAACCACAGTAACGCACTGACCTCACAGTATTTCTCTACAACACCAAGATATATTCTATTGTAATCATTAACTGTTTCTTTGTAAAACACTTTTGCATTTAAATCAGCCCTATCATGCTTGTGTCTGCTTTATAGTTGCAGATCATCATGTTATAATTTGGTTAACACATTAGCCAGCAGTAGTTTTCTTTTTTCTTTTTTTTCTTTTTTGTACCAAAATGACTCCAAATAACACAGATTAAGAAAATACAATTGAAGAATGAAGTATAGAGCAGTCTGCATATGGTAGTGGCAGTGAAACCGGGGTTAATCGACAAAATGCCCAAATTCCAAAAATGAATCACTCCATAAACAACTTTGAGAGGGAAAATGAGAAGAAAACAACTATAACATAGTTAAAAGCTCTGAAAAGTTCATTTTACAGAATAGGTCTGATTTAACATTTAGAAGAAATAAAGAAATACGCAAAATCCCTATGTAGTGTGTTATGGATCTAAATCAAAAATCTGATTTTGTTGTGTGATATTTCCATTTCTTTAATGCCGACTCATACTGGACATATTCTGTTAAAGGACTTCAGAATGAATCCTAAATCCAGAATAAAATACAAGGGCACATAAGGACCAAACAGCAGTGATGTGTCTGTATTTGTGCTGCATTCAAGGTCACTGGTGGACTGGTTATTTTTCACTTGAAGTTTACGAGTTACAACTTCACAGTGTTGTAGCTGAATGAACTTGTGTATAAACAGTTTGGCTAATAATAAAGTGTAGGCTAAAGAAATGTAAATGTTATATGCACGTCTCACATGAAAACAAAATACCAGCGTATTTGACCTGTAACACATGTTCACATCATATAAGAGCTGCTTACTGTTGCTCTCTGGGTACATAAATCGGAATTACCAATTCACCCAGCGTTCCAGGGCATTAGAATGTCCCAAAAAGCCAGTTGGGAAAAAAATAATAATAATGTTTTGTGATCAGTCTTTAGAAACAGAATGAAAACCAAAGCTGACTTCTGTACCATCAACAGTTACAAGAACATCACTCAATGCTATTCATTAAAGCGGGGGTATATTATTTCTATGGGGTATTAACAACACGTATTTAGATTACCATGTTACCTTTTATTGTTTTGAAAATGCTATATTCGCCGAAAACAAAGTATTCACTTTTGTTCTTGACGCTCTGAGTCTCGCTCCCTTTGCTCCCTGTGCTAAGTCACTCCCTCTTCAGAGCACTATCACAACACAGTCAGCATGCATCTCACTAATGAAACTACTGCAAATCACATCAGGTTTGTCATGTTGTTGTGTACAGTTTCTATTATGTTTTTGTATATTCATGGAAAACTGTCGTGTGGTAACATGGGCGACATAGACTTGTGGGTGGAGAATCTTTCAGCAAACCATAAGGAAGGTTTGAATAGAGCTCAGATTGTAAGATTCCTAAAATACTCAAAAATGGATCACATCTGAAACCTCTTCAGGCATGCTTTTGATGAGGGAACAACATTATAACATGATAGAAAGGTAAAAAAAAAAAAAAAAAGTATTTTGCATAATACACATTTTTGGTCTGATCCCTATAGTTAAGTATTAATACATTCCACAACCATTTGCTTTAGATCTGTTCAGACTGATAAACATGGTACAAATATGGCACCAATATGGGTTAGGGTTACAGTTCATAACAGCTGATTACGTGTCTGTTTGGCTGTGGCACCGGTACAGTGTAGTGTTGTGCATGCCAAAGTCAGTCCATAAATATAAATTGGCCCATTGGAGCTAATCCTGTTTATCCTATGGCCCAGTGAGCGGCCTGCAGACTTCTATGAGCGATGCTGTGCAGGAGTTAAGTCGCTTTTGGCTGGTCTCTGGATCCTCAAAAGAATTGCCCGATTTTGAGGCTCAGCTGCAGGGTCCCAGGGCTATTTTAGGACTCTCCTCTTCAGTGGGAGCAATGGTGCAATGTGCATGAAGAGTAAGTAGTAAACTGGCAGAAAACAATGGAAAAGGTACTGTATTAAAATACTAATCACAATAAAACGAAGCAGTATTGTGCAAAATAACTACTCTTGTAATGACCTTAAATGCTGCACCTGATTTTTAGCATCTTAAAAACAGGAAACATAATATGAAATGAAATTGTGATGTTATTGAAACCCCAGTAAAATGTGTACACATAATTTAGATTCAGGAAATTTCCACTGCCTTAAAAAATGTGAAAAACAGAACTACCTTATGCATTCTAAACATCTTAATTATTCACCACGATGAGTTTATAAGCACTTTTCACAACTCTCAAACTCAAATGAAAAATGTGTCTTGTCCCAGTGTATTACAGAGGAAATTCATGAGGTTAAAATAAGTCTTTTGTGTGTTATCTGCAACTAAATATGTAGCATTTTATTGTTCAAGACCAGGGAGTGCACGATAGCATGCCAGCTGTTGTTAGCTTTAACATGACTGCAAAACTCCAGACTAATTTGCCTTAACTAATTAGGATTTTCAAAAGGTAAATGAGGGATAACTTTGGACTACTGCAAACTTTTTCAAATGAACTAGTTCTGTTTTCCAGGTTTTTGAAGCAGTAAAAATATACTGAATCACAATCATGTCTACACATTATACTGGGGTTACAATATCCTATCAAAATTCCCTTTCATATTATTCTCACACCCACACGTATTTATGTCTATGTTTTAAAAGCCCTCATCCCGGATACGTTCCCATAAATAACTCTGTGATCCAACCTGTTTACCTGCATAGACAGAATCCACTGAAACGCCGATGTTTTGAGATTTACCTGGCTTATAAATATGTATGTGTGCATGCTGCCATCTAATAACTCTGCATTTATACATAGCAAAGGCGGAAAGCCAACAGTGTCAACAGGCTCCATAAAGTAAACGAAATTATCGTTTTCAGTGCTGGTCTGGACTCTGAGGAACTGAACACACAAGATGGAATCAATACTCAGAGTCAGGATCACAGAACTACCACTTCACCTTTTATCTCAACAAATTTAACACAGGGCAAAGCAGCCAAAGCAGAGTCCTCCAAATATGAAAGCGCTTGCATCTTTTGGTCTAAACACACTTCTGCTCCTCCATTTCTGATATCGCTCGCTCAACACGGTTCTGCTCCGTGGAGGATTTTGTATTTGTTTTGGAATCAGTTGGACAGAAAAACAGCAAGCCAGAGACAAGAGAAAAGGGGAGCTCAAAATCTCAGTGAAAGGACAAGCAGTATTGAATAGACACATTAATCTTTTGCCTGCTAGAGTGATAATCTAAGACGCTGATGTCCCTTTACAGAGAAATACAAATAATTATAACTTCACATTTGTTTTATCAGCCTGATAAGGTTTTGTCAGATTTTGTTTTAAAGCAACAACCTGTAACTTTCTGGAGCCTGCATGATTCTATGGAAACCTGCATGATTCTATGGAAAGAGAAGGTCAACATTACACTTGGAGATAAGTTATGCCTTATTCTGAATCATTACAGCCAAAAGAACAAGATTTCCATGGAGACAAGCAAGTGAGGCCCACTTCCAGGCCAAATAAGAGTCAGGCCTGTGAAGACGCAAGCCCACTCAGAGTAAGGACCAGTTTGGGTCCACAGCCGATCTGCATCTGTGACAGATGACGTCATGTGCTACCTGTCTATGTTTTCCTTACTGTTTCCTTAAATTTCCACAGATTATTTGTTTTTTCGCTGGGAAAAAGTAGGCAAGGTAAGTTTATTTATGCAGCACAATTCATACACAAAGTAATTCAATGTGCTTTACAGAATAAGAAAGACATTAAAATCACAATACAACGTATCAAAACATAAATATTCATCATAAACTGAACATTAAAAGTGAAGAACACAGAATAAAATCCTTTCAGTCATATGCACAATTAAACAGAACCATTTGGAGCTTGAATTTAAACATTGTGAAAGTAGAGGCCTATCTCACATCTTCAGGAAGACTGTTCCAGGTTTTAGATGCAGAAAACTGAATCCCCATGTTTAGTCCTGGTTTAGTCCATGTTCAGTCCTGCACCAGCAGGAGTCCAGTCCCTGAGGTGCTCAGCGTGAGATGGTTCATATGGCACTAACATGTCGGAGATGTACTTTGGAGCTAGGCCATGGAGAGACCTGTTCACAAGCCGAGCTGCTTTAAAGTCTATTCTCTGAGCTGCAGGAGCCAGAGCAGAGACCTGAGCACAGGACGCATGTACTTCCTGGTTTTAGTCAAGAAAAAGTAACTAAAGGTTACTGGGGCTACTACTAAATTTTAAATTGTAAGTAGTTACATACAAACTTGATTTTAATTAGTCTATTTTATGGCAAAAAGGTTACACATTGGGGCTTTAAATAAAATGGTTTTCAATACAGACAATACTCAATATCCTAGCTTTTCATATCTCCAAAACCTTGTGATATACAAATGCATTTTATCTTTTGGCTAAGCACACTAGGCTCCTCATTTTCTTTTCTGTCCCAGCACTCACTCAAACATTGCAGAATACCACAAGGAGGATTTGATATCTGTTATTTGTTTGCTCAAAAAAAAAAAAAAAAAAAAAAAAAAAAAAACTTAATCAGTAGGAAACAAAAACATCAATCCTTTGGCATCACAGGACACTGAGGAGAGACCAGTGCAAAGAGGGGTGTCCAAAAGAGCTGACAAACCAGGAGGACAAATCTATATACATAATTACAATGTGGAGAGTGAAGGAAAGGGACAGAGAAAGGACGAAATGATGAGAGAAGTCAGGAGAGGAGGAGACAGAAGGATAGAGATGAGAGGGAGGCGAAAGGTGGAGGAGGAAAGAGGTGGGGAGAGGAGGAGAGAGACAGAGGACAGGCGAGGGACAGAAAGGGTGAGATGAGGAGAGAAGGAGGAGGTGATAAAACTGAGAGGGAGGAGAGAGGAGAGATGAAGGAGTGGGGAAGAGAGAGTTGGAGAGGGGCAAAGAGAACAGGAGAGAGGAGGAAAGAGGAAGGAGAGGAGGATATAGTGGAGAGGGAGAGATTAAGGGGAGGAAGATAGAGTAGAGAGAGGAAGGAGAGGGAGATAGTGGAGAGTGGAGGAGAAAAATGGAGAGAGGAACGAGAGGAGGATAGAGTGGCGAGAAGGAAAGAGTGGAGAGAGGGGAAGAAGGACAGAGTGGAAAAGAGAGAAGTAATCTCTCCCACAGATTGGAAGTCATCCATCACAGCCGGACACTGATTTGAGATGTTTAGGAGTCGTGCTGTTGATTATCAGGTCTGGAGGTGGCGGAGCTCTGCGGGGGTCCACGGGGGCAGAGCAGTGGGAACCATCTCCAGATCTTAAGCTAGTCTTGGTCAGGACGACCTTAGCTGTAGGATTTGTTGTGTCTGTTTTGGTTTGAAAAGTTTTAGGGTGGTTTTGATATATACATAAAAGAACTAATCTTGATACTTTTCAGCTAATGTCATCAAAACGCTCTGAGGGGTGACGCTAACTGGAGGCACTGTTCTGTCTATAGCTCTGTTGCTCCAGTTAGACTTTAATTTAAGCTTTACTTTAACACAATCTTACCAAAAAAAAAACTGGCTTAGCTGGAACCACAATAGGTGAGATGATTTGTATTGTTAAACAAGTCCCTCTCAAATAACGTTACAGTCACAAGCTAGCTGGCATTAGCCAACATTTTTTCTTTATTTTTTTTTTCACTCTCATCTTTATTGTTGAAAATCACACAGGACCAAGAACGCTTGTATTCTTGTAACACTTTGTGACACACTGCACTGAAGACATCCCGGCTTCTGTCCCACAAAAGTCAATACTGTAACATATTCATTATTCAACTATGCAAAACAAATAAGATAAGATAAGATATGCCTTTATTAGTCCCACAGTGGGGAAATTCCAGCATTGCACCGCACACATAGAGAGCAGAAGGAAAATCGTACATGCAAAAAACAGATAAAAAATAAAACAAGATAATAGATACGTAGCTAGAAATAATTTAAGAAATAGGCTTAAAAATAAACTCGAATATACACACACACACACATATATACACACACACACACACACACACACACACACACACACACACACACACACACACACACATATATATATATATAGATATAGATAGATGGATAGATAGATAGATAGATAGATAGAGATAGATATAGATATATAGATATAGATATACATCTCCTTAAAGTGACTCGAGTATTGCACATGGGTTTGGTTAAATATGGTTAAATGACACATGTTCATTGTTAACAGTGTTCATTGTATAGTCTGACAGCAGCAGGAAGGAAAGACCTGCGGAACCTCTCCTTCACACAGTGAGGGTGAATCAGTGGTTCAAAAATGGATTTATTGCAAACCTTAAGACTCATGAAGAGTTCTCCAGCACACCTGTAGGTTGGCCCTACCTTTGACTAAAAAAAGACAGACATAAAATAGCATTTTTATCTTTGGAGTCACAAAATCTTTTCTCCCAAAAGATCTATCTACTGGAAGGAAGTCTCCAGTCTATTAAACCACCCTGGGCTAAAACAACAAACACACTATTTCATATTTACTTGTTATGCAACTCAAGCTCGTCCCTCTGCTTCTCGGGGAACCCTTGCAAATAAAACCTTAATGAAATTCCTTGGACTGCGTTGGCATGTGGACAACCTCATTTTTCGCTGCACAGTTTCAGTGAAAGGGGCCAATAAACTGAATGTGGAGATTGAATGGAGCTGGGGTGAAGACAGAGGAGACTCCCAATAATCTCTTGTATTGATCTGGTTTAAGCCTGCTGTTCTGGACGGGCCCTGCTTTTAAGAAGACTGCTTTTGTCCACTATATAGCTATAATCTATGACACCTAGGGATCATTATGTTATATTTTGGTCATCTGAAATCGCAGTATTGATCTGAAATGATTTAATAAAAGAAAGTAAGTTTGCTGGAGTTCAATGACGTATTAAATGGTAAAATATCACATTTTTAAATAGCACTTTTCCACCTTCAAGCCACTGAAAGCACTTTATAAGGAAACACTCACCCATTCCCACGCACATTCATACACCAGTGTACACAGACACTACAGGCAAGGTGGGTTAAGTGTCTTGCTCAAGGACACAATGACATTGTTCATCTGTGGGAACTAGAATCATACCGCCAACCTGTGGGTTAGTGGATCTGACCACTCTACCATTGATTATCAAGAGCATGATTCAAACCAATCAACCTTCGAATCAGTGAACAAACACTCTACCAACTCAACTACTGTCGTATTAGGAGCCAATAAATGTAAAAGTGCTCTGCCCATGTACTGTTGGCTCCTTCTGTGGATGGCTGCAGATCACTCTGTTGAGTAATGCTGGATGTCACAATTTTTTAGAGCCATATGACAGTTTGATCATAATTCATGTTTTCTTAGAATCTTTTATACAGTATTTAAGAGTAGAAATTAGTGCAAAAATAACTATTGCTTAGCCCTACCAGCGAGCAGAGGAGTTCTTGTAATCTGTACCAAAGAGATAAATCCAACTTGTATCACTGATAAATAAAAATGGAGAACGAAGTACGTCACATTGGGCGTGTACCTGTGGAGGTGAAAACAAGGATACTTTGGGGCAATGACATCTTGAATACAAATAATTGTTAGTCTATAGTGCTTATGGTAAAAGCCGTAAAGCATAAATAACACAACGCACTGATCAACAACATGGGCCATGCAGAGATATGATGGAAGTCTATGGATATATGCAAGCAAATCTGTCTGCGCATTATAAATAGTGCACAGGGAAATTGGCTAGGTGCGAAAATAGCGCATTCATCAAGACAGGACTGAACCAGGACTAAAACAGATCCAAGAATCCACAAGGTTTATAGCAGAACTAAACCAGAACTAGACCCCCTAGAGAGGATGGGTCATTGTTTTGCCTGAACATTTCAACAGTACATATCTGGGTTATCAAAAATCACATAATAATTTATGCTAAAACTAGAATCGAAGCTAGATAATCATTTGAGCAAATATCGATACTAAGAAAGTCACATAAATTAACTTTTCCTGAGATGCTTTAGAATGATCTTGAGCTGTATCAGAGCAACTATAAGGCCACATTGACTAGTACACACCCATGGACCACTATGGAACCTACCTGGATGAGGCCACATGGTAATATATACAATTTAATGTCGAAAACCACATTATATTGTCATCATGGTATTAGAATCAAATATCAAGTCTATACCTTAGCATCAAAAGCGAGTTTGAAATTTTGAGCTATATACATTGTTCAACTAAAAGTGTTTTTTTTATTGCACAAAATGGCCTAAAACTTGGCTTGAAAATGTCACCAGCTCGTCTCTACAGTAGGCTTAATGCCATACCACAGAACATTTCTGACAATAACACTGTTGGAGACAAGCAAGCTAACCCTGCACCAGAAAAGTGATGCAACGTACCTTTAATTCACTCAGGAATGACGGAAATTTAATTAGTAAAACAACTGACAAAGCAAGTATGCCTTAACATTAGACTAACTTTACAGATGAGCAAACCAGTACACTAATGACAGCAACATCTCAAATTTCTCACCACTGTAATTAAAATGTCCTTATTGTTATATTACATCAACACAGGAGCGGCGTTTGGCTGTTTATTGCCGAGTGGAATAATTACGTTTGTGTTGAAAGAGCAAGTTGGACGTTGTTTCATTGACCCATTAGAATTAGATGTGCAATAATAGAACATGATGCTAGCTGAGTAATACAATATGAGAGGACAGCACTGGACAAATGGATTCCAAGGACAGTGCACAGAAAGCTGTTTGAACACATCCAAGATGTGTTCAAACTGTAATTGTAACTGTAATTCAAAATTTAATTGTTTTTTTCATTAAGCTGGGGGCTTATGGCTAATTTACATACAGCTTTTACATTAGGAGCTCATCACTTGGATTTCACACATGATGCCTGCAGCATTTTGAAACAGTTCAGACAGGTGTGAGTTTAGCAGCAGGTATATGTCAGTTTCCATATAGATTTCACATTAGGGCTGCAATTCACGTGCAATTATTTGGCTAATGCAATATCCTCTGCAAGTGGGAAAATATATGTCTGTATGTTTTCTATGTAAAATATATAAAAAAGCCGATTTGAAAACATTGCATAAAACGGATGTACCCCATACTGTATAACCCATTACTACAAAAAAAATAAATAAATACTGAGGTGGGCTAAAGCATAGCACAGGTGCTCATGTATGCGCATACGCACCATTTATGTTCATGAGCCCTGTGTTGTGTGTGGAGTGGATAGAGGATAAGAGATAAAAGTGAATGAACTCTGCTCCAAACTCATGGTGAATTCACGCTCAGCTTCAGTAATAACTGTGACAGACAGAAGTTTTGAAACCTTGTCTCCTGTTGTCCTCACTGCTCCACACTGTTGTTTAATCCATAAACTCACAAAGGAGTCTCACAGTGGAATGCATAACTGCCTCGCTGTTTAAGAGATATTTCATGGCCCTGGTCTTATTTATAACAGCTCCGTGTGATGATGTCACTGGCCTTGCCTCATTTCATTTGTGCAGATGTGAGTGTGGGCCATAAAAACCTAGTGCGGCAGCATGGCACGTTTCAAGATGCCTAGTGTGAGAGCAACCTAAATCTTGATTTCACTCCATTCAAGAAACACAAAACAAAACTTTAAGCTTAATTTGCCTATTCTTTCAAACATGGCAAACGAAGTAGGATAAATACATCTGTGTTAAATGGCGAGGAAAAACAATATTCTCCAAAGCATTTAGCCCAATGATGAAGTACATTTTTCAATTACGAGACAGATGAAACTTTTACATCACAAACACAGGGCAGTGTCAACACAACATCTGTTCAGGTAGAGATCTGAGGCAGTGTACAAGCGTTTGAAAGTTTGATTCCTGCTGATGCTATACTGGGCTGTTGTTGTGTTGTTCAGCAAGACTATTATACCTATAATCGCAGTGTTTGAATTAGGGCAGTGGAATGAATCACATTTCAATTTAAATTGAGATTCAGTCGTTTCTATTTGCCCTCTGTCAGTAAAACATGTGGTTTGAAGGCGGGTTAAAAAAGAAAATTTACCTTTTCTGTTGTTTTATCACTTCTGTCCAGGGATTTTAATATTGAGCGAGTTTATTATTTTAAAATGAAATGAAAATCAAGATTGTCCAATGAGGGAAAAAGAAACATTATGACATTTACAGCCATAGCACGGAACTTTTTTGCCACAAAAAAAGACTAAAATATAAGCATGTTTTGTTTTTGTTTTTCATTATAGATGTTTTTATTGCACTGGAGAAAAAGAAAAACACGCGTCCATACTGTGAGTGGGCTTGCAGCTCCACAAACCTGACTGTTTTTTAAACTGGAAAAGGGACTCCTCCTGTTTGTCCATGGAAATGGAGTTCCTTTAGCTATAATATTCCACAGTATGGCATAAAACTTATCTGTTAGAAGTATGATTTTATCTTTGTATTTTCATGGAATCAGATACTATCACTCTAATTTTCAATACAAGTCAACATTCTTCAGTATTAACTAGACATAGCTAAAGAAGAAAAATAATGGTACCTCCAGCACCTCTTTCTCTGTACTCCACTGTCTGAGACATTCGCTGAGCACGTGATCTGCAGGGCCTTGTCCTTGATGTACTTCTTGATCTTGGATTTTTCATCCTGGACTGTGGCTCTCACACTCACTAATCCTCGGCCTCCTTCCTTAAGGCTTGCATACGGTCTCAGGGTGCTGGATTTGAGATGGAAATCCAGGGTTGCCATTGGGTTGTGGGATACCAAGGTCTTCTGTGTGGACTATCTTCCCTCTCTTTGTCACCTCCACCATCACACTTGTCAAGCCCAAATGACATTCCAATGTCTGTGCTGAAGATCCTGGTGGTGTGGATCAGTGAGTCTCGCTCATTCTTAGCGTACAGCTTGATGTCATCCATGTAGAGAGAGGTGACTGATGGTGGCCCCATTCCTGAGTCAGTATCCATAGCCAGTGTTGTTGATGATTTGGCAGCGGGAGTTCAGACCTATGCAGAACAGCAGTGGGGACAGTGCATCTCCTTGGTATATGCCACATTTGATGGTCACTTGTGCAAGTGGCTTGTCATTGGCCTCGAGGGTGGTTTTCCACAACTTCACCATGTTTGCAATGAAGACTCTTGATGTTGATGAGGTTGATGTTGAACAGTTCCAGGCATTCAGTGATCCATGTGTCGTAGACTTTCCCATGGCTCCCATGGTTGGTCTTAAAAAAGCAAAAGTAAAGCATCCCTAGGATCACTGCTGCTGAGGTGTATTTCAGCTCATTGGTTTCTGTGATGGCTGAGGTATTCTGGATTCCTGGCAACAATTATTCAAGCAAATGTTGATCAAGTATATTCCTGGTGTTTCCATTGTTGTACAATTACACTATAATGCCATCCAATAGACCACAAATGCATGGTCTATTGGATGGCGTTGTAGTAGCGTTCCATAGTGTTGTCATGATAATAACATTTCAAATTCGATTTCAATACTAAGGAAAAGAGTTGATACTCAATACTAATACCATGATGACAATAAAAAAACATTAAAAAAAAAACTCTTTACTTAAACAATATGATGGTATTTTTAACATTAAATGGTAATACTTTCTTTTATATTACCATGTGGACTTACATCTGTGTAATCTCTATAGTGGTCCATGGGTGTGCTCTAGTCTATGTGGTTCTATACTTATTCTGATATAGCTCAAGATCATTCTAAAGCTATTCTGGAGAGTTTAATTTCTTTCTTCACTGATAATGCAACATTTTCTAGTCTCAGTTAGTGATTTTTGATACTCTTGACAACCCTGGTGCTGCACAAATCTGGAAAAAAAAATACTGCACATTTTCTGGCAAGTATCACTGTTAGATTTGTGACGTTTAAAAAAGTAGGATTCAGTTCACCGTGTACATTATAAACAATTCCAGGATCATTAACATTTGAGAGAAGACTGAACTAAGAAGTGATAAACTAATACAAGAATCTCGTGCATTTCAGAACATGTTTGTTAATGTCTTAACTACAATACTTCAAGATTGTTCTATTAAAATGTGTTCTTTGTGAAGGGGATCTATGATAACTGCAGCCTTTTCATGTTTGAGAGAGCTTAAACTGCAATATATTGAGCTATCCTAGTTTATGGCTACACACTTTAAAGTTGCTGCAACTTTTACTGACTTAAAAATGTGAAAAACAGAACTATTTCATTTTAAACGGTTTGCAGTTGCCCAAAGTTATTCCTCACTTACGGTAAATGGTTAAATTCTTATATTGCACTTTTCCACCTGCAAGGGACGCAAAGCGCTTTACATCAAAGAACCAGTCACCCATTCACACACACTGGGGGCATACACTAGTGGGTTAAGTGTGGGTTGCCCAAGGACACAACAACTGTTCATCTGTGGGAGCTGGAATCACACAGCTGGAATCACACAGCCAGCGATCAGATCCACTGATCTGACCACCTATGATGCTTACATTGACAGTAGGATTCAAACTGTCAACCTTCGGATCAGTGGACAATCGCCCTACCAACAGAGCTACTCTCTCCCCTTATGTGTTCTGAGCATCCACATCCTCATCTCGATAAGTTTATAAGCATTTTTCAGAACTTTCAGAGACCAAAGCAGAGTTTATTTATATTGATAGAGAAGCCGTTGCATTTTGTACCAGTTTTAGTTTCATGTGGGTAGGCCTAGAAATGACATGATATGATATTAACCATAAAACAGGTCAACAAATCTGCAATATGTCAGTTAAGCAGCTAATTCCACCTGAAAAATACATCTTCAGCTAACAACAACTAGCATGCTAACGTGCACTTCCTGATTATCAGACAATAAAACACTTTATAATTAGATGCAGACAGTATACATCAGACTTATTTTCACCTGAACAGCATACAATATAGCTGTACTGGGCAAGACACACTGCTCAAATACATGAAACGTGAAAAAAAAAAAACAGGAACATCTTTTCTGCATACTAGAATCACTTTTTTCCCTTGGACCCCTAATTTGATTATTCCAAAGCAGGTGTTTGGTCAGAATGCTGATAAGAGAAGCAGAGATCCATTTTTCTATGGCGAGTTGCATTAGATATGCTTAAGGTAGTATAGTGCAAGCAGCGGAGAGCAAGCCTTTTTCCCCCTTTTTAATCTAATCTAAAGGTGTTGATAGGATTGACTTTGAAAGCTGGACCTGCATGCACAAAGAAGCTCTCTGGCTCTGTGTGGCACATTGGCTACACTGTACAAATCCCATAGACACTTAGAGTCGTATGGATCGGCTTGAAGGAATAAAAGCAAAACACAATAGGTCTTTATAAAACCCTCTGCACATTCAAGTCAAGTGTTAGCCTATAGTGATTTTGTCTGAAGCTGACACTTTGCCCAGATCAGTTTCACAGACGCACAATACTTGAAATAATTGCGAATAGGAGAGACTTGAAGAAATGCAAATTGGCCCCAGTAACAACTTGCACAGGGACTTGAGATGACAACTAAAAAGCATAATGTAAGCTTGAGGCCATAAGGGTGGGCAATACTGAAATATAATGTATAGCTTGATATATATATATATATGGGCAATACTGACACACACATATATATATATATATATATATATATATATATATATATATATATATATATATATATATATATATATATATATATATATATATATATACACAGAGCATCAAAAACGAAACTGAAACTTATTAATATGTTGTTTTTTTTGGTAAATGCAATATTTTCAAAGGATGAATAATACCATTGTGATCTAAATATGTTAAGTGCTAACAAAGAATACCCCATAGAAGTGTAAACCTCCCCCTTTAAGAACCCATCAGAATGTGCTAAAATGTGCCTGTAAATGTGTTGGTTGAGGTTCAAATATGCTCATTAGGGAAGCACGATTTTTGGGGGAAAAAATAAATAAAAAAGTAGAATTCTGTTCAGAGTGCACATTGTAAACAACTCCAAGAGCATAAACATTTAAACATTAGACATAAAACTAAAATCCAAACTGAAACTAAAACACATGTTAGTAAAGATCTAAATTACATGTACAACAAGGTTTTTTCTATAAAACACAGGACATTTTGTCGCATGCAGAGGACGAATTATCTGAAAACTCAAAATATGATTTTGATTTGATTGTAATATACTGTGCCGACCTTGTCCTTATACAGTCTTAGCCTGGTTCATCCCGGTGAGCAGCTAAACAGGGCTAAGGGCGCATCTGTACTCCTGTGTTTTTGCATTGGATTGGTGCTTGTCTGGGCGCTTTGATAGCTCTCTCAAGATTGTGTTGTTCTGTCTAAGCTCTTGTGCAAACAACAAGCATGCTTTCACCACACTAATAATAACTCAGTATTATCCACCACAGGGAAACAACTCAGTGTCATTCAGCCATGTGCAATGGAGTACAATATGGCTTGTTTGGTTGGTGGTTCGAATCCCGCTCTCGACATAAATACCATTAGTGGAGTGCTCAGATATATTGACCGGTTGGCGGTCTGATTCCAGCTCCCACAGATGAATACAGTCGTTGTGTCCTTCGGCAAGATTTCTTTGAAAATATGGTAAATGGGCAAAAACATTTTATACAGAGGTTTTCCACCTTTAAGGCACTCAAAGCACTTTACATCAAGGGACCACTCACCAATTCACACACCAGTATGCACAGACACTGGGGGCACAGTTAGTTGTCCTGCCCAAGGACACTGTGACAGCATGCATCTGTAGAAGCTGGAATCGCACCACCAACCTGTGGATCTGCCCACTCAACCAGTGATGTTTATGTCAAGAGTGGGATTTGAACTGCCAACCTTCGCTCTCACAACTGAGCTACTGTTGCCTTATAATGTCTGATTTCGCTGTTGTTTGGTCGTGATGTCAGCAGTCATGAATAATTGAAGAGTTCATTTGCACAAACAGATAAATGCCATTTGAAAAAGTCCTTGGAAACTTGCAGTTTATACTTAGTATAGTCATATTTTCAAAAGCCAAATGTATTTTACTGCTATCCAAATATAATCCCACCCCTTTGTGATAAGATCCACTCTCTACATTATTGTCATTGATAATATCTCTAGAAGAATGGAAGAAAAAGAAAAACTCTTTTTGGCAATTTTTCAAACTGGAGACCGTTTTTGCTATTAAACCCTTCAATTTAAGTTTAAATCAGACCCATTCTGCAAAATTGACTTTTCAGAAGTTTTGACCATGTTATAGCTGTTTCCTTCTCATTTAGCCTCTTGAAGTTGATTTTGGAGAGGTTTGTGCATGTTTAAGTCATCTTTGAATCGCTTATTTTCAAGAAGCCAATTTGCCAATCAATTCCCATTTTCACCGCCCCCTGTGTCGTACTAACTTCATTCTCCAATTTTATTTTCTTAATCAATCAGATTTGGCAGTGTAGTCATTTTGGCTCAAATGAAAAAAAAAATCCACGGCTCGCTATATTGTAAAATTGATTTCACCTGACAAATTGCTTGAACAACAGTTACAAAATCAAACAGACAGCCCTATAACACATACTGTACAATGTGATGCACTAAAATGTCGCTTCGCCATGACTGAAGTTTGCCTCAGCAGAGTCCCAAAGCTAAACCCCTCTTGACATGGTCGCGTGGCGCGTTAATCAGCAGAGTTGCAAATCTAAAAAAGCTTTTAATATGCAGATGAACACCGATATCTGCTCTAATGGGGTCAGCGAATTGAAAAGTGCAGCTGCCTGACATCCCCATCCCTCTTTAGATCCATTTGTCAATCTCGGCAAAACTGAAGCTTCTTTTGGGAAGACACTGGCAGAATACGGAATATTTTTGGCATCTGAAATCTCAAGTGCAATTGCAAAGATTGTCAAGGGCAAATCTGACTAAGGTTTTCTCAGAGTTCTTGCAAGTAGTACATGGTTTTATGTAAGTATGTGTGTATTCCAAAACCATCCCAGGGAAGTGTGAACAAATGTAACAGGACATCATTTATGCACAGTTCTGGGAAGAAGTAACGTCTACATAATGTTTTTCTTTATGAGTAAAGGTAAACGTGTATTGTGAAACTGTTCATTGTAAAAACAACAAAAATAAAAGCTTCAGATATCATGAACATTTCATATTATCATGATCATATTTCTTTCTTACTTATACAATTTTTAAAACATTTTTTTTGCAAGAAGTAATGTCTTAATTATGATTTTTTTTCTTAAGACCTAAAACTAATTGTGCACTGTAAAACTGTCTATAGGAAGAAAGATCATATAACACAGGCATCATGAACTGGAAATACCCAATTCATTGCCACCTTTCTTGCAAGAAGTAGTGTCTCAAACATGTGTTTTATAATTAAAACATAATCTGCATTGCAAACCTGTTCATAGCAGGAAAGCTTATAGAACTGAGGTACAGGAGCTGGGGGTAGCCTCTTTTTTTTTTTTTTTTTTTTTTTTTTTTTGCATATTTCTTGCAAAAAGTAGTGTTTCAATAATACTTTTGTATAAAACTAAACGTGCATTTTGAAACTGTTGGTAACACGAGCAGAACATAACCCACCAGTTTAAACCAGTTTTGCGAGAAGCATTGTTTCAACTACTTTTTCCTCAAGTAATACGACTTCATCTGCTGCTGTATTCATGGAAAAACATTCGTCAAATGAAACGAGCTTGAAATCACTACGTAATGGTTGCATATACGAAAATAAAAGTACATTATCAAAGCGTGTAGTTTGTATTTCCTTGCAAAAAGTAGTGCGCCTTAATTTTGTTTAATGTCAAGTTAAATGAACGACAAACCAATGCTGTCCATTGTAAAGGATTCTTGATTTTAATGTGAAAAGCTTGCATATAGTATTGCATAATATAATATCTGTGCAACGCCAAAGTTGAAATAGAACATCTTTCGCTTACCTTCTGGGGGTGAGTAGTTAATTCCACTGTCCAAACTGCTCCAAATTGTCCTAAGAAGCAAGATGCAAGATGGTACTTTGCTCCCCTTGGCACCGCTCCGATCTTGTTTTTAATTCCTCCTCTCAACGGTCCTCCTTTACGCAGCGTCTCCTCTCATCATCCACAAGTCCCGCGAAGCACCACTCGGCCCGGCTGCAGAGAAAGCCACGATGCTTTTCAAATGACAACAGCGAAAGACAGAACGAGGGCGAGTGGATTTGGGAGGAGAGATGCGTTCGTCCGCGTGCTTACGAGTCTACGGAGCGACTGAGCTGGAAGGAGAGAGAGAGAGAGAGAGAGAAGGGGGAAAACACGCAGCCCGACCGCTCGGAGCGAGAAAATCTGCGAGAGACCTGGAGGGAGAGAGAGGAGGAGAAGGGAAGAGAGAAAGGGGGCAATCAGCTCCTGTGCTCAGAGTGAGAAAGTATGCGCGAGACGGAGAGAGAGAGGGGCAGAGAGAGGAGAGAGAGAGGGCGCATAGGGAGAGCAAGAGAGGGAGGATAGAGAGAGAGAGAGAGAGAGCAAACGTGATTGCATTGAATTGAACCTCTCTCTCCAGAGGTCTCCAAGCGCCAGGGGATCTAAATCATTAGGCAGATTACGACCAGCGCGGAGGCGGTGGGTCGCACGCGCACACGTTACAACTGCTCCCCGCTGCACCATCGCGAATACCACCACACCCTAAAAACAAAACCAAAATCCCCGAGCTCTCCTGCTGGACTGGAGGGTCGGACGCAGTGGGGATCGGATCAACGAATCGGAAACACAGCACTTTGATCCAAAGCCCACGAGCGTAAAAGTGATAGAAATGTAATGGAATATTTTGAAATCCGTCCGTGCAGCTCGCTCGGTTTTACACGGAGGGACATATATATATATTATATATATATATATATATATATATATATATATATATATATATATATATATATATATATATATATATATGTGTGGTGTGCGTGTGTGTATAAATATAAATATTTAAAAAAAAAAAAAATATATATATATATATGTGTGTGTGTGTGTGTGTATGTGTATATATATATATATATATATATATATATATATATATATATATATATATATATATATATATATATATATATATTATATTATATATATTTTTTTTTTTTGCAATTAAGCTAATCGTGATAAGCCTTAAATAATGAGTCATCGGCTTTACAACTTTAGCCCATGGTTTTGACTTGAGGTATTGCCAGTGGTGGAACGTCACACAGTAAATATTGTAAAGTCAATTTTGTGCAATATAGGACCTTTAACTATACATCTACTACATTTTTGAACTGGACTGAAAAGTAGTTGTTTTTTTTTAAAAGAGTCTTTTTTTTATTATTGTTTGAGAGGTTTTTTTTTTTAACAAGTTCATAATTTTAGAAAACAAAAATATACAAATAAAAACAGAGGACAACAACAAGGACACAGCAATAGCATGAACTGGTTAGAACAAGATTTCAACCACCAACCTGACTCTACATACTAACTCTATAACAACAACCATTCCTGCTATCAGTGAATAGGATCAGAAGTATGGAGTGACTACTTCCTGTGGTTATGCTGAGTGTTTGATTGACAGGTGTGGACGTGAAAAAGCAGCTTATTCTGTTCCAGATGTGAACACGTCTCCACAGGGCTGTTGATACTTGTCCATGTTATGTTTTTACTGTTAAGCATTCAGTAGGCCTATCTACACTGTTGCACTTCTATGCGGTATTAACTGCTAACAAATCATACCATGTCACCTCATGTTACCCTGTGATGTTTTAAAAACAACATATTAATGTGTTTTATGAGTTTTACTTTCATTTTTTGAGTCTTCCTTTGCTCCACACACTAAGTCACTCCCCCTTCAGAGCGCTATCACAACACAATCATTGTGCATCGCACTAATGAAAGTACTGCACAAACTGTTGTCAAGCTGTTGTGTACAGGTTTGAATTATACTTTTGTATATTTATGGCAAATGTGGGAGCATGTGGGAGCATGGGTGATGTAGGCTTGTGGGTGGACCACTGGACCGAATCTTAAAGCTAACCGTAAGGAAGATTTGAATAGGGCTTGGAAGAGATCACTAAATTACTTAAACATGCATGGATGACATCTAAAACCACTTTGTTCCCTTTTTGGTGAGGGACTGTTAAAGGACAAATAAATAGATAACAATCAATACGACACTGAAAAAACTGAACAAGTTTGTTAAGATTTTAAAACCTTTGCAGTGTAAATATTATAGTATTCTAACAATGGCCCACTATGCAGTGGGCCTTTATTCTAACAATGGCCCACTGCAACGCCATTGTTTATGTATTTTACACTGCAAAGGTTTTAAAATCTGCAAAATCTTACTCTTTAACTTGGCAACGATTTATGTATTTATTTAGGTAAACTGCAACCTTTCTGCTTGTCTCTATAGAGATCTCATTGCCTTGCCTAAAATGTTCCACAGCATGACATTGAACTTATTTCCATGGAAATAAGGAGGTGATGCCACATGATCAAGTTCCAGGTCTGATTTGTGGCAAACCATTCACAATAGAATCCTTTTCAAGGTATATTTCCCGCAATGGAAAACTCTAACCTAATATATGCAAAATTAAAAGGTTTAATACTACACCGTGGGACAGCAAAGCAATTCCATGTTATATGATTGTAAAGGCCTTTGCCCCTGGCACTTGTCCCAGATGGGTCAAATGCAGAAGACAGTTTTATTTACATCACAATATCACCTTACTTTGCTTCACTTCTGATAAGACGCCTTAAGACATCCACTAACCTAAAAACACTGCTGTAATTAGACCATTCCATATTATCACATCCCAATTATTGTCATTATCTACATTTCAATAATGATTTGGTGTAATTATGATAAACATGATAGCGGCACCGAAACAGCTGGAGGAAAGTAGCACAACGTCTATTTATATAAGCACTTTGCCTAACTACTTGGACTGGTTTGGATCATATCTGACTATTCTAATCAGTAACAATCACTAATTACTAGAACTGATTACTCCTACTATAATTAAACAAAAAGTATTGTGGTATTTTGGCAAGTGAATAAGGTTTAGTCATTAAATGTGTCATATTTGGTTAGTCTGGTTAGCAACAACAGCTCGACCTGATTTTTACCTGTCTTAAAACGTGAAAAACAGAACTTGTTCATTTGAAACAGTTTTCAGTGGTCCAAATTTATTCCTCACTTACCTTGTGCATTCCAACCATCCTCATTATTCACCATGATGAGTTTATAAGAGCTTTTCAAATTGTTTTGCAGCTTTTCAAATTGTTTTTGAGTTTTGCAGTCACTGTAATGTGAATAGTGACTAGCATGCTAACAGCGCACTTCCAGATTATCGGACAATAAAACAGTTTATAATTGGATGCAGATTGCATACAGTGGACTTACCTTGACCTGAAGAGCTGCTTATACAATACATCTTGAATTTTGCTCAAATACAAAAAACAGGTACAGAGCCTTTATATAAGTTATAGTATGCTGTATTTTCAATGGGCCAATAGGCCCAATAGCCAACCAGAGGAACCAGTGGATGTCTCCCCAATCAAATCATGGCGCCTACGTGAAGCAATGGAAACTGACTGACAAAATGAGCAACCTGCATGATGTGCATGGGACCGCAATGGAACATTATGTTTTTAATATTTTTGTTAAACATAGATAACATCATTATATTTTAGTGTTTGTCATTTCCACTTAAAGTCCCACTGTACCGTACTGATTTAAGGCAAACAAAGCTTTAAATACATACATTTATTTCATCACACTAAAAAGAAAAAGAACATGCACTCTTGCTGTGATGGGGCTTGTCTATATCCCTTGTTCCACTTTCTATCTCCATGGAGACCTGCTGGAATCTTACACGGTGCTACATTAATTGATTGATGATTTATGTTATAGAATACATATAGGACATAATGTTATGCCAAACTAATTCATAATGAGGAAACCATAAAACCTAAAATGTCTATGTAATCCCTCAGTCATCCAGGTATGATCCATAGTAAAAGAAAATTTCACATTTATATGTATATCTGAAGGGAGGAGCTAACTACACTGGAACTAACAGTGTACAGAACTACATTGGAAGAGGCAACTGCTGTTGTGATTTTGGGCTTTACAAAAATAAAGTGAACTGAACTTTGGATTGGACTTAAAATGGGTCCAACTCAAATACAACCATGATTAAATTAACTGGTAACATTGGTGAGATTCCTACGTTTCCTTTTTGAAAATATGAACTTGACTTCCAAAGAGAAAGACCTGAAGAGCATTTGTTAAGACAGATTTTTACTTTAGCAGTCTTCACTATCTATTTATTTATCTGACATTTTCATCTTGGCTGCAATAGTTGTGGGGGCCTTAAAATTTTCTACTTATCACATTCACAGAGAGATCACGCCTCAACATTAACCATCATTTTATGCTCATTTAAAATACAGGGCTGTAAACCACAATACATTTTTGTTGGACTAAAGACCTGCCCTGCCGATCTATTCATCGACTAAAAAGGGGGTGTGGCAAAAGCCCTCGACTCTGATAGGTATGGGAGTTCATCCACAAACACAACCACAAACAACTATATATGCAGTTCTATGAAACAAAGTATGTAGAGACAGATTTTAATCTGGCTAAATACAATTAAAAAAAAGAAATACAAATCTTCAGCTAACTCACTCACTCACTTCTCCTTTCTGCTGTTTTCCTATATAAATCCTTATCATCTGTATCAAACGATTAGTCCACCAATACATTTTTTGGTCAACTGAGACTTCATGGACTGAACGACTAAAGATTTACAGCCCTGCTACTATATCCTGCAGTGAAACTGGCAAGTCGTCCTGCTAAGCCTTGTATGACTGACCCTATTGTTTCTAATAGCAGGATGATGAGGCAAAGTGGTGGGCAAGGTGCAAGGTACACAGCACTGCCAAAGGTTAAACAGGTTTACAGCTAATTGACTTGAGGATGGGCTGCCAAGGAGAGAGTGGAGAAGAGGTGCTGGAGACGAGATACAGGTAAACAAGGAAGCATGGATAGCATCAATAATGTAGAAGATTAGTGGATATTTATTCATTTAAGTAAAGGTTGTTTTCAGACTATAAAATGTTTCAAATGTGGAGATGTCTTATTCAGTATCAATATGAAGGAGAAGTACCAAGATCTAGCGAGGGCCAAATATTGAATTTTAATCAATATAGCGTTGTTTCTATTCATCTGAGAGCAGCTTGGGTCACAAGAGGTCTACAGCCCTCTATCAGTAAAAGTATGTGGTTTTTGTCTGACCAGCCTGTCCTTCCTTTCTGTTTGAATGCAGTTTGGATCTGGACCATAAAGGGCCTCAAACTCCCATTCCAATGTGGGGCAATCTAACCACTGCCGCCCATTTGTATCACTCTGTGGAAGACAACTCCTCTCCAGACAAAATCAAAATATATCACTTCTTTTACCTGAGATAAATAAGATTTTATTTTTAATATTTTTAACAAAAGTGGACCACGATGGAATTGATTCTGATTGTTTAATCCACATGTCAGTGAGGACCACTGGATATTGGAACGACAGGATATAGGTCCAAACCCAATCATTTTTGGAAGATTTTGTCAAAGCATGTAATTTAGACCAGATAAGTAAATGCTGTTTGAATGCAGGAGCAATTTTTATTTATTTATTTTGGTAGTTGTGTCTCAAACAACATTTACCTTCAGAGCATCTAGGTCTTTCTGTGCAGATTTAGCATGTGCTCTCTGTGTCTGGGTGTGTTTCCCCCATCAACCCAAAACATGCACCACAGGTCAAATCCTCCAGCTATAGTAGTCATGTCCAAGACTAGCTCAAGGTCTGGATTCCCGAGACATTAAGGGATTCGTCAGGTTTCCCTGATATAATACCTTAACCTTAAACTTCTCTCACCTTAGTGTTTTGTGCTTAGTTTGTTGATTCTGCAGATGTCAGCACTCTCCCTTGTTTTTAATTAGCATATTTACAGAAATATTCATTAATATGCACTGCCCTCAAAAAATAAATAAATTAAAAAAATTAAGCCATCAGTGCATGTAAAATATGGGATAAGCAAAAGTATTGGCTTGTCAGGCATCTGAAACCAAGCACACACACACACACACACACACACATACATATATATATATATATATATATATATATATATATATATATATATATATATATATATATAATATATATATATATATATATATATATATATATATATATATATATATATATATATATATATATAAAAAAATCTCCTCCTCACCCTCCGCGGGTGGTCTTTATCCCCTCTTTTTCTAGGACTAACCAAGATTCTGTGGGACTTCTATACAGACTGACAGAATGGTGATGGCGAACCAACCGGACATAGTGGTGGTGGATAAACAACAAAGTAAAGCCGTTGTGGTGGACATTGCAGTACCAAGTGATGGGAACATCAGGAAAAATGAGCATGAGAAACTAGAGAAATACCAGGGGCTCAAAGAAGAGCTGGAGAAGGCCTGGAAGGTGAAGGCCTCAGTGGTGCCCGTGATCATCGGAGCACTTGGGGCAGTGACCCCCAACTGGAGAAGTGGCTACAGCAGATCCCAGGAAAAACATCAGACATCTCAGTCCAGAAAAGTGCAGTACTAGGAACAGCAAAGATACTGCGCAGAACCCTCAAGCTCCCAGGGGGGGGATAAAGACCACCCGCGGAGGATGAGGAGGATTATTATATATATATATATATATATATATATATATATATATATATATATATATATATATATATATATATATATATATATATATATATATATATATATATATATATATATATATTTAGAATATTTTGTCATAAATAAACAAGAGATTTAAAATATGAATGCAAATAAACTAACTTACTAAGCTTGATCTTTAACAGAAGGTTAAAAACAATGGCGTAAACCCTATTTGAAATAATGTTTCGATTAACCAAGTCATGCAGCCTGAAGGAAACACATTCAAAAGCACTGGATTCATGTGCGTCGTGAATAGCCAAGGTTAAATCTCATAAGCCTCATTTAAAGCGACTAACAGCATGTTAATGTGTTTTTATACATACAGACTAAATATTAGCATGAGGATTAGCATACATGGCTTATTTTACTGTTATGTAAACAACATATGTGGCTAAATATCGCAGTGTGTTTAGCTATAAAAAGACACATAGTACATGGTTAATAAATCTTCAGCCTTTTCAGCAGGTTTCAAATTATAGTAAAAATACTTCAGTCCAGTTAAAAATGTTGTGGAGTTAAATAAAGTACAGATATCTAAAATTAGTTTTTAGTACAGTACTGCTTTTACTTCTTTACGTTCCGCCACTGCAGTTCAGTCATGTTTTTGACCTATCAAAATCGGTCTGTCTGTCTGTCTATCTTTCTATCTATCTATCTACCTACCTACCTACCTACCTACCTACCTACCTACCCGTACCACCCACCCATCCATCCATCCATCCATACATCCACATGGTTCCCACTGTTACCACAGGTTGACAGACACCACTGTGTAACTCCTGGTGAACGATCTGCCACCGGCTTGTCTCTAAAGCAAAATAGATATGTTTAATGCTATGCTCTGAAACATTACAGGGGAATTAATGACATGTCCATGGAGATGCAGACTCTAGAAACATTACACAGTTCATGTTTAAGCTATAAAACATGAAATACAGAAGCCAACATGTTCAAAAGTCCAGAATATAGCATACCATGTCTCCTTTAAAGCCATAGATCCATGTAACTGGCTTGGCTCATGTGTTGGATGCCAGTTGGGTGAGCAGAGCCTCATCTGGTCATAGCTAACAGCCATGACCTTCTCTGAGAGCTCGAGCTATTAAAGAAATCCCTCTGCTCCTTGTTTAATCCCAGAGGAGCCTCCATAGAGAATGCATTAAAGTACAAACATCACAAACTCCTGCAGCATCTGCCTGCACATTGGCCAGTTACTGCTGACCTAATTTCCAAAATGAGGAAGAGAGTACCTCTGCATTGGTGTTTAACAATTTGTAACTTAAAAGTATGTACACAACTGCTTGGAATAGTGTGTGTTTGTTTCCTCTGTTGGCAACATACTATTAAAACTACAGCAACTGCTACTTCTACCACATCTACTACCTCAATTACTACCATAACTACTAGGGCCATTATAACTTTTTTTTATTTTTTCATTTTAGGGGTGTTTTTATACCTCAAAAAACACCTTAAAAAAATGTGTGTACTGAGAGACGACCCACCTCCAGAGATCTGACCTGTAACTTGGCCTATGGACCGTTGCAGTTCTGACATGTTTAGAATTAGTGCGCACACAGCCTGGTACTGATATAAACATTATATCCCATTCATTTTAATAGGGGAGCAAAATAAATATATGAATTTTGACGCTTGAAGACAGCACAGGCTGTAGTTTAGATGTGTGTTACATTTGATAAGTAATTCTAGCCAATATCTAAGTTTCAGGTCCAGTTTCTAAAGTTCAGTAATGCAGGATTTGTTGGTGCTTAATGAAATAAGAGTCATATTTTACTGTCCAACTGCTGTGGCACATTACATTTTTGATGCATATTTGTCCAGCACAATGTTCGATTTACATAAAGTTAATCACGCAATCGTTAGCATGTATGCTAATTCCAGAGGTAATCGCTAACATTAATAATCTATTCAGAACAATTCTACACATGATGATGTTTTCTACTGAGGCTTGGTGTTAGTCAAGTGTGATTCAGTTACCAAAACAGGCTTGTTTTTTTCATCGTTTGTGATGTTTGAATGCTAACTCTCCAGACATGAAATACGGACAGGGATGCGGACAGGGATATGGACAGAGATTTGGACTGAAATATAGGCAGGGATATGGACAAGGATGTGGACCAGGATATGGACAGGGATATGGTCCAGAATATGGACAGGGATATGGACAGGGATATAGACGGAGGGTGGCAGACATCACTCCATGGAAAGGTTATTGAGGCATTAGCATTTAGTCATCTCCATATTTCATCCAGCCGACAGACGGACGGCGCGGATCACAGAGCAGTTCCATTCGTTTCCATAGGCATAATTTGTGTTTTTTATGGGGAGACATATTGGATATGAGTAGTAAAACCGAAAGAATAATATAGAGTTGATTTTAATGTTTGATCTAAAACAAATGCTTAAGGCTTATTGCGAGATATTTAAGTCAACAATATTATAGACAGCCAGTCAGCACTACTTCTTTTGTCAATGCATTTCCATAATGAAAACATAGAGATTCAAATGATTCTGCTTTGCATTGTAAGATAAGTATACCTAATATTCTAAAAGACATTAATAATTCCTTAAAGGTACAGTGTGCAACTTTTTAGAGATGGCACGTCACCTACACAATTCCATGGAAATAGAAGGTCTAAATCATACTTTGGGACATTCTCCATGGAGATAGATGATTTTTACAATTTGTTGTGGAAAATTTGAGTCAAAGGAACAACATTTGCCAAATAAGTGGTGTGGAGATGGAAGGCCGCTCACAGTAAGGAGCGGGCTTCCATCTCCGCAAACAAAACATCCTTGGAAACAGTCTCTCAGGTGACATTGGCTGGCAGCTCAACCCACTCTTTACTTTTGTTGTGTTCTTAGGCAAGGCACATCAACATGAGATAGACTCACTGTGGTTAGAGCGGACTATTAATAATAATAATACATTTTATTTATAGGGCGCCTTTCTGGGCACCTCACAGCAAGGACATACATCAACACAACACATTAAGACAGTTAAAAGCAGCATTATTGCAACCTCAGGGCAGCTGTGGCTACAAACAAAATATACCATTGCTGCATACTAAATGGAAAATCAATTACTCTTAGTAACTACATATCAGGTTTTTGACAACAACTATTACAGCCAGATCATTTACAATTAACAACAGCATAACAGCACTTTACTATGGAAGTATAGCCCATTCACTGTGTAGTAAACCTGTAGGAGGACCCATCGACATGTATTGACTCAAAGTAGTGGACCTGCCAATACTGCAGCTCTGCCTTTAAGCACTGGTTCCTCTGAGGATATTGACTGTGATAATTAACTGATGGCAAATGGAACGACTAGAACCTCACTGCTCTTAAACTGTTAACAATAATGCAATAATCTATCAATGTTTTTTCCATGCACTTTAAAGTGACGACATGGACGGATACAGGAGGTACATGACGTATGTTTGCTTTAAGTTTATTTTTGTTTATTGATCAGGGAACCAGTACACAAGTATTCATGAATGAATGATGTGTTTTACCTGATTTATACTGTTGTACCACTGAAATAAAGTCCTCTCCTTAATAAATGTCTCAAATAAAAATTTTGACTTCTGTGGTTGCCAAGTAAAGTACTTAAGTAATGATTTGCATTTTACTGTAGTTATTTGAGTGTAGTCTGGAATGACAACACACCAGTAGTGTAGGTGAGCCATGAGTCAAGACACTTTTATAATCTCTATGAACGTTTTGGGTGGAAAAATGGGTAATTTGTGGATTTCCATTTGAATAAATAAACTATGTAAGATTTGACATGATTTGAGAATCGGCACTTTTATTCAAGCAATGAGATTTAGTTCTTTGTCCACAACTGCATAGTCAAATTAATAGCCTACTGGTTCTAGTCTAGGGTTGTCAAATCTACATACGAATAGTTATTTATACTAAAATAGCACTGACTAGCATAAGCAAGACTGAAGCCATAGTCTGTGGCCCACAGAAACAATGAGAACCTGTCAGCAGTCACCTCTGGACTCTCTCTCTAAAACCTTTAAATCAGGCTAGAAATCTAGGGATAATAATGGATTCAGACCTGAACTTTAACAGCCACATCAAATCAATAACATCTGCAGCTTTCTACCATCTAAAAACATTGCAAAAATCACATGTATACTGTCAAAACCAGACTTGGAGAGACTTATTCATGCTTTTGTCTCCAGTAGGTTAGACTACTGTAACAGCCTGCTCACTGGCCTCTCCAAACGAGCGTTAAGACAGCCGCAGTACATCCAGAACACTGCTGCTCGGGTCCTAACTAGAAGCAGGAAGTATGAGCACAGCTGGCTGCTGTGGCTCAGAGAATAGACTTTAAAGCAGCTCTGCTTGTGTACAAGTCTCTCCATGGCCCAGCACCAAAGAACATCTCCGACATGTTAATGCCACCTTAACCATCTCACACTCTTAGGACCTCAGGGACTGGCCTCCTGCTGATGCCCAGAGACAGAACTAAACCAGAACTAAACCTGGACGAAACATGGGGAATCAGCATTTTCTGCAAGGTATTTATTTATTTACCATTGTTTTAAAATCCAGTTTGAAATGTTAATACCATGACAACATTCCAGTCTAGTCTAACACAAAATGGAGCAAAGTCCAGTTGAAACAACAAATAGAAAGTTTTTATTAGTACTTAATGTAATACATTATACACATAACAGTGAAGGTAAAAAGAGTCAAACTTGCTTGGCTCACACCTTCTATAACCCACTGCAGAATCCCTCTTCAATGACACTTTCAAATAGGATTTCTGAAAACCTGATATTTGAATTAAATTATGTACTATTTTCCTGCACTCAGCGCCCTGGCTCAGAGCTGTGCGCTCCAGATGGCACGGCCCGGAGGTAGCCATCTTTAATCCTCTTGGCACAGGACGAACAAGCAGAGAGGTGGAACGTATGCTAGCAGTCAGGCGTCAATCACAGGCACAGACTGACCAGGGCAGGGGGTGAGGAGAGGGTAGGAGAGGGGAGGAGGGGCAAATTGGACATGCTCAAATGGAAGGAGGAATAGAAATAGAACAAGGAAAAATACCACCTATAAGAAGTCATTTAACACCCTGTACCATTTTTCCCCATGCATTTGAGCAAAAAGTGTCTTACTCCAGTACAGATGTATTGTATATGCCGCTCTTGAGGTCAAAATAAATCTGCTGTGTACAGTCTGCATTTCATTATAAAATGCTTTATTGACCAATAATTAGGATGCGCACTTTTAACAGGTAACATTACTGTCACACTGAACTGCTCTCTGGTCTCTGAGAGTTGTGAAACATGTTTATAAAGTCATTGAGATGAATAATTAGGATGGTCAGAATGCATCATGGTGAATAACTTTGGGTAAACCATTTAAAATTAACTATGCTCTGTTTTTTTGTTTTTGAGTGCGTAAAAACATGTACAGTGCCTTTAATATGTCACTGGCTTTTAACATACAGAAAGTTCAACTGTTGAGTAAAACCATAGACTGTGTAAAGAAGTGGATTAAGTGAGTGTGACATCACCCGCAGAGTTCGGTCTCAGTCAAATGAAGCTCATCAAGGCTAGCAGGTATAGGGGTGAATATGGAGCCGAGTTTCATATAAGGATTTCCGGCTGCGACTATCATAGCAACCAAAGAGCCAATCTGGAGTGAGGCTATTGAAGGTAACAGCTTGCCCCACATCGCTGGTTTAGCAGGGGTTTAGTGCTTAACAACGCCGTCAATCAAACCTGTTGCAAATGCTAGTGGAAGTGACCATGGGGAAAGAAGAACTTGCCTGTTATTAATGTTCACTTCTTGATTTATGGACAAAATAGCCAAATAAAGACACTAGGATTATGTAGAGTGGGTTAATACGAATATTTTACGGCCAGACGAGTCTGATAGCAGCTGTTACAGAGAGAGGGGGGGCGATCACTTGCTATTTAGAAAGAGGTGGCTAACTGGTTAGCTAGTTCCATTTATGCATACAGTCAATGAGTAAAACCAGACTGTCACAGAAAACACATTAGTTACAGACCACACACAAAAAGATCACAAAGAAAAAATAAATCAACATGAAAATATGACTCAAGTTTGTGATTTGTAAAGGTGCACTATGTAACTTTACTAGTAGAGGGTCCACCATCTGCTTGTCGCCATGGAGGTGTTCTTGCTTGGTCCCGACATTCCAGACATGGCATTAAATGTAGGTTATAATTTCTATAATGTATTTAATATAAATAATGTATAATTTAGATTTAAGTATTTCACTCGCTGATAAACTGGGACTAAAACCCCTGAAACGAAACATGGACTTGATCAGAACTAAACCAGAACTAGACCAGGACAAAACCAAGTCTACATCAGGACTAAACCAGGCTTAAACCAGGACAAACATTAGCACATTCTTACTACATGCTACACACATAGCAAATCATAACTAAAGTGCTATGCATGTGATGTAATCTGAAAAAGCAATCTCTCCAAATGATAGGTCTCAATATGGCACACTATAGTTCACAGATATAGTTCTCCTATATACGGGGATTATGGAGAAATGCATCTGGTCTATACAAAATATTGAGTGACATTTAAAAAAAGGTCATGACATTGATGTGGACCACTCACTCTCCGTCTGCTCCTTTACTACACCATCTCTGCTTTGTCCAAGCTCATATCAGACTCTGCTTTCTTGTTTTTAGCTCCAATGCTAAAATCCAGTTGGTTTAAATCATCATCATCATCATCATGAATTAGTGCTAGTGCAGCCTCTGCAGCTGACTGAATTCTGGAGGTCCTGAGCTTCTACATTATCCATATTTTGAGAATGAAAAAAAAAATGTATGTGTACATGTACTTACTTTAAAACAGACCTATTGTGCAAAATTGAATTTTTAACCATGTTATAGTTGTTTCCATAGGATTTTTTATTTTTTGTGTTCCTATAAAAAAACAAAACTTGCAACAAAAGTTAATTAAAAAAAACAAAACAAAAAACAACTATTTGAGGTATTTGAAGATGAGAAAAGTAACGCTGGACCAGCGTGTTGTGTACCATGTCCAAATATTGATATGAGCCTGCGCTTTGTGAAGACAGAGATGATGTAATTAACACTGATCCCAATTAGGGGAGTTTCTTCTTAGCAGCAGTTGCTGTTGTTGGTGATTGGGACTTGTCACATGACACAATAACATTAATGAAGCTGGGAGCCAATTCTTTGATCACACCCATGGAAAATTACAATGGAGTTAGATGCCACTGGAGTAGTAATTAGAAAGGTTAAGCAAAACAATGGAGGTGTTAATTTGTAACAAGGTAATAGAAAACTGCTAGTTCAAATATTCATCAGTGTTTAATGGAGATAAACACAGCTTAAAGGTGTACCGCGTAACTTTTCTGGTGGAGGGTCTGCTACCAGTCTCCATGGAGATGTTATTATCTTGCTGTCAATATCCCCACAGTATTAAATTAAGCATATGTAAAAACAAGTAACCAGGCCACGTAGCTGGTCAGAAAACTGAAATGGATTGTTTAGACGGAAATAGTTTTCTGTTTTCATGCAGGTGCCATCTCCTAAAAGTTACATACTGTACTTTTTAGTAAACGTAGCACAGGGAAATGATAAAGTTCCATTACAGGGGTGTCAATACCTATCAGCTGTTTTTTACCACTGGGCAAAACACTTTGCCCGACTTATATTACCTTCTTGAACAGTTGATTTGTAGACATAGTTAGCTTCTGCATCGTGTTTGTTGTATACGGTCTGCAATGGCTAAATCCAGATTTAAAAAAAAAAAAAATAAAATAAAATGCATAAATAAGCAAATGCCACCCGACAACTTCATACATTTCCAATGATTATTCATGGAAGCACAAACAAAAGCGTGATTACAAGTGCTCAGTTGTGCCATGATCACAAATGTATGCTAATGCTATTCTATTGCATACAAACAACATTAGAAAAGGCAGACCATTATAATGTTTGTGAATGCTAAACAAGCAGAGGGAGTGTTTCCCGTGCAAACCCTACGCTGTGCACAAAACATGCCCGACTCGAACTGTAATTGGCCACAAGAGGAAAACAATGGTTATTATTTCATTTCCATGAACATTTAGTATTTCATCTCATAGTACAATACTGCCTTGATAATACAAGACTGCTTTGATTGCATAAGGAGGATCACATTAATTAAATTGTCGTAACTTTCAAAAAAATATTTAAAGGTACAGTATGCATCTTTCACCTGCATAATTCCATGGAAACAGAAATTTGAAATCATATTTCAGGACTTTCAACTTAGAGATAGATACGTTTTATGCTATACCGTATATGTATCAGTGCAATAAAGGACCAACAACTAAAAAAAAAAAAAAAAAAAAAAAAAAAAGGCTAAAAGTTACATAATGTGGTTTTAATTATATATTTGATAATAATTATTAACTATAATTATTTATTATATGAATCATTATTATTACATGCACTGGTTTCACTCAGACTTTAAAATAAAACAAATATGCTGTGAAGTTTTAAACAAATGTAATTATACAGAATAGACACAAATGAGTCAAAACTAGCTCAGGTGGGTTTCATAATCTATATTTTATTTTTTTAAAAGAAATGTATCAGTAGCCAGTAGAAGACTTTTGGCTCCTTTGTGGGATTTGAATCTTTTGGATCCGTTCTCTTCAGAGAGCCATTCAAAAGACTGGCTCTTGTCATATTTATTTTGTATGACAGAACGCAATGACTCGTTTTATCTACAAACTGATCATAGAGAAGAACGACCAAGGCTCACTGTGTTTAAAATGGTTCAAACTGAGAGTGGGAGTGAGTTTACCCTTTAGAATGATGAAATTCTAAATAAAATGTTGCACTGCAATAATAATATGCTGTTATTATGGTGCCAAATATGTTTTATTGTGCACACAGCTCCCACTCGTGCTCCTGATCTGTTTCTGGGCTAATTTAATCAGTTCTTTTAAAAAAATGATGTGGATCCAACCATTCACATTAAAAACCCTTCAAAACAATCAACTTGTTCAAAAACTTCACATCCCTATTTAACAGTTGAATTATGAATTATAAGTGCACTAGTTTAAGTTTAATAATAATAATAAACAAAATATCAAAAGTCTGTTCTTTCTTGAATGAATTTAATCATTTTCATCCAACACAATATGGCAGCTAAAATGTATTAAATACAAATCTTTTTTTTTTTTTTTTTTTTCATGTTTTATTTAATCAAGTAAATCATTTTACTTTTAGCTAAACAACAACATTGTGAAGTTTTATAATTACAGCACATTTTTACAGTGCAGTGCCATTGTCCCTATAGAGCAGACATGAGTTGGACGTGTATTGGACATTGAAGATTGGGTGCAGTGAAGTGTAGCGCTGAATGAGGGGACCCAGCTGGAGTCCTGTTTAGATTCTACGCTAATGCTATCAGGAGGCTACGCTAATGCTATCAGCCGTCAGCTCGTGTACTTGTCATGTGGCTGAGTCCGGGCCGGGGACGGTCCTAAGGGAGAGGGTGCGGGGTGTCTCCAGATGCCCTCTCCTCCCCTGTCATCCTCCCCTTCTCCCCCCTCTTCTGTCTGAAGCTAATGCATCTGGTAAAAGATACAGCAAATATGTTGGGTCTGGTGCACTGGCTGGAATGGGACATACCTAGTTTAACTCAATAATTAAGCAATAAATAAGCAGCTGATCCCAGTCACTCTTCATCACTCTGCAACTGGTTGTCTTAAAGTTTTGGTAACATGTGACTGACTGCTATGTATATTGCATAAAAATATAGACAGCATATTGAGCCAAAAACCTGAACAATAGTTTAATTTTGCAGACATACTCCCAGGCCCATAGTTTAAGGTTAAGTTCTGGTCTTGGTAGTGTTGGTCAGGACTACCTTAGATGGAAGATTTACTACTATGGATCTTCTGGGTTGATGGGGGACCCGGAGTGCCACCAAAGCTGTGTCTGCGGCTCAAAATGACGTCAAACAGCTCAAGTTGGGTGCCTTTGCATTTGATAAAGTTTGAGATACATCGATGCGTTGAGAATTATGCCAAAAGTTTGGCTGAATCGTGCCACAGTCTATAGCCTAGATGTTATAAAGACACAACACGCTGGACGCTCTGAGCGCGTGAATTGGGACGTGTGTCTTGGGTGTGAATTGGCTTCTTAGACCAGTGAGTAGGGCCTGATGCAATGGTGTACTCTGTGTGAACCAGTGAACCATGAAGGGAAACCCAGCCGGTGCACCCAGGACTCATCACCCAACCAGCAGTGTAGAGACAGACTCCTGGCTCAGGCAGCAATACTGAAAGAAGCCACAACTTAGAACGAGTGTATTTTTGTATGCCCTGATCCTGAATGATGACGTTAACTCAAATGTATGTCATGTTGTCCCATTGTTAAACTCAATTCTCAATGTCTAGCCTGCTCTGTTCTGTAATAAGGGCCTTCAGGAATCCTTTCTCCAGGTTAACTGGAGTGACGTTGTTGCTAAAAATATAGTAGCCAATGTTTCTGACCACTCCTAATGTCACACTAGCCATATTAGCAGGAAAAGCTGGGGGAAAGTCCGCTAGCGTAAAGCTCTAACTAATGGTAAGATCTTGTTTTCTGAAAAAAAACTTGTTAAAGCCAATGTGTCTACAAAAGTGTCATCTATGCAATTTATCTTGGTATACAACTTATTAAAAAGGTTAATAATGCACATCATAATATCACATAAAGGTGACGTACTGTCTGAATTCGGGTTAGCTACTCCCTGCACTTTATAAACCAGTTTAGCCGTTGCCACAGCAACCCTGTTCCCCTCTAGCCCCGCCCCCTGCTGTCTTCAGGTACAAATCAGCCGTTACGCTTGTTTTGAGAGAAACTTGGCGCAACAAATCTCGTGAAAGTGTAATATTCAAATTTGTACTTGTAAAATTCCAAAGTTGTAAGTGAAAAACAACATTTGCACACACACATACACACACAAAAACATGGAAAATTTTTCCTGAAAATGTGAGACAGGCCCAAACCGGTCTGTTCAGCTGTGCATATGGCTGAAAGGTTTTTGTTCTACTTCTTCTCTTTTAAAGTTTTTTTTTTTTTTTTTTTTTTTTTTTTTTTATTTTTTTTATTATTATTATTTATGATTTAATTTGTTGTATTGTGATTTTAATGTCTTTCTTATTCTGTGAAGCACCTTGAATTACTTTGTGCACGAACAGTGCTATACAAATGAACTTGCCTTGTCTATTTACAAACTCCTGATGACATTAGTAGCTTCTTCAAATAAATCTTATAAAACAAAGGTGATATATTTGTGTAGATAATTAAAATCTAATTTAGGACCAGAGAAGATGCTGTCACCATGTGCCCACCACACGCTGAAGAACAAACCATTGTTGTATCCTGATAAACTCTAAAACATTTGATTTTCTCCCTCTAGCAGAGATTTTTCAGTTCCATTTTTATCCATAAACAAAATGTGAAGTCTTAATACATCATAGACACATATCTGATTCTTTGAGCTCTTAGATAAACTGTCATGATTCACCTGTTCCTGAATGTATCCTGTGTTCTCCTTCCCCCTCCCTTGCCTGCCTGACTCCGGAGCTGGGCGGAGCTCCCAGTCCCTCCCATGCGCACCTGCACCTCATTAGTGTGATCACCTCCACCTGCCGTGGGTTTAAAGAGGACTGGGAGCAGATATTCGGTGTCAGATCGTCTGCGTGTCTAACGTGACTACTCTAGATCTGTTCTTGTTGCTCCTTGCCTGTTACCTTGTACCCTACCTTGTGCCCTCCAGAATCCCGCCTCCTGCTCCGTCAGCTCAGCTGCCTCTGCTCCGTCCTGGATCCCGCTCCTCACTGGTATTGTCTCACCAGTCTGTTCCTGTGCACTGGGCCCTGCTCTTCACCCTGCTCCCCGTCCTGAGAGAGAGACTCTACCTTCTTTATTGCACATTGAATATTATCACTTTGTAAATAAACACTGTTAAACCGCTCCCTGAGTCGTGCGTGTTGGCCCACAATCCCAGACATTACGACATAAACACAGTTCAATCAGATACAAAGCACAGGCTGGTGCCATTCTCAGCAGAAGAAATTTGTAATTAAGAACACTGTATTTCTGTAGCCCTTTAAAGGCGCTGTACCTGCTTTTTCTTCAACATAGTAGTTCATGTTAAACAATTTACAGTGGTCCAAAGTTATTCCTCACTTACCTTATGCATTCGGAGCATCCAAATTATTCACAGCACCAAGTTTATAAGCACTTTTCACAACTTTCAGAAACCAGAGTGGAGCTTGCTTTTCTTGCTAATGCTAACAACATGACGATGCTAACATTGTATTTCTTGAAAACAAAATGCTTTATAATTAGATGCAGAACACACACAGTGGATTTATTTTGACCTTAAGAGCTTCTTCTTATATAATATATCTGTACTGTGGCAAGACAAATTTACATTGGAAAACTATGGCCTCTCTCCCTAACTGCTGCTGTTAGACTCGTCATTTTGGTCTCAAAATGTTCATATTAACCCTCTACATGATCCTGTTTTTCTTTATTTCATTACTCTGCCCGTGAATCAAGGCATGAACATTATTAAAAAACAAATCAGGCGCCTTCGTTCCCCAAGGCTGCTCCCGCTATCGTTAGCAACAGGTTTGACTGACAGTATTGCTAAACCAGTGGTGCAGGCAAAAAGGGGCAGTACCTTCAACAGCATCACTCGTGATTGGCTTTTTGGTTGCTATGATACTCCAATATAATTGCTTTGATTGGAGCTGACGGTGTGGATGACGTCACACTCACTTAGTCCAATTCTTTATACAGTCTTTGGCTCAAATGCACAAATAAAACCAGGCAGAGACCCTTTAACCGTGCTTTCAGATACACTCTCCTTAATGAGAAGCATGGCACCACAAACCTCACAATTGCTAATAATTAATTAGCAACACTGTATTTCCGTATTTTGCCTGAATGCACCATCCCCGAGTCCTTTCACAGTGTCCTCCCTAATACAGGTTGGCATTAACAACAGTCAGAGTGAGCACCGGGAATGAGCCATCTAATCAGTGTGGCTAATGCAAGGCTAATGAAACGCCTTTTAAAACACTAAGTGTGTGCTAGCTAGCGCCGCCATGTGTGTGCCTCTTGTCTGATGTGGATGAAAACAAGCTAATAACACCAGACCAATCAAACTTCAACAGAATTTAAAGATATTGAAAAAGGGTTTGTAGTAGCTCGGGGCAGAAGGTTGAAATGACCAGAGATCGGGACATAATGGAGAGGCAGGTTGTATAGTTATAAAAAATTTTTTTTTTTTCTTTGTACTCAGGACAGTGGTGTTTCTACAGTGCACTTAAATAAATACAGCATTAAGCATACTTACTTAGTTTGCTGTCTGTGTGCATAATAACCAGCAATAATAAATAAATAAATACATACATAATAAGAATTTATTATTATTATTATTATTATTATTATTATTATTATTATTATTATTATTATTATGTTATTGTTCATAATAATAAATAATAATAATAATAATAATAATAATAATAATAAATAATACAGCTCATTTGTATACATTTGCCATCATGAAAATAAATAAATAAATAAAACCTAATACAAAAAAACACAAGGACTGATCATTTTTCAGACCCATTCTATTCTACACCACAGCACTGCTCTGCTTCACACAACAAAACCAGATTTTGGTCGATTTCTACGAAATATTGAAAAACAAGTCATTATCAATAGTATTATTTCAAAACATGTTGGCAAAGGAAATAAACCACAGGATATAGTGCCTTAGCCCCAAATACATACCAAACAGATCCATTAAAAAAATATGAGTGAAAAAAGCTGCCTTGACACCACCACTCTTTAGTAATCATTTCTCTCTCCTCCTCTCCGCTGCACCTCCCCCCCCCCTCCCTAATCTCTCTCTCTCCTCTCTCCCTCTCTCTCCCTCCTCCTCCTCCTCCTCTCCTATCTCCCCTCGCTCTGCTCCCCGCTCCTCTCTGCTCCTTTCTCCTTCTCCTCTTCTCTCTCCTCCTCTCCTCTCTTGCCTCTTCTCCTCTCCTCTCTCCTCTCCTCTTTTTCCTCTTCTCCTCTCCTCTCTGCTCCCCTCCTCCTCGTCTTCTCTCCTCTCCTCCTCTTCTCACTCCTCTTCTCCTCATCCTCTCTCCTCCTGTCGTCCTCTCCTCCCCTCCTCTCTTCTGCTCTTCTCTCTCCTCCTCTTGTCTTCTTCTCCACATACTTTGGTGAGATGAGGCTACTTTAGTATTTCAGCTGCAGATGCCGAGGGGTGTGTGGTCGGAGCGCTGGCACAGGTCTGGTAGAAGACGAGAAGAAGAGCACATTAAACATACAGGAGACAGGGGCTTATGGGCTACACTGCAAAAAATAACATCCAGATTGGTTAAACGTGCACTGTGTAACTTTTGTGGTCTGGAGTGAACTACCTGCTTGTCTCCATTGAGGTTCACAGTATGGCATTAAACATATTGCACTGATCACTTACATGTGTTTTTGTTGCTAAAAATACCTTAAACGTGCCTCTCCATAGTTCTGACTTGTAACTTGCCTGGTGATGCCACACTCTTCTGCTTATCTTGTGCCGGGGTTGGCAGCGGGCCTAGATCTTATCGCTTTGGGGAGGGCTGATGGTGCAGGTATTCCTGCATCCCTCAAGGCCAGCAGGACATCTCTGGAGTAAACCAGCCATGCTTCAGAATGTGCCAGTGAAGAAGGCAAGGTATTCCTCAGTAGTCCATTTAGATGCAGGAGTAAGATCACAAGGCTCAGCAGCCAATGCAGTCAGGTGATTGTCCATGCGACTAGTGCCATGATAGCATGAATTAAATATCTACACATGCAAAACCCTTACAGTTCACAAAAAACACAAAATACAATAAAAAAAAAAGGACAAAACAGACAGAAATGCAAAACAACACTCGCCCTGGTCAGCAGCAGTGCATTGTTGCAGAGGCAAAAATCAAGTATATCCCAAGTTTATTCTAGGGCTAAACCACATCTAACAGTGGACTAGTGCTGTCTTTCCCAAAGGTTGCTCCCACTAACGTTAGCAACACATTTGATTGACAGTGTTGCTAAGCGCCCTCTGCCAAACCAGAAGTGCAGGTGTACCCTCAACAGCCTGCTCCAGATTCACTCTTTGATTGCTATGAAACTCGCGATACTTCCAAATATGAAACTCGGCTCCAAATTGGCCCTATAACTGCTAACGTCGATGAGCTTCATTTGACTGGAGTGGTTGATGTCACACTCACTTAGTCTACTTCTTTATACATTCTATGGGTCTACACAATAAAAATCCCCAGCGATACATGTGCCACAGTTTGAGAAACACTGGATTGTTCTAGATTATTCTAATGTTCAATGTTTCTGACTTGTTTCAATACATTACTACTACTTTCAACCAATTTTTCTTTATTTTTTTTTTTTACTAACACAATTGGCACTAATTTTCTTAGTATAAGCAAAATTGTTTTCGAAACCAGAAACACCAAAAATTTTAATATTCAGCATAATAAAATCAAAGGCTGGATATTGCCGGATATACTTTAGTGCAGTGTGTGGTCCAGAGACTGCAGATGTGGAAGGTAAGGGCAAGAGGAGGAGGAGATGCCGACAGGAGCAGAGTAGAGCAGATTCACCTTTAGGCTATGGTGCTTATATTAGCTGCTGTCCTCCTGAATGCAGCCATAGACACAACCTGGTCTGAACGCTCCACCAAACCTCTGCTTTATATTGTAGCTCGGAGCGGCTCTCTCTCACTCACTCCACTAAAACCAGCTCAAATGGGCACACGGCAAATCAGGTTTAGGACCAATTCACCAGATTTTCACCAGGACTTGCGAAAGGTTTTCAGCCAAGTCTATGAATTACTAAAATGCAGCAAGTTACTTTTATGTATGTATATATATATATATATATATATATTATATATATACACATATATATATATTATATATATATATATATATATATATATATATATATATATATATATATATATATATATATATATATATATATATATATATATATATATATATATATATATATATATATATATATATATATATATATATATATATATATTCCAGCTACAGTTTCCTTGAAAGGCTAGTCTACACACAAATCATGTTTATAACCCATTCCATTGCTTCTCTGCTTTGTGTAACAGCACCATAACTTGTCAGAAGTTTTTTGGTCAATATAACTACCGAAAAGCAAGTTGTTATTTTTTAGAGAAGCTTTTAACAAACTTGTTACCAAGCTAAATACATCTACAATGCCACAAAAGTAAGATTTTCTGTCAGACACTTGGAATTATTGAAATGATACACTTTTACTTTATATTATCGCTACAGTTTACTTAAATGATTACAACCAGTGACGTGCGGTCAGGTGAGGCAAGTGAGGCAGTGCCTCACCTGTCATCACAGAGAAAAAATAAATGAAATGGTTATATTTATCCAATGATTTGTACTATAAAGTTATTTTATATTTAACTTTGCAATATTATTCTTTTTAATTTTTTTTTTTTTTTAACTTTTACATTTACCGTTGAAATCCTGAGAAGAGACGTGCGGAGAGGCACGTGTTGTGCCTCACATGGACTGACTGTGCTGTAGCTCAGCAGTGACGCTGTTGCTTTAAGCGGCTGTGAAAAGGCCCCGGGTGAGGCACACAGTTACCTGGCCTCATGGAAGGGGGGACTCGTGAGCCCAGGGATTCTTGTAACTCCTGCAGAATAGAATAAACTACATTTTAGAGTTAGCATGCCAACTTTAGCAATTCACTTTTACAATTTTTTCTTCATGTCTGGCCCTACTTTTTAAATGGAGGAAGATTACATATTAAAGCTCAAGCAGTTTTCTAAACTGGACTTTCGGACGAAGCAGGAGGTTATAATTAAAGGAAGACCAACGCTAAAAGAGCTAAAGGGATTGAAGCAGACGAAAGACTCGTTCTTTTCAAACAGAGTGGTACGAAATGGTAAGAAATTTAATTACTTCAATCCATTAATAATTGGGGAACCAGATTAAGGATAAAAAAGAATACAAAAACAGCTTGCTTTTTATTTCATACTATTAGAGCTATTTCATACGAACTTCGGAACTTTTATTTTGAAATTCTTTTTTTATTCTGGCCACTTGGGGCCAACACAGGGAGAGAAATTGACCCGGGGCCAAATGTACTGACACCTGGTTTATATGTTTGTAAATCTGATTGTGACGACATCAGTGCCTCACCAGCCATGAACCTCACAGCACGTCACTGATTACTACTCTACTTCATGAAACACCAGAACTTACCCAGAGGCTTTTTGGTTGAATTCTAGGAATTATAGAAAAACAAGTTATTTTTATACATTTTATATAGAAGTATAAAATGTGTTACCAAGGGAAATAAACTATGCCACAAATCTGACAATTTTTTTCCACAAAAAACTTGCTTGCATCTGCTATATAGTTCAAATCATTGATGCCGGAACATTTAATACCAGATCCCATGACTGCATGAGGATGAGAACGAGCTGCACCAAAACTGAGATGGGAAAGAGGCTTTTAGCTTGTTTTGCTTCACATAAATGGAATACACTCCAAGGAAAAGCAGAACTGGATACGTTGGTGGCACAGTAATTTAGCAGTGATTTAATAATCTGGTAACAGACTTTTGTACACACACCTGCACCTGTTTTTATTGTTTTATATGGACTTGTATACTTGTTTTGTTTGTTTCTTTTTCTGCTTGTATTGCATTTTAAACAGGGCGCCCATGAAAAAGAGAGCCCAAGTGCTCTTATTAGGTTCCCCTGTGCAAATAAATAAATAATTACATCTGTGACACCCATGGATGCTTATGTTACAATTTGGACATTTTAAACGGCAATATTCAACTAAAATGCCTTAATAAAAAGACACAGATTTGCTGACTTCCTCATTAGAAAACTGCCGGGCCCAATGAGAGCTGATATCACCGTAAACGTCATCACAACACTCCTATGAATATCTGCAAATTACACTAGCAAGCAGTAGATTTGTAGCAAAAAAAACAACAACTACACAACACTGCTGAATCCTACATGTATCACCGATTAAGAAAATAAAATGGAGAAGGACACAAATACAGAGCAGTGGACATGTACTGCTTGTGGTGGAAATGGGGATTGATCATCAAAATGGCGTCTTGAAAAGAAGATTACAATTCCTCAAAACATGCTTGAATCACTTTAAAAACAACTCTGAGAGAGTAAATTACCATTTTCTTATATATTTCAGCTACAGTTTCCTTGAAAGGCTGGTCAAACTATATATATACTATATATATATATATATATATATATATATATATATAATATATATATATATATATATATATATATATATATATATATATATATATATATATATATATATATATAGACAAAAATCATGTTTATGACCCATTCCATTACTTCTCTGCTTTATGTAACAGTACCATTTTTTTTTTGGTTGATTTCTTCTCTACAAAAGCAAATAGTTATTTTTATTTTAAAGAGATTTAGCCATTTAAAAATATGGTCCCAAGGGAACTCAAACAACAATGCCACAGAAATATACCCAAGCCAATATTACTATCGCTTCATTTTCACCAGAATTTGCCAGATGTTTTTGCCCATTTCTAATGACTACTAATGACTAACTTACAGTTTTCTTATACAATTTTTTTTGGTAAAATGTTGGTCTAGACAAATCATGTTTCTGCCCCATTACGTCTCTGCTTCATGCAAGAAAACCAGATCTTGCGAGAGGTTTTTGGTTTCTAGGAACTATTGAAAAGCAAGTTGTTGTTCTTCTTTTACACAAAAGCTATTTCTAAATATATTGTCAAGGGAAATAAACTATGCCTGTGGTTTTCGGACATTTTTTAGGACGACTTAGAATGCAGGTCAACAAATCTTTTCCTGGACCATTTCCTCTATTTGTCACATTTTCACCCAAAATTGCCAGAGGTTTATACAAAGAGCTAGGCATTTATGTGATAATTTATGTGACACAATATGCCAAAAAGCAAGCTAACTACCGTAAATAATTGTGTTTTTGACAGTTCCTTTAATCATCACCAGAGGTTTTCAGTCAAATTTAGGAACTAATGAAATTAAGCAATTTGCCAATGTGTGTAATATTATACCAAGCATTTCAAATCATCGGGTTTTTGTCACAAACGCTGTTATAGTTAGGTTCAAACTGGGAACAATGACAGGCAGTTAGTCGTTGTTTTCTTCTATTTTACAGACAATTCATGTGTAGTGAAGGAAAATAAAACATTCCACAGATCAGAAAATCATTGCAGATCTTGTCAGGTCATGCTATTAGCCTACTTTAGGGTAAACAGTATCGATTATCAGCCTTCAATCTCCAGCAGTATTTAGTTTGAGATGCTACCATACACTGTATAAAGAAGTGAACTAAGTGAGTGTGACGTTAGCAGGGAGTGAGAACTTAGCAATGCATCAATCAAACCCGTTGCTAACTCTAGCGGCAGCGACCTCGGGGATTGAAGGCACCTGATTTGTTTGTTATTTATGTTATTATCTTGATTTACAGACACAATAGTGAAATAAAAATATAAGGATCATGCAGAGCGAGTTGCCAAAATATGAGTCTGACAGTAGCAGTTACAGAGAGAGGGGAGGGTTTTTCAGTGTAAAGTGAACTGGAGCCAGAGTCGATAGAGCCGGAGGTGCACCCATGATCACTTCCTCTATTTGGAACACAGCGGCTAGCAGGTTTGTTTATGAAATATACTTATATACTTGAAATATTCAGTGATAAATTCTTCAAGAAAAATACATTTATTCCCAAACTCTCCCAATTGACTCTTTGAATATTTATTTTTTAATTTTATATTTTTAACAAATTCAAAATTTCAGAGGAGGCTGTATTTTGAGCTTGGAACAGCAGCAGTGTCTTGAGGCTTGTTTTGTTTACCATCAGTGCTGTTATGTAAGTGATCCGGTTTAGACCCAAGAGATGACACTCTAGTACCCTCAACCACCCTATATCTCTCTTCCCCATCTCTACCCTTGTCATCCCTCCTTCTCCCTCACCTTGTTCTATCTGTGTCTCTCTTTCTTTTGCTATATCACATACATACATACATACACTCACTCCTCTTTCCCTCTCTCTTCCATCTAGCTTTCTCTTTGCTCTCTTTCTCTCCTCTCACTCCCCCTTCACTGGCTTTACCTCCTCCCTCTTATACTCTTCTCTCTTTCTATCTCCCTTTATCTCTCTCCTCTCATTTCTCTCACTTTCACTCATTTTATCTTCTACCTCTTAATACTATCTCTCCTCCCCCTCCACTCTTTACCTACCCCTTCTTACTCTCTCCTCTCCATGCTCTACCCTCTCATTCTTCTTTCTCTATCTCTCTCTTCTTCCTCTCTCTCCTTCCCTTTTGCTCTCTCTCTTTGCCTCAGTCTCACTGTCCCGCTTTCTCTCTCTTTCACTCCCCTTGTCTCCCTGTCTCTCTTTCTCTCTCTGTCTCCCTGCTCTACTTCTGCCTTGCACTCCCCTCAGTAACCCCCCTCTTAGTTCTCTCCTCCCTTGTATCTCTTTTTCTCTACCCCTCCTCTCTCTCCCTCTCTCTGTGTTTTTGGACACTGCAGATTTATGGGATGGATCCTGGTTTGGTGGGTGCAGAGCCAACTTGGATGTTCAGATTTAAAGTGGGAGACATGTAATCTCCAAGGGCAGACTCCAGCCAGGAAAACGGATTTCTGTTTGTCCACTGCACCGACTAATGCCCGCTCTACATTATTCCCAAAATTCCCACAGAGTGGCCAATCACAAGAGGTATTTAAGCTATAGCTACATTTTTTCCTTCTCCAAATCCTATGTCTGTTCACTGAGTCTGTGATATCGTGTCCCTGAGTGGAACGGGGCAGATGGGAGGTCACTGGCAACATACGGTTTGTAAATGTTCTCATTTTGAAAAGGACAAGGACAAAATGTCAAACTCAGGAAAAACTGGGACGATCCAAAAATAAATCAATCAAAATAAATCATGAAATAAATAGTATGATGTAAAAATAGTGGTAAACATTTGTTTTGGCATTAACTAAAGCATTTAACTAAATGTAACTTTTAATTTTAGTTGTGGTTTTTACCGTAATTTCACAGCTATAAGGCGCACCGGATTATAAGGCGCAGCTTCAGTTACGGGTGCTTTTTCGTGCTTTTTCTGCATTTAACACATACAAAAGTCGCACCATTAGCCCAAGCATCTACAATCCATTCACAAATCATGGCGTAACTTGCTCGGCGCGGCGTGTTCGCCGTCTGTCATCCATCGCTCCCGCGATGTTCGCAACTTTTAACCGCGCCTTATAGCCGTGAAATTACGGTACAAAAAAAAATATATATATATATATATGCGCCCTCACAGTGAGTGGGCTTGCATCTTCACAGACCTGACTTATTTGGCCTTGAGGAGGGCATTCATCTGCTTGTTTTCATAGAAATGTTGTTCCTTTGGCTTCAGTATTCCATAGTATGGCAACTTAGCTCTTTAGAGAGAATATTCTAAGTATAGTTTTAACTTTCTTTTTCAATGAAATCATACAAATGAGCCGCAATACAACTACTACATACCGTACCGTGTATATATATATATATATATATATATATATATATATATATATATATATATATATATATATATATATATATATATATATATATACATACATATATAAAATCTCCTCACCCTCCGCGGGTGTGGTCTTTATCCCCTCTTTTTCCACACTCAGGACCTCTACCAGAGGCCTGGGAGCTTGAGGGTTCTGCGCAGTATCTTTGCTGTTCCTAGTACTGCACTTTTCTGGACTGAGATGTCTGATGTTTTTCCTGGGATCTGCTGTAGTCTCTCCTCCAGTTTGGGAGTCACTGCCCCCCGAGTGCTCCGATGACCACCGGCACCACTGAGGCCTTCACCTTCCAGGCCTTCTCCAGCAGCTCTTCTTTGAGCCCCTGGTATTTCTCTAGTTTCTCATGCTCCTTTTTCCTGATGTTCCCATCGCTTGGCACTGCGATGTCCACCACAACGACTTTGCTCTGTTGTTTATCCACCACTATGTCCGGTTGGTTCGCCATCACCATTCTGTCAGTCTGTATCTGGAAGTCCCACAGGATCTTGGCTCGATCATTCTCCACTACCTTTGGAGGTGTTTTTCCCACCTTGACCTGGGGGTTTCCAGTCCGTACTCTGCACAGATGTTTCTGTACACTATGCCCGCCACTTGGTTATGCCGCTCCATGTTTGCTTTCCCTGCCAGTATCTTACACCCTGCAGTTATGTGCTGGATTGTCTCAGGGGCCTCTTTGCACAGCCTACACCTTGGGTCTTGTCTGGTGTGGTAGATCTGGGCCTCTATTGCTCTAGTGCTCAAGGCCTGCTCCTGTGCAGCCAGGATGAGTGCCTCTGTGCTGTCCTTCAGTCCAGCTTTCTCAAGCCATTGGTAGATTTCTTGATATCAGCCACTCACTTATGTTCCGGTGGTACATCTCCCATGCAGGGGCTTGTCCTTCCATGATGGTTCCTCCAGCTCCTCTTCCTCTGCACTCCACTGTCTGAGAGACATTCGCTGAGCACGTCATCTGTTGGGGCCTTGTCCTGGATGTACTTGTGGATCTTGGATGTTTCATCCTGGACTGTGGCTCTCACACTCACTAGTCCTCGGTCTCGTTCCTTACAGCTCGCGTACAGTCTCAGGGTGCTGGTTTTGGGATGGAACCCAAATCCTGACCCATGGTCCGGAGCTATTGCTATTAGGTCTTAACATCTGTGGTTTGTATCTCCTCCTTTGGCCAGCTTATGTTTCCTGCTGGTGTATATATATATATATATATATATATATATATATATATATATATATATATATATATATATATATATATATCTATATATATATATATATATGTATATATATGTATATATATATATATATATATATATATATATATTTTTTTTTTTTCATAAATTGTTTTATCGGGAATACCTCTTCACCATACAGCGATACAATGTACATATAAAGACTTGTTTTGGTGTAGTGATTCATGTTAGTGTCAGCTCATCATTAACTTGTGACACCAGTTAGTTCTATGTATGTGTGAGTTATACTGACAGCTGCTTATGTGTTGCAAGAAGCCACGCTGACTAAGTGAAAGGAACGGCAAAATAGACTGACAGCTTCATGATAATTGCTGGGTTAAGTACTTGTATTTATTTGAGCCTTAAAAACAACACCTTGTATTTATCAAGTTTCATCTTTCTTGTTTTCTCATCTCATCTTTCTTCTTTGCTTATAAAAGTTTGGACAATAGGCTACCATTGTCTTCATTTTGAAGGGCACACGCATATATATATTTTAATCAAATCATTGTTACCAAATTGTCTTTTCTTACAAATATAGAAGTTGTTTGAGAGAGGGCAGAAGGGTCATATTTTTAAAGAGGGCCCATTTAACTTCTGCTAACACATAACATATTTAGATCACCGGTTCAGATCACCTTGTATCATTTTGAAAATGCTATATTTGCAGAAAACAACACATTAACATGTTTTATAAATTTCACTTTTGGTTTTGATGCTCCTCTCCTTGATCTCCTAAGTCACTCACCTTCAGAGCGCTATCACAACACAACCAGCTGCATCCCACTAATGGAATTACTGCACATCTTCAGGTTTGTCAAATTACTGTGTACAGTTTTGTATCATACGTTTGTATATTGCTGTGCAGAAGCATGAGTGACGTAGGCTTATGGGCATGGCATTGGACAGAATATTATGGCTAACCATAAAGAGGATTTGAATAGGGTCTTGGCGAGATCTCTGAATTACTGAACCTCTTCAGGCAAGTTTTGATGAGGGAATATTATAACATGGTAGGAAAAAAATGATATTGCATAATGAACAGAAATGGTGAGCTAAGACACCATTTATCACCCGTTTACAACTCCAACCTCAGACCCAAACCAACCAGAAAATAAGAGGAATAGCCAGAGCAAGCCAGGAGGTGCTCGATCACCCATTAGGGTCTTGAAAGATCATGCTAAATATGACTCAGATGACAGTTCACATCTTAGGGTCATTCAATGGACTTAACTAATACCAGATATTGCTTACTCTAAACTACTATGGTGTGTTTCAGGGTAGCTAGCTCCTCCCTTCAGACAGATATCAGGTTGTGACTTACAGAACCCTGTCAGAACCAAAGAAGCCTCTTGGATGAGCGGTGAGATATATTTCTAAAGACTACTCACAGAATAAATTTTTTTTGTTGTACTTCACTAAAAAATAGCCTCTCCGTCACACTGACAGTAAGTAGACCATCTTTGCCAACTCCTAAAACGAATCACCACATCTGTGACTGGAGCTGATGATTCCAGTAATTCTGCCTGAAACTGGGTCAATACAGCACTGTTGGTCTAAGGTGTTTGGCCCAAATCCTTAAAACACCAAGGATAGATTCTGGCACCCTGATTGTAAATTTATGCTGGAACAAGGCAGTCGAGCGGAGGATGGGTGAAAACACAAGCAGATTGGCCATTTTTGTTTCATTAATTTGATATGAATGACTGGCTTCACCTTTGTCAGTTCATATAAAGATAAGAAACAACTTGGTGCTGTCTTTTAATGTTATAAACTTTTAATGCAACCTGAAGGACAGAACGAATTTAAAAGGACACAAGAGCCAAGAGTTTAACTTTTAATTTATTGAATTTAAATATTTCTTCTCGATGTTGTTATTAAATAATGAAACACCCTCCTGTGCGAAAAGTAATGAAAAGTAATGAACAGAAAGATGGCTCTGATGAGCCAGCCAAGCAGAACAAAAAGGTGACACCAGGTCAACCCAATACAGGGCTATACATTAATCTGTGCCAGCGCAAAGAAACAACTAACCAGAACCCAAAGAGAAGGCAAAAAAACTGCACACACCCTGTTCAAGGTGAACGTGGCTGGGTGGAGCTGTGCCCATGAGGCAGAGTGGAACCGAGAGGGAGCCATGGGTAGACCGCTATGTACAGGCTCTGAGCAGCCACACAAATGAACTTCAAAAACAGTTCAGAAGAAATACTGATCACTTATTACAAAAAACAAGACAACAATTCAGAATTATTGTGTTCAAACCCTGTTTTACTGTTATAATAATAATAATAATAATAATAATAATAATAATAATAATAATAATAATAATAATAATAATAATAATAATAATGATAATAATAATAATGCTTTACACTTGTAATTAGAGGCTTTCACTGTTTTTATCATATTTTTACACTGACTGAAAGCAATGTAGACATTTGGATAATTAATAATATTATTTAAAAATATCTTTTGGTTAGCTTGGAAACATCTTTGATAGCTACTTACTTTTTTTTTTTTTTTTTTTTTTTTTACATTGCATTATATGTAAATAATGTGATGCCATTAAAAAAATAAAATAAATGCAGCAAGTATAATGAACTACCACATACAACAATGACAAGATGTGCACTATAGAGCCTCCAGACATAAAGGGGAGGAGACAGGAGCATGTGTGGGGAGACACACATGCTCCACACAGGTTAGAAAAGTACATACTGTTTGACCAAAGACAAGATTCCATACAGCTTTACATATAGATAAATACACTTAAAGATATAATACTGTGTCTATATTCAAGCAGAATGCAGCAGAATGTAATACAGTTTGTCTTGCCCCACTATTCAGGCTCAAAATGAGACCGGTTTGTGCTGTCTACATCTAATCATAAAGTGCCTTACATGAAGTAAAGCCGATGTGAGGTTAGCATGCTAGTTGTCATTTGCACAATTCTGCCTCTGAAAGTTGAGAAAAGTGCTTAGAAACTCATCAGGGTGAATAATAAGGATGCATATCTATGAGCTGACTCTGCATCTATGTGTCTCTGTACAAATGTATATGTTGTAAATCGCTATGGAAACAATCATTTTATTTTATTTTTTTATTTTTTTATCATTCTGAAACTGGTGGATAAATCAACATACTTGGACAGAAGATTATGTAACGCAGTGTAAATGTCGTGTTCGATGTTTGACTCTTCTCAGAGCTGTAGACCGCCTGTCACTTTTGATGACGACTTTGAAATGAGGACTCTGCGGGGGCACGGTCGTTAGCAGACTTATTGCTAACAGCGACTAATTATTAAATGGTTTCTTTCCACAGGCTAACGTGCTAGCAGAGTGGCAGGTCCGGGTGTACGAGCACTAATTACTCCTGTCAAAAGGCCAGAGCATGTCAGGCGAGTGGTGTTAAGGTTCTAGCAAAACAAGGCTAATGGAGTTATTTAAGGAGCATTGGAGGGCTAAGTGCTGTTATGGACATGCATAATGGTCTAATGTAATGTAAGTATCAAATGTGTGTATGTTGATTCATTTATCATTAAATTATGACTTATTTGCTTCATACATAGATGGTATTTGGACTTTTTGTAATAGACAAAATGGCTATAAGTTTGGCTATTCCTCATAGCAAAACAGTTGCAGATTCAACTCCCAATTCAGGGTGGGTTTCCTCCAGGAAACATCCAAATAGCTAATTATTTGGTGCTGTCTTGAGCTAGCCTAGCATCCAGACTGGTTTCCTTCTCTACAGGAGATCTCTCAGTCTGGTTACCATCTCCTCCTCATACTAAGTTGTCCAATTAGATTTGTTTCTGTTACACACGGGACACAGACAAGTTCTCGCCTCAGATTAACAGTGTTTTGGACATCCATAGTAAAATAGTGGATGAAAAATGTGTATTCTTGGCTGCCTAGGCAAGTCTCGACTAAGCATAACTCAAGATAAACATTGAGGGATGGGTCAAGTACGGCTAAATTCATGACTGGGATAAACAAAGTCAGCATGTTTTGAAAAAGATCTCTTTAAATAATTACGACTTATACTTTTACCTTCATATTAAACTACTTTGACATTTATTTACCAGAGAAAGTTGGAGGCATTCCGAAACATATTTGTCAGCGCAGGCTGGGCACATATCTGACCTTTAGGGGGAGCCATGCTTTAGAAAGACAAACTGTTTTGTCCCTGTGTTTCCTGCCTGGATTCTTCTTCTAGATTTACTGCTCCTCTGCTCCTTTGCTCTTTGCATAGATCACAGGGAACTCACTAAAAATACCACAATGAGCACAAGTTTGTTTCTGTGGTTAATTTGCATAATTTTATTTTGGAGTAATCATTTAATTATGTTGTACATTGGCAAGTTTGGTGGTCGTAGTAGTAGTGGTAGTAGTAATTACACATTGAATTTATATAGTGCCTTTGGCCCAAGATGTTTTACAGTGCAATGTTCACTTATTCCATACTCTGTGGTGGTATGATACTACCCATATCTTCCCTGTGGTGAGGCTGCCAATCTACACCACCAGGTCCTTCAGCCCCCACCAACACAACACACACAGCACATACATTCTAGGTAATGTAGATGAAGTGTCTTGCTTAAGGACACAAGGACAATTTTTGCCAGTGATGACCCAATGTGGCACCTGGTATTTCCAGCGGTCTCCAATCTAAGTATTAATCAGGCTGATCCTGCCTAGCTTCTGAGATCTACCAAAATCAGGCTTTGACAAGAGGTTGTTGGTAGTGGGTTAGGGTTAGGATAATGCACTTCAGCCAAAAAACAAAACAAAAAAAACAACAAAAAAAAAAAAACAGTTAAGATAACACAAGGGTGAAGAAGACCATGTCTTTTGCCCCTTTTAGCCAACAAAAAAATAATCTTTGAGAGTAGTAGTAGTAGTAGTAGTAGTAGTAGTAATGGATGTGCTATTTATAACTGATGTACTATTTATAACTACTACTACCACTACTACTGCCAGTAGTAGTAGTAGTAGTAGTAGTTATACATATTTTTTTTTTTTACCATATATAGGAGAAGTAATAGTTGTTAATCTAGAAGTTTAGTAGTAGATTAGGTAGTGGCAGTAGCACTGGCTGTAGCAGTAGTACTACTTGTAGTAATAGCAGAATAGTAGTAGTAAAAATACCAGCTGTTGTAGTACTGGCTATAATCATAGTAGTAGTTAAAGATATAGTAACATTAATGCCAGAAGTATTAGTGATACACAAAGTAGTGATAGTACTCGTAGTAATAGTAGCAATAGTGAGAGCAGTTGTGTAGTAGTAGTAGTAGTAGTAAAAGTTTTGTGATCAAAGTTTTGAATTGCCTTCCAAATAACACTTAAACCACTAAAACAACACAGCCAAGAACAATAATATTATATTTCTTGTTCATTTTGATACTTTTCATGTCACTGTCTTCTCTTTCAGTCTCCACAGACTTTTATAACCACACGCAGGTGACAAACAACGATAAACAAACCTCCCCAAAGCCAAAGTGCCAGTAAGCCACAAACCATTGTCATGTTCCCCCTGGTTTAATCCAAAAATCATGATTTTTATTGCTGAGTGAAATCAGCAATAAAACACCTGCACACAGCTCACATAAACCCATTAATGGCACTGCCTTGTTTTGGCGGAGTAAAGTGGATCTCAGTGGAGCCAGGTCTGAGAGCTTAATTTCATTGATTAGAGATAGAAAAACAGGGCACACAAGCTAAAAAACTAAAGCAGGATTTTAATTTTAATTATTATTTTATGTATTATTATTTTAATTTTATGTATGATAATAATAATAATAATAATAATAATAATAATAATAATAATAATAATAATAATAATAATAATAATAATAATAATAATATAATAATAATAATAATGACAATAATATTTCATTGATTTTGTTTATTTATTTCATTAATTTATTTTATTTCATTGCAAATGCTGGTTTGCAAATACAAAAAAACATAAACAAAACATCATCCAATATATCTGTACTCGAGCAAGATGAATTTTGTTCAAATGCATGCGAAAAGTCAGGGGCAGGGCCTTTAAAGAGCTAAGTAGAAGATTGTGAACATAGTGCAATGTGTTGTTTGTTTGATTATGTTAACGCTAAAGCAGGTTGTTAGGACCATCTTGAGAATATTCAGTCTAGTCTGATTTCAGAAACTAATCAGGGTTGAGCCTGGGATAGGAGGCCGCTGGGAATACCAGGTGTTGTAGTGGTGGTATACTGTTGATGTATCCTTGTGTCACAGTAGCAAGCAGTGGGTTTTAATTTATTTTCATTTATTTTTTTTGTTTTTTTATTGTGGAAAAAAAGGGTTACTTGGCATTTTTTTTTTAAACCAACCAGTATGGCGCGGAGTCCAGTTTTCATCTATTTATTTATTTAACAAATGCAAGCAAGAACGAAAAAGTAGGCAGAGATAAAGGGTAGGTGAAAACAGGAATGTTCTGAGTCTCGAATGCATAGGCCTGTGTGATAAACACGTAAATATAGACAATAAACAATGATATTCCAATCAAACCATAAAGCAGAGTTATCCCCCCAGAAGTATTTTAAATGTACAATACTGTTAAAAACATGAGCTGCAATAAATAAACAGCAGAATACAACACTTTACTCATTAGTTTGTATCTATAATGAGTCATCGAAGTTCATAATGTAGCCTTCAACAGCTCACATCAAATCATATTGCAGGTAAAAAAAAAAAATTTTTTAAAAAATCACCAAATATGTCCCATTAGTACAAATAAAAAGGTACCTATTGACTTCCGAAAATGGTTGTTCTATCTGTCATTTATCAAGCAATAAACAGAATTATTATACAGAGACTATAATGTGTATGGTCCCGTCTCATAATGGCTCTGTTTATACATAATGATGCATGTTCATGATCATGCAGGTACAGATTTGACAACACTTCAGTATGTAATTCTTCTTCTTCATCATCATCTTCTTCTTCTTGAACTGTTGCTTGGGTCCTGACTAGAACCAGGAAGTTTGAGCACATAAGTCTTGTGCTCAGGTCTCTGCACTGGCTCCTGTGGCTCAAGCACAAGTCTCTCCATGGCCTAGCACCAAAGTACATCTCCGACATATTAGTGCCATATGAACCATCTCACACTCTGAGCCCCTCAGAGACCGGCCTCCTGCTGGTGTCCAGACTCAGGACTAAACCAGGACTAAAACAGGACTAAACATGGAGAATCAGCTAAAACCTGGAGACAGGCCTCTACTTTGACATTTTTAAATCCAGTCTCCAAACAGTTCTGTTTAGCTGTGTTTTTATTCTGCTTCTTCTCGTTTAATGTTCATTTTATGCTGAATTAATGTTTTGATTTTTTTATATTGTGATTTTAATGTCTTTCTTATTCTGTAAAGCACTTTAAATTACTGTGTGTACCAATTGTGCTATACATATAAACTTGCCTCGCCTTGCCTTACCTAATGCATTGTGTGCCTCAGATCCTTCTGTCTACCAGTACACTATTTTGTAAGGCAAGTTTTAAGTAAATGTTCACATCCTCAAAGGGCACCTGACATTTTTAGTCTTACACTTTTTGACCCAGTGAAGCACTCACGTCCTTACCTGTCTTCAACAAGTATAGCTGTGTTTTAATGATTTTGACTTTATTTTACCTCTACCAGCTGCAGAATGTCATAAATCTGAACAGATTAAATGAAAAAGGCCCTGAAATAACCCTGTGCTGTTACGTCATTGTTGTATCATTTCTACCACAGACATTAAGATGCATTGTTTGCCCTGTGACAGAGAGATGTCCATTCTCACATGAAGCGTCTCTGACTGGGTTTAAATATAGCAGGGAGGGAGCAGACATGACACGTGTGCATATAATGTCTGTTCCTCTGCTCGCCAAAACCCTCAGTACCTTAAATCTGCTGCTTGATCTCTACAAACTAAATATAGAGTTTGGAGCTTATGCCCCAGACAAGTGGGAGAAGAGGAGACAGACATGTAAACAAGCCTGACTAATGAATTCATACTGCACAACCTCCCATTACCTTTTCAGTGGTGTAGCTTCAGTGCACAGCCTTGTTATTAAGACACATTTAAGTGAGGATAATATTATTTGTGCAAAATAAACTGGTCTGATTTTGAGTTACAATATTTGTCATGATTATGTCTATGTGAAATGTGATAATTCAGTAATGAAGTGCTTCAAGTCTCATAAAAAAAAGAACAAAAAACTGAGTAATTAATGGCTTACTTATTGTTACTGTTATATTTTAACATCTAGCCTTTCATTTTCCCCATACAATAATAATAATAATAATAATAATAATAATAATAATAATAATAATATAATGATAATAATGATAATGATAATAATAATATATTGAAAAAAATGCTCAATTTGCATTTTACCTGAATTGTTGCATCACAGGTAAAACTCTGGACTTCTCCTATCCAGATTTTAAGCCCATAAATCATCACTGGACATAGGATAAGGTTTCCTAAGGACTTGATTTATTTATTTTCATGTTGTTCATTCCTGTTGCTAACAGCAGCAGGAGCTCCAATGACCTCCGTTTCATTGGAAGCGGAGGTCCATCCGTCCATTTTCTTCCCGTTATCTGGGGCTGTGTCGCGGAGGCAGGAGTCTAAACAGGGACTCGCAGACTCACCCCAGACACTTCCTCCAGCTACTCTGGCCAGTCAAGAGACTGTAGTAGTGGGACATGCCCAGTGTATAATGTTATTTTAAGTTAGAAAATACGGAATACTAATCCCAAAGTGACCAAAAGCGTGTATAAAATGTGTTTAGAGCTACAAGAATGCATAATATCTACTCCAATATTACCAAAGTATAGGATTTTTACTTGAGCAATGTGCTCTTGGCCTACTGCTGTGTCATTGTCCAAATAATATTGCCGAGTACATTAGTGCCCACACACGCACACATCTCACCAATCACACGACAAAGGCTGACAGGGTGAGCTCCATTGCAGAGATGGCACCCATGAGACCTCTCTCCTGTCTGCGGCGTGAGAAGAGCAAAGCCATCACAGCCACTCGGACCTGAGTTATTTACTACCTCAGCTCCCCGATCTCTGTCCTCAGCCTCCTAAGCTGCATCTGTGTGGGAAGAATGCACCTTTCTATAGGGTCAAAAGGTTAAGTGGATTTAGATACAAAACTCAAGTATAAAAGCAGGCTTGTTTTTTCAGTCTTGTGCATATCTAGAGACAAGTGGTGGAGATAATAAGTTAATCATAATGTTGCTTCAAAATCATCTCTGTCTGTAACAATATGCACTATAAAACCTTCCCCAAAAGATAATGGTTAATCTCAATTAGATTTTAATTTTAATGAATAAATTTAAATTTCTGTGTTATGATGTGTGATTGTCCTGTGAAATGGTGTTCCTTCCAAACAACTGTGAAAACTAATTTCCCTGCAGGGACGATAAAGTAACTAGCAATAGATAATGTTCAAGCATTCTAATACCATTTTTATGAAATAGGATGGATTTTGTTTTTAGGTATCTCCATCCCCATTTGCTTAGTGAATAAAAAAAATAATAATAAAAAAGAAAAAAATATGTTGCACATGGCTGGATGCTTTGTATTTTGCTTTTGTGTCCTTCGGCAAGGCATTTAAACAACCTTGAGTTGGGAGTTATTGGGGCAGTCACTCGTTCAGGCTTGAGGGCTCAGACTTGTTACAACTCCACACAATTTTAATTGATTGTTTTAAGATTAAAGTGAGTTTAGATCTATGAGAATCCACAGTAGAATTCACTGAGTGGCACTTAGTTATAGTAAAATAATAATAAATGGGCTTGACTTGTGACTTGGCTTTGAACAATGAGGTCTTGGACTTTAGTCAGGGTAGTCCTAGGTGACTTGAAAAATAAGGATATAAAACCAGTCATATCTGACCACTGCAAGAGATAAAACCACATCATGGACTGGAACAATGTCATGCATGAATCGTGACGAGGGAGTGACTAGCTTACCACACACATGGGATGCCATTCTGGTGAAGGAGTCAGACAGTTTCCCCCCATAAATCATGTAAACAGCCAACAAGACATGAAGTTAATATGATTAACTGAGATTCAGGAGCAGGACCACGCCTTAACCCCCTTCTGCTCCTCTCCAGACCTCTAATTAGCCAGAAGCCCTGTTTATACAAGCCTTTCTTACCAACACCATCTGTCTCTGCTCTGTAGACCTCACCATCCCTCCCCTTGGCTCTTGTTCATCTTTCACCGAGAAGACCTCACCATCTACAGAGAGGGGGGGGCTGAATCGGCTGGGCTAAGCACCTGAGACAGAGCCCCTTTCCTGAGTCTCTACCCAGCCTTCATTCATTCATATTCATGTCATCAATAAACATCTTTATACTATTGTTGTGGTGTGGTCCTTGCTAGTGAAACATCACTACACCATCATGTGACACATTTAAGGCTACAGGGAGGAGCCCAAACTTGTAAAGCAGGTAAACACTTTTGTCTGACAAAAAGAATTGTTATTTCTAAGCTTAAAATGGAATGAACTTGGCCTAACTACAACCCTGCTCCTTTCTGTGTGCTTCCTGCTCAGGTAAATGAAACTCAAATTCATCTGTCCCTCTCCCTTTAATAATACAATCAGAGGATGTATTTTTCATGTGTGAAACGTCCGGTGTGGTGAGTCAAATGCACTTCTGAAGTCTGGAGGAGAGGTTCTTTTCACCTTGTTTGAAGCAGATCTCAACAATATCAGAAAGCTCGCGTTTGGTTTATTTATTTATCCCCTCTGTGCACTTAGCTCCAGCTCACACAATAAGAGCTGGATCATGGGGCTTTTTGGGTAAAGATATTTCATAAACTCACATCAATTATTTGTACCTTGGTAACTTCTAGACTATATTCTCAGCGCAGTTGGGGACTTAAACTATTTTCCTGTCCTACTGAAATTTGATTGGCAGGCGCTCTCAGCCATATACTGTAATCACTTAACTTTCTCAAACTGTGAGAAGTTTGGCAATAGATGACAATGAAAAATGAGTCTTCCTTTCCACCAGCATTGGTAGCCCCTTGGCATATATCCATATTTTTTCTCTGTGTGCTGGGTGTTGGAGCTACACCTGAGCTTTTTCATGTAATAGTAATTTAAATTGGTTATTGTTTGTGAATCAGGAAGTAACATCAGTGCACTGTTAGCATGCTAGTTGTTGTTAGGATTAAAGTGAAACCTCAAAAAGTTGTGAAACGTGCTTATAAACTCATTGCAGGGAAGTGGGGGAATAACTTTGGACCACTGAACTGACATCAATTTACATCATGAATAGAGTCGGAGTTTCTGACTGGCATCACCTGTGACAAGATCTATAAGTCTGAACCAAAAACTAAATGAGCCTATTTTTTTTTTTTTTTTTTAATGCACAGTATGCATCTTTTATGACAGGGTTCACCGCCTGCTTGTCTCCATGGAGATTTTATTGGTTTTCCTTGAATGTTCTGCCATATAGCATTAAGCTTAACCATGCATTCTTACTATGAGGGGTCAGGCCTGTCCACAGATTTGATTTGTAATTTGGCCTGGTGGCTTTTGAAGCCTCCATGATGAAGACTGATAAGTTTAGTGGTATACCATGGAACATTTCAGGTAAATCAATATCCAAATGGATATTGGAGACAGTGATTACAAACATAGTTGGACATTTTTCCTCCACTGACAGCCTATCTTGCTTTAAATGAAAGGGCCCATATTAGGCTATTCTCTGATCTATGTTATGATCAGTGACGTGCGGTGAGGTTTCTCTCAATTTCTCTCCCAGTGACTTGGGGCCAGAATATAAAAGAATTTCAAAATAAAAGTTCCGAAGTCCGTATGAAATCGCTCTAATAGTATGAAATAAAAAGCAAGCTGGTTTTGTATTGTTTTTTATCCTTATTCTAGTTCCCCAATTTTCACTGGATTGAAGTCATTCAATTTCTTACCATTTCGTACCACTCTGTTTGAAAAGAGCGAGTCTTTCATCCCGTCGTCTGGAGCAAACGATTTAGCTCCTTTAGCGTTGGTCTTCCTTTAATTATAACCTCTTGCTTCGACCAAAAGTCCAGTTTAGAAAACTGCTTGAGCTTTAATATGTAATCTTCCTCCATTTAAAAAGTAGGGCCAGACATGAAGAAAAAGTGAATGGATTGCTAAACTTGATTTGCCAACTCTAAATTGTAGTTTGCTGTCATTATTCTGCAGGAGTTGCAAGAATCCCTGGACTCACGAGTTGTCGTTGCCATGAGGCCAGGTAATTACGTGCCTCACTCGACGCCTTTTCACAGCCACTTAAAGCAGCAGCTTCACTGCTGAGCTACAGCACAGTCAGTCCATGTGAAGCACGAACAGCCGGTGCCTCACCGCACGTCTCTTCTCATTATTTCAATGGTAAACGTACATTTCAGCAATTTTTAATACAAAAATAATTTAAATTGCAAAGTTAAATAGAAAATAACTTTATAATACAAATCATTGGATAAATATAACCATTTCATTTATTTTTTCTTTGTGCCTCACTTGCCTCACCTGACCGCATGTCACTGGTTATGATGTTGTTTTCTGATCACAAACATACCTGGAGTTGCGTTTTGCGTGAATGAACCCTGCACACTCTGTTCCACCTTGTGATTTCATGTGTTTCTACAGGATCCACTCCACTTTTTTTTTAAACTCCATACACCTTTCCTCAGAATCATTTGAATAATTTCAGCCTGGAATTGTCAATCTCTACTGAAGAAAAGGTAAAATGTAATTGTTTACCTGAAAACTACCACTACATGACATCACAAGGTGGAAAAGAGCATTTTGAGCTTTGGAGATGTAGACAGACTAAAAATTACTCAAACATTTGTGACTGAAACAAAACACAACTCCATGTTTTTGAGGAGGTAACAGTATTATAACATGCCTTAAAGCTCACATGAGTCATTTTGTGTAATATAAGACCTTTAAAGACACCAAATAAGAAAATAAACCAATACAAATTCCTCTCTTCATATAAACATCATTGGATTAGCAGTCAGATCCACTGACCCACAGGTTGGCTGTATGATTCCAGCTCCCAAAGATGAATACTGACATTCTGTCCTTGGGCAAGACACTTAACCCGCCTTGCCCTCAGTGTCTGTACATACTGGTGTATGAATGTGTGTGTGAATGGGTGAGTGGTTCCTTGATGTAAAGCGCTTTGAGTGCCTTGAAATTGGAAAAGTGCGCTATAGAAATCTGACTATTTCGCATTTAAACTTCAGTGAAGGCAAAAAAATGAGCTACGACGTTATGACGTTTATAGCTTTCCTTGCTAAACAGGGTTTCAAGGTTTTGCCTCACTCAGAAGCACACGTTGAATAACACTTATTGCACAATCCTCTGAACAGATGTAGGACATTCAGCAGTTTTCCCTTTTCCCCTCAGAGCTCCATAATCAATATTTGATCAAGGTTTTAGTAATCAGTTGCATTCCAATTTCTACCATAATTCACACTTTTTCCACATGTGCAATCGCCTTAGACCAAGATGGCAGCCCCAGTCAATATCTGATTTTTCTTTACACCAGTGGTGAACTTTGAACTGTATAATTTCAAGCCCGGGTAGCTTCACAGTGCAAGGAGATAGGCTGTGGTTTAAAATGAATGAATCAAGTTTGTTAAGTCACTGTTTTAATCAATGAATGCAAATGTAGGTAGTGCATTTTGTATTGGGCGAGATGGACCAGACACATACCAAAATAAATGTCTTTATTATTTATGTCGCCCCTGTTATGACAAATGGGAAACATAACCAGATTTAACCAGTGATGTTAATTCAGGGTCAATTCATATCCAGTGATGAGGTTTGGAGAAAATGGGTCCTATATTACATAAAAACTGACTGACTGAATGTGAGGTTTGAGCTGTTACATTCTCAAAAACACACCTGGAGTTGTGTTTTGTTTCATTCACACATGTTTGAGTAAGACTTAATTATTAGTCTGTCTACATCTTCAAATCTCAAAATGCTTGGTTTCACCTTATGATGTCAAGTGGTAGTTTTCAAGTTAACAGCTCTTTTAATTCGGTAGAAACTGGTCATTCCAGGGCTGAAATCATTCAAATGATTCTAGTGAAGGTGAATGAAATTTAAAAACACAGCGGACCACTTCCTTTATTACCAGATGACATCACAGGGTGGAACAGAGTGTTTTCTGTTTGAGAGAAGAACTAAGAGAAGCCTAAATATGCAGGGTTTGTGTGTTGAACATGTGTGAATGAAACAAAACACAACTGATAAGGTGAGTCCTGGTGCTACGTGCACTGATGGACACCCTTGTGCTTGAACATAGTGCTCGTTATGGGCAAACTGTGGCTAGCACAGAAGTCCAATAACAAAACACCAATCGGGTTCAGATCAGGGAGGCCATTCTTCCCGGTCATGTCCCTCCAAGTGTCACTGTCATTACCCACATGGGCATTGAAGTCCCCCAGAGAGTACTAGACAATGCACTGACCGGGTGCCAGGTAGTCTGCACTGCTGTTTGGCCCGTAGGCCCACTACAACAGTGAGAAACCTGTCACCAACCTGAAGGCGCAGGGACGCGACCCTCTCGTTTACCGGGGTGAACCCCAAAATGAGCCCCCCCCCCGAGGTGACATTCCATGTCGCCAGAGCTAGTCTCCATGTCCAGGGATCCGGTCGCCGAGGTCCCCACCTTTGAACATTGAACATTGCTCCCGGTTGGACCCCGTGGGGAAAGGCCCGGCCACCAGACGCTTGCTGGCGAGCACCCATCCCGGGCCTGTCTGCAGGGTGGGGCCCCAGTAACGCCAGTCCGAGCAACGTAACGGGCCTCGGTATTGTACTTAACATGGAAGGCTTCTGAACCGCTCTTAGTCTGACCTGTCCCTCTGGACCTGTTTGCCATGGGTGACCCTACCAGGGGCATGAAGCCCCCAACAACATAACTCCCAGGATCATTCGGGTGCTCAAACCCCTCCACTATGTTAAGGTGGTGGTTCCGAGAAGGGATGCATTAATTAGAGGTAAAAATAGGTAAGGGTAAACCTTGTTCAAAGTTTTTGTTTTTGTTTTTTGTTGCTGTCTTTATTTAACTCAAATTTAATACATAAATTATTAAATGAATACATTCATTAAATTAATATTAAATGAATACAATTTTCAGTTACATAAACACAGCATTAAAAACTCTGAACAAGGTTTACCCTTACCTATTTTAATATAATTTGCCCGGATTACTAAGGCCAAAGAGCCGTGTGTGCCCCTGGAGCAAGTTCTGAACAAATAATAATAAGGGTCAAGATCTGTGGATCATAATTTTTGGATATTTGTTTCAAATGTGAATATGGAATGATCATACAATTATATAACACTATGCAACCTACTCATGAGTTTGCTTGCTGTTAGATTCAACATTTTGAGGACATTTTCATCATTTAAAAGGATTATATTTAGTTTTAAATCGCTAATCGCTTTGGCAACTGTCCTAATTTGCCCTCACTCTGGACCCGTGGATACAGTCTTCACAAACTTAGTCCAAGCTAATTTTCTCTTCATGGTCTGAAGTTATTTAAGACACCATTCAGTGGAAATAATTGACTTTATTATTATTTATTTAAGTTTCCTTGTTTAATTGGATAAAATTGGAGGTTAGAAATCACTGTGGACTGAAACCATTCTCTCCCTTTCAGAGAAGTGCTTTGACCACACTTGGAAATGGGCCAATAATTAAAATCTTATTTGCATAATGTTCCTGGAATATCTCCTCTTCTTATAATGCGTGACCTTGGAGTTACTTAACAATAAACGCCATTTCTGTTTCTCTTCAAAGGTATGCTAATGATGTCAACCGATGGATTTCATGGCATATCGTCCGTAGCAGCCCAGTGGTCACATGGAATGGTATGGTACATTAAAATACGAGCAGTAATTAGGACAATTAAACCTCTATGCGGGAAATAAGAAGATATCACAAGGAAAATACAGGCTTAGCTGCGGGCTGGGTTTTATCCCAGGACAGGACTTGAAAGTTCAAACATATTGGACATTGGGAGAGTTTAGTGAGATGGGACATTATCAGTGATTCTGTCACAGCTACCGAAGCAAAAGTCGACAAGTTCATCCCAGAAAGTCTGAACCGGAGCAGACAGTAAGCGCAGAGGACAACGACAAGTGTTTAAGGATTAAAGTCAGATTTGGGGACTTTACATGTGAAAATACTGTGCATTTGGTGGACTTCATTAGCAAGGAGGAAGTATAGTATTTACTAGAAAGTCAAATGGTGGTGTTCAGATTATAGAATGTGATGACGTCATACTCCCAGATGGGGGCAGGAGACAGTTTCCTCTATTGATTACATTGTACTTTACCATGAAATATCTGAAAGGTAAACTCACAAATGTTGAACCTGATCATTTCTGTTATTGACTAGACCCTATGACTCCATACAGTATTCATTTCAGCTGCTCCCATCTGTGTTAACTTAACCTGGCTCTCAGCAAATTGATATGAGTAGCCCTCTGAACTGAGATCTATGCATTTTTGGGTGAGCTCACAAAAATTGCATACAATTCATCTTGCTGGCAAGGCAAGGTCACTATTAAATATTATTGGCCTATAGAATGTTGTGATGTCATATGTCATCCCAGCAATGATGCAAAACCCCGAGTGCAACAAAATGCTGAATGTGGTTTGTTTTATTGCAGCGGTTGTCAAACAGTTTCATCCAACTATATGTTATGTGGAAGTGCCCTCAACAATCACTTAAAGAAACATTATATCAACATGTTTGAGGAAAGCTATGTAGAATACAACAATAAATTCTTCACCATTTTAATATTTAAATGAATGTTGATGTACTGTATACTATGTTTATGTTCAATTATGGGTTTTAGCAGTACAGTACATATTACATATGCAGATACAGGACAGATCCTGATTTAGATTCTCAGCTGTCACTTCCAATATGTTTGCTGTGTGTTTGTTTCAATCAAAAACACATTACCTCCTCCTGATTATCTCACATTTAACAAACTAATTCAGTCCCTGCCGATAACTTACTGTGTTAGCAGTCATGTTTGTCAAGAATGAGCAGAGCAGGGCCTACGCAAAGATTTAAATAGAAAAGAAAAAAGTGCAAATGTAGTGTAATGCATTTAGATGTAGTGTAATGTATATAGATCAGTTAAATCATGACAATAATTTGGGGAAACTACGACTCATTATGAACTCCAAAAATAACTGCCTAGTCTTCTAGTGACATCTAAATTAGAATTTTAAGTTTAACAACAATAAATGATACCCAAAATCTAGTATCTGGTAAAAAAAAAATTGTCAGTTTTTAAACTTACTCACCGTGGGATTTATAACTCCTGTGGATCATTATGTTATAATTTGCACATTTTTAATATTCATCTAAAACAACTTAATCCATCCATCTTCTTCCGGTTATCTGGGGCCAGGTCACAAAGGCGGCAGACTCCCAGTCTTCCCTCACCCAGACACTTCATCCAGCTATTCTGATGGGACTCAAAAGAGTTCCCAGGCCAGCTGAAAGTCCCTCCAGCATGCCCTGGGTCTTCCCCCGGGGGTTCCAAGTGGTGGGACATCCCTCAGTGTCATTTTCCATCTTTCCCTCACACGTGAAAAAGACCCCGAGATGTCAGCATAAACATCATCACAACAAACATGGATAGCTGCTAATCTAATGCTTATCAGTGATTTAGAAAATAAAATTAGAAAAATAAGTGCATGTGTCACAGTGGCCGTGTACTGGTGGCAGTGAAAACATGGGTTGATTGGAGCAATGATGTCTTCAATAATTACAAACCTGCACAAATCACTATAAATCCAACTTTGAAAGGATAAATAACTATAACATCGTTAAAAGCTCTGAAAAGTTGGTTTTGCAGAATAGGTCTGCTTTAATAAGAGCACTGCTACGCTGTAAAAAGTATGAGGTCTAAAAACTACTTCAGCAAGAAGAATTTTATGAAACAATCACTCAAGTAAATGTACTTGATTCAGTGCATAAAACTGAGTGCAACCTGAAAAGTACTAAACCAAACACGTGTTGATGTCTAGTATATTTTGAGTCTCAGCTCGCTGTTCTGCCAAATGTGTTTTAAGGTGCAATTTGCCGTATGAAAAAGGTCGTTTACCCACTCCCACCTCAGATGAATGTGTGTGTCCATGGATAATCCAGTCTACATTGGAGCCTCTCAAAAAGCGCACACCACTCCAAGAAGCATGGAATCAATTTCAAATAATTATGTTGTGGCCTGAATTTGGAAAAGCTGGCTGCATCTTTGAAAAATAAATCATTGCCAGGACTCCTCAACAAAAGACCTACAAATGTTGCTAGTGATATGTTTCTGGACGCCAAGCTGTTCTTAGTGAGATATTCCCACTTGTAATTGGCAGCGCGGCAGTCATTGAAATAAGAAAACAAACATGTCTGCCGGCTTTGCCAAATGCTTTTGACAAAGTGCAGCGTCAGCTCGGAGCAGCGCTTGTGGCTCTGGTCTCTGTGGTAAACTGCACTTTTCTAATCAGGACTTCTCTTATTCAGCATTTAAACTACAGAGGGTTATGGGAAGTTTGAGGAGTTCAAACAGTAACTTTTGTACCTTATATGAGATGTTTTTATATATATATACACTACACTACACTACTACAGTTCAAAAGTTTGGGGTCACACTTTTATTTACCACATGAGTTATAAAAAAATAAATATAGTCAAGACATTGACAAGGTTAGACATAATGATATTTATTTGAAATAATAATTTTTTCCTTCAAACTTTGCTTTAGTCAAATAATCCGCCATTTGCAGCAATTACAGCATTGCAGACCTTTGGTATTCTGGCTGTTAATCTGTTGAGGTAATGTGGAGAAATTTCTCCCCACACTTCTAGAAGCCCGTCCCACAAGTTGGATTGGCTGTATTGGCACTTCTTGCGTCCCATACGGTCAAGCTGCTCCCACGACAGCTCAATGGTGTTTAGATCTGGTGACTGCGCTGGACACTCCATTACGGATAGAATACCAGCTTCCTGCTTCTTCTCTAATGAGTTCTTGCACAATTTTGAGGTTTGCTTTTCATCATTGTCCTGTTGTAGGATGAAGGTCAGCATCCCAGAGTCACCTCTTCACTGTAGATGTTGACAATGGCGTTTTGCAGGTACTACTTAATGAAGCTGGATCTATTTCTCAAACTAGAGACTCTAATGTACTTATCTTCGTGCTCAGTTGTGCAGGGAGCCTCCCACTTCTCGTTCTACTCTGGTTACAGCCTGTTTGTGCTGTTCTCTGAAGGGAGTAGTACACACCATTGTAGGAAATCTCCAGTTTCTTGGCAACTTCTCATATGGAATAGCCTTCATTTCTAAGAACAATAACAGACTGTTGAGTTTCACATGAAACTTCTTTTTCTGGCCATTTTGAGCTTTTAATCAACCCCACAAATGTGATGCTCCAAATACTACTGATGCTACTTTTATAGCTTCTATAACCAGCTAAACTGTGCTAACATGATGCACAAGGGTTTTCTAATCACACATTAGCCTCTGACACAATGAGCAAACACATTGTACCATTACACACTGTGGCTGGAAATGGGCCTCTATGCACCTATGTAGATATTACACCAAAAAACAGACATTTGCAGCTAGAATAGTCATTTCCCACATTAACAATGTATAGAGTGTATTTCTGATTAGTTTAAAGTTATATTCATTGAAAAAACTGCTTTTCTTAAAAAAAAAAAGAGAGATTTCTAAGTGACCCCAAACTTTTGAACGGTAGTGTATATATCAGTGACGTGCAGTCGGAAAAAAGTCATCATAGAGAAAAAATAAATGAAATGGTTCTATTTATCCAATGATTTGTACTATAAAGTTATTTTTTATTTAACTTTGCAATTTTATACTCATTTTTACTCAAAATGGCAGAATTTTTACATTTCCCGTTGAAAAGCCTGAGAAGAGACGTGCGCCGACCGTTGGTGCCTCACATGGACTGACTGTGCTGCTCAGCAGTGACGCTGCTGCTTTAAGCGGCTGTGAAAAGGCGCCAGGTGAGGCACGTAGTCACCCTGCCTCATGTTAGGGGGCACTCGTGAGCCCAGGGATTCTTGCAACTCCCGCAGAATAGGGGCCGCAAACTACAATTTAGAGTTAGCAAGTCAACTTAAGTAATTAACTAAATTCTTCTTGTCTGGCCCTACTTTTTAAATGGAGGCAGATTACATATTAAAGCTCAAGCAATTTTCTAAACTGGACTTTCAGACAAAGCAGTAGGTTATAATTAAAGGAAGACCAACGCTAAAGGAGCTAAATGATTTTCTCCAGACGACGGGAGGAAAGACTCGCTCTTTTCAAACAGACATACAAAATGGTAAGACATGTAATGACTTCAATCCAGTGAAAATTTGGGAAACAGAATAAGGATAAAAATATATATATAAAACCAGCTTTTTATTTCATACTATTATTTCATATGGACTTCGGAACTTTTATATTGAAATTCTTTTTTATTCTTGCCCCAAGTCACTGGGAGAAAAATTGGCCCAGGGTCAGATTTATTTGCCGACACCTGGTTTATATGTTTGTAAATCTGATTGTGACGACATCAGGGCCTCACCAGCCATGAACCTCACTGCACATCACTGATCGCCATGGCAACAAGCAGGTACAGACCCTTCACCAGAAACGTTAGGTAATGCTCCTTATGTATATATTACTGTTTTTTTGTTGTAATATACCACAATATGGCATTAAACTTGGAGACCTGGAGACAAGAAGCAGCACAGGTCAGACTTATGGAGAGGTGACCTCTCTCCCACTAACATCGTTTTTCAGTGCATTTGTTTTAGTTATAAAAGCACATGTAACTGGCTGCTTGTGGCTCTGCTTTCTGTGGCAAACTGCACACTTTGCTAATCCTCTTCTCCAGTTCAGTGTTTCAACTGAGGAAGGACTGGAGACATTTGAGAGTGACTTACTTGAATTGCTTTTTTATCACTGGTGTTTCTGTTTATAATTCGTATGATTATTCTAGACAGACATGTGCAAAAATCTTGAAAAAATGCATTAAAGTTTACCTGCATTACCTGCTTGTCGCCATTGTTTTGGTTGTAATGTTTCACAATATGTCATTAAACTCATCTATCTTCAAGGAGAAAAACAGATATCTTATTTCATGTTTTTTTGTGTTTTTATACTCTTTTTGATCTTAACTCTATTCAAGTTTTGACAGTGTATGTCTGCTCTGCTCTTCTTCAACTTTGTATTGCAAAACTGGAGTTTCCTCATTGTGGGATAAAATAAATAAATACATAAAAGATTCTCTTATTTTATGTTAACTTAGATCTTATTGTTTCTGTATATGTGCTTTGGTTGGAATGTTCCACAGTGTGTATGCAATGTATCTATCTCCATGGTGACAAGAAGACACCACCATGTTTACTAAGTTACAGGTCAGATCTGTGGAGAGGTGACACTAGTTATATAGTAAGATGGCTTTTTTTTTTTTTTTTTTTTTTTACAATATATTTGTTTTAGCAGTAAATACAGCTGTAATTAAATAAATGCTACATTCAAGATAAAGCAAGAACATCTCCATAGAAACAAGATGGTGGCACACATTATGGTTAAATATTTCTCTTTACAATGATAAGCTTTCACAACAGTATCTCAACATAAAAGCTTGGCTAATTATTTAAAACATCTTTATTGATATTAGATTTAACTTCACCTGAAACAGTTCCTCACCTGAGTTTGACCTGTCATCTCTGAGTTCTTCTGAAATTGGCCCTCTGACCATCTTATTAAAACATGAAACCCAAGGACGAGTGTGTTCAGACACATTGGTTTTTGGCCTCTTAATTGTAAATGTGCAGAATTACGAGCCCGACAATACAGCTTAAGGCAAGGGTTCAGTAACTGTGGGTCAAGGACTAGATGCTGGCACATGTTTGAGGACTAGCCTGTTAGCATTCACATTAAAAGGCTTGTGTCTGGATTGGCAGACAGTGTAATGATTGTAGAGATGGGCAAGAGAGGTTTTCTGTTCAAACTGCCCTGTTCAGGATCCTCTTACTATGCTAGCTTGACGTTTAGGGTGGTATAGTGGCTTAGTGATCAAACTGGTCAAACCATAGCCTGTATAAAGAAGTTGTCTAACGGAGTGTGACGTCACCCATAGCTCCAGTCAATTAAGTTTATCAGGGCTAGCTAGTTATAGGGGCAAATTTTGGAGCACAGTTCCATATCCAGCATGTTAGCTATGTCCATTTATATATTCAGGCTATGGGTTAAACTTACCCTACAGCATGAGGGTCCTGGGTTCCACTGATACTAACATGCTGTCTCAGTGCTACTGAAGAATGGCTCAAATTCTGAAGACACTTCATAAGAGCAACTGTTAGAAAATATATATCTGAAAGACGAATTATGAAAGTTTCTGGTAGATGGTACATCACTTGTCCATGGAGATGTTATTGCTTTGCCTGAAATGTTCCACAATAAGGCATTAAACAGCAGACATGTGATATCAGTAGGCTGTTACAGATCAGAGGTGTTGAGCGGAAATCCCACATAAGCAAAAGTGCATGCGTTTCTATAATTGAAACGATAGAACGTTCAATGCCATACCATAGTGGAATATTCCAGACAAAGCAAAAATATCACCATGGAGCAGACCTCACTACCATAAAGGTCTCAATTCTGATGAGACATGTAAGGCTGTGTACTCTGTTTTGGCTTGGTTCATCACTTGTCCTGGTTTAGCTCTGAATTAGAACCGGTCTAATCTGGGTTTAATGGTTACTTTAGTTCCAGTTTTGACGTGATTTGTGAGGCAAGTGTGAACAAAGCCTCAGTATAGTCATGTTTGCTGTTCATAGAAGAAATCACTACTGAAAGGTCCGTGCACACTTATATGTAGAGTATAACTATGAACAAAGAGAAGTCCCGACTAATTCAAACCACTGCAGGTCCATATGCCCTTCTCTGCTTGAAGCCTCTTTCTAATAATTATCCATAATGACTGTGCTCTGTCTCCTCTCTTAGAACATGAGATCGGACACTTCTAACACTGCTCACATCTTCAGACAAAGGCATCATGGGTAATTAGCTCTCTGTACCCTGCTGGCTTCAGTCCAACCATGGCTACCCCAAGAACAATGCATCGAATCTTGCATGGATTATTTAGCTATGACTTGGCGCCATGAAAAGAGAAATTAGCTAGCTTAAGTTGCTTTGTTCATCACACTATTACGTAACATCTTTAAGACTTGTGATTCTGTGACTTACAATGCTTTGACTGGGAGCTTTTTCACGGCTTTTGTTCAACTAAAGATAAGAGGGTCTTTTATTTGTGATCAGTGGATTTGAGTGTGTCTATCTGCCTCAGTGGTGCTCAGAGCCACTGTGGAATCTGCTGGGCTTTCACTTTTCTGTTTTAAAAGAAAGGTACAGTGTTTTGATAAAGCAAGTGCAAGTTCATCTCTAAAATAAAAGGAAAATGAAGTATAGGTTTGGAGGAGAAATCAGGAGTCTGGTGGTGCCGGCTGAGGTGTCACAGCACTCTGGATTCTTTCCGTTGGGAGTCTAATTTTGCACAGCAGCCTTTTTCTTCAATAAATGGATAATTACAACTTGAACATACAACACAGCACTGCTTTGAGTGTGTGTCACACCACAACAAAACCACTCCAACACTGGAGTCGCAGCTGGATCAGGTGCAGGCTGAGCGAGTCAACCCGCATGTGGAGTACACATACAAGTTTTTCTTTGTATACAGACAGACATTGTCGCATGTCTCATGTGAATTCATCCACTGAGCTGCAGAGGCTGCACTAGCACTAATTCATGATTGGCTGCAGCTGCTGGGGTTTAGGTGGTGACCATTGAGATAAGAGAGTCCTTTTAGGTTTAAATCAACTGAATTTCAGCATTGAAGCTAGTAACCCAAATAAGAGACTCATGTGATGCTCATTCTGTTTTCTGATTAGATAATCACCTTAAGCAAAACACCAAATGAAAGCGATGAGCTATAAGAGCTTTGTCTGATTTGAACATGTTTACCTCATACATCCTGTGAAATAATACTGTACCTTTAAAATTGCTAAGTTTCCAATCCTAAATGAGTATCCTGCAGTACAACTGAACACCAACCTTCTCTGCATCTGGTGCTGAGGGCTTGTCTTTCCGGGCACAACTCTTTCCCCTCTTATCCTACAAATATATGACTGTAGCACGCTCAACTTTTCAGACATCCATAATTGAGGAGCATATGATGAATAGCTCAGGCTGTTCCATTTTAGGCTGCCTGGAAACTGCAATGAGCCAACACGTTCTTCCAGCTATCAGGGCCCATAACTCACCAGGCTCAGACAGTCCACAGCAGTCAGGATACCAGCAAGAAAAAGGACATTTCCACTTCTGGCACTGAATAATGCCACTGCTAGGTAATACACTGTCAAACATTAATAGGAAATTTAATGATAAATATAAATTGTAGTAGTTTTTGTAGCAGGGTGTAGGGTGGAAGGTGCTAATGAAAATGAAAAGATTCAACTCATTAAGCAAAGTATTAAGCAATGCAATTATGGCTAATGTGTTTGACTTTGAAATAATCTTTGTTGAGTTTGTCTATGTAGTTTTAATTGAGTTATGACAGAAAGCCAGCTACTAAGTGAACACTATTCATTATTTATACAGACTGCTGGGAATCCAAGTAGGAGAAGCAAAACAAAAGCAAAACAACAAAAAATCAATTGGGAAAGAAACAGCTACAACATATAGCAACATGGGAATTGTGAGGATAAGGTTAATGATAATGTTTGTTTGGCAATTTAAATCATTTTAAATGAAAGGTCCATAATGTGTTTTGCCCTCCCTAGTAATCAAATTAAATCTTTGTTTGGAGTGTTCCACAGTATGGCATTCTATGATCTATTTTGTATTTCTCAGTTCCAGATTAAAAACTGTGAGTGGGGTCATCTTTCCACAGATCTGAACTGTAACTTGGTCTAGTAGCATCATCTGCCCTAACCCTAGTATCATCTGCCCTAACCCTAACCCTCTTCTTGGAGATGGGTAGGTTTAATGCCATTTTGTGGAACATTCTAATCTAAGGCAACAGAAAAGTGCACATTTTGTTTGTCTGGAACCGCTATCTAGAGTGTCTAACTGGACAGTTATTCCAGGTGGATGGGGATACACTGCAGTACCCACAGGCAACTGCACTCAGACACAGGGAGAACATCCAAAGACAGACACAATGTTTTTATTTGTAGAAAAAACGTTTCTGATGACTTTTTCTGAGTTTTTTGGATGGACCTGTACTCTCACTCTCACTTGATTGTGTGCAATGACTGTGAAGCTAGACCTGCAGATCACAGCACCCCTGCTGGTCTGGCAGGCTTCCTACAGTATTCTCAGCAGGTGGGACTGCTTTTAGAGGTAGTGGTTTCTGGTCTGCTACACAGCCAAGACAGCATGGTGGAGTATGGGAATTCCAGTTGAATTCACTGTCTCTCATATGGACATGTTCTAACCTGTTCTAAGTCTGGAAAACTCCTGAGATAAACTGAGTCTCTGATATGTTTGCATAGAATAGTTTTTCACCACGTTGTCATCAGGTCCTGGGTCAATGTCCGGACTATTTTGAAACCTGAAGTTGTGTTTTCGTGTTCTCCTTGTGTTTGAGTGGAATTACGAAAACAAAGACAATACATTAATCCTGCAGCAAGGCAAAAAAACCAAACAAACAAACAAAAAACCCAAAAACTAAGGTTTACAAAAGTTTGATATTTAATTGAAACTAAAAACTTTTTTCCGCTACTAAACTGTGTATATGGTGTTTGAATAACATTATCTACTGCCCCTAGTCATTTTTGGCAATTTTAGAGCAAACTAAGTAAATGTGCAGCTTTGTGGTCAACAACATATTACAACGGAGTATGTGCTGATTCCAGTGGCCACTGCAATTTCAAATACTACGTGAGATCACACAAGAGTCCGAGTGTGCAATTACAGACTTCCATCTAGATCTTTGGATACAACTTATTCAGTAATTTTGTACAACAACATATCTGGTTAGAATGGAATTTATTTAACCCCAAGTGAAAGAGGAAACTGAGCCTGAATCTACAATGTCCACACCTCACGGCACTCCAGTTTTAATACATGCTCCAGGAAGAACCTTTACCGACAGCCCCAGTCTTTAGCCGGACAAATTTATGACAAACCATTGATTTATGGGGAGGCGTTCCACTGCTGCGCTTGGGAACCGTAATGGCTCCATCAACCCTCCCCTCTATCCACCACAGGAGATTAAAATAGACGCCTTTTTATGATTTTTTTTTTTTTTTTTCATAAGTGATCATAAACATACCCCATTTTCTGTCAGTCGTTTTGTATTTGGTTGATTTCAAAGTCAATCCCCCAGAAATTAAATTTTTACTCATAAATAACACATTGAAAGCTAGAAGACCAATTCAAGGTCAAATGCTGTATATGTTTAATATGGGAGGCTGATTAAAATAAGATTAAGACTGGAAAACATTAAGCCAGAATCATTATTATTATACTACATAATGGCATCAGTAAAGTGAGCACATATTAATACCCAAACCAAGACGGATATATTTGTTATTGCGTCTTTAAAGACTTGGGTGACAGGGATTTACAGCCCAAGCAGTCATGTTGATGTACAGATCATGCTAAAATTTTATAATCTTTTCTGGATGAAGTTTGAATGAAATTCGAGGTCACAGAAAACTTTTACTTAGATGTACTGTAGAGGTGGTACCATGAAAGATAGACATATTATGGGCACATTCGGGGGAATTAACTGATAAGCAGGTATTTTTTAAGGGTAACATCTGCTTATCTCCATGGAGATGGTATTGCTTTCCCCGGAAAGTTCAACAAAACAGCATCAAACTTATATATCTAGTGTTTATTCAATAGCAGGTAGTTATTGCTTAAAAATATTAACTATTCCTGTGACTGTGGTAGCCTCTTCTTCAGCCTGACCTGTAAGTTGGCTTGTCTTCATGGAGAGAGTTCAAAAGTTCAAAGTGGAATGGTGGGACTTAGGCAAAGCGGTAACTGCTCTATGGAGACAAGCCGTTGAACTCTCTACCAGCAAAGTTGCATATTGCACCTTTAAATACATCTGCCAACCAAGCCTCTATACACCAATGTCTACTATCCACATTTATTTTTACAGACCATACACTATAAAGAAGTAAACTATGTGAGTGTGACCTCACGCATGGCGTTTGGCTCCAAATTAATTTCATTGAGGTTATGGAGCAAGTTTGGAGCCGAGTTCCATATTTGAAATTCTGAGGGTGAATATCCTAGCAACTGAAGAGTCAATCTGGAACGAGGATGTTGAAGTTAACGGCCCTTCATGCTGGTTTAGCAGGGAGTGGGCACTTAGCTTGTCAATCAAACTTGTTGCTGACGCTAGTGGGCATCACCTTGGTGACAGAAGATCCCTGAATTATCTGTTATTAATGTTCATATCTTGATTTACAGAAACAACAGAGAAATAAAAATACTAGGATCAAGTAGAGTGGGTTAATGCGAAACATTTTAAGACCAAAATGAGTCTGACAGCAGCAGTTACAGAGAGAGGGGACACAGTTTATAAATACAGTGAAATGAAGTGAACTGGAGCCAAGTCTGCCCATGCTCACTTCCTATTTGGAACTAGCTAGTGCGTATGTCCATTATATATATATAAAATGGACATACACACTAGCTAGTTCCAATATATATATATATATATATATATATATATATATATATATATATATATATATATATATATATATATATATATATATATATATATATATATTATATATTATAGTTATTTTTCACATTTTCAAGATGGTAAAATCAAGTATTTAAAAATTTGAACCGGAAAATCCACTCGTCCACACGTTGCCATAATCTAACTGAAATCTTTAATTCTGACCTAACCTACATGCCACCATTTTCAATCGTCTAACCTTAAAACCACTCTCCTTTAAGAAATAAATGGCCTGCGCTGTTAGTAGAACATGTTGGACTTGCATATAGGGGCTGCACACTAGCTGCAGGAGAGAGACCACTCAAGGTGGTGCTTTGATTGGTAGTTCAAATTTCATTTCATTTGCTCCGTGGAGAGATTGAGCTTTAGGACTTAACATCAAAAGCAATGGGCTAATATAAGGAGCTCTGCCTGTCCCATAGCTTTTAAACCAAATCACATCTATTTTTAAAGACATTGTATGTGATTTTTACTTTCTTAAAAAAAAAAAAAAAGAAGTAAAAAACAACTAGTTAATTTTAAACAGTTTGCCCACAGTTATTCCTCACTTTCCTTATACATTTTGAATATTCACCAAGCTTATTGTCACAGTAAAGCTAACCAGTGAAGTTTCTGATGATCAGACAGTAAAATGCTTTGCAATTACATGCAGACAGCACTAGTACTGTACAATACTAACATTTCAAACTTAATTTTGATACTAAGGACTCAATACTGATTCCGGAGCCACGATGCCTGTGTTTCCACCCATGTAAAATGTGCATATTTCCAAATATTTCCAATATTTCCATTTTATCCCCGTTTCCATCAAAGCATTCGGGTGCATAACTATGTGTTGTTTACATAGTTATGGGAGCCACCTGTTTGCTCTGTCGTGACACTGCTAAACCAACAAAGGGCATACCATGGTCGGCTTGGCCAGAGACACACTTTCTCTGTTATTTACCTGTTAATTGTTCACATTTCTGCCCTGTCCAAACGTTAGCTGGTACTTTAAGCAGTAATAATGAATGCCATACACATTTTCTGACAAAGCTGAAGCCTGCTGCCTCAGTTTTGGCCAAAGTATGGCACTGAAGCTGAAAAAGAACAACCGCTGAAGTCCCACTACAGTTTTACTGCTGGACGAGCATAAACTGTCTTACTAGTGAAGATCAGACAGCAAGTATGTGTCTCTGGGCACATTATTAGTTGGCTAACACCTTTTGTTTTTAGTTTGAACCTCAAGCATTGTGCTGTGCCCTTCTGGAGCATGACGGGATTATTTTGGCTTTGTCCATCCCCTGTGTGCAATCCGGTCCAGTGCAGGTCTGTAGTCTGGTAGTCAGGTGGGTTTTATATCTGCTACATGAGTTTAGGCAGCTAAATGCATTTACACCTTCTAAAATTTACCTTCATTGTTCTGTACTGTAACTGTTTGAGTTTAAATCAAATCCACCTCAAGTGAGCGGATTAATTTATGCAAATTAAGGGTTCTAAATGTGATATTCGGCGTGTTCATGTCCCTTTACTTACTTATCCTATTAGGCACGCAGGTCTTTTTTGGACAAATCCTCAGAAAGAAAAAAGTACATATAGATTTTCTCAGCCTGTACATGGCTCACATGGATGATTGTGGTGTCTAAATGAAACTAAGACTGTGCTTTTTTCATTGTATAACATTAGAAATAAGTACATTAGAGTCAAACACAACCCTTTGTGTTTTTAGTATGAAAAAGTCCAGGCGTCCTGTGCCAATCTGGTGCCCATGTGCCGCTCATGTGTCAGTTGGCATTGAGTGGCATCAGACTCAGAAAGCCACTAAATAAAACATGTCCAAATAATTAATGTCACAATTTGACCCACAGTAAAGCTGGTTTGGATTCATGTAAAATAAGTGACACATAATTATAATTTAACATAATAAAATTATAATATTGTTCATTCTCAGATTTTCATCATCCATTTTTATGCTGTCAGAGTGACAAACAGACACACTCTCCTTTCTCCTACAAATCTTACTGCTGTATTTTTGTGTACATGGTAACACTAGCAAAATGGCCACTAGCATGCAATGTATGTGGGCGGGGCTGCCAGGACTGGGAGGGGTCACAAACTGAGAGTACCTCAAATTTTTGCAGTTATTATGGCTGTTTTACCCCGAACATGGAGTTTTAAGCCTGGGGAAGAACCTTTTAATTCAAAAACAGCAAATGATATACTTTTTAAAAGTATAATTTAATTTTTCACCTATTTTTTTCCTGCCCATTTAACATCTAGTTTGCTCATGCTTTTTATGGATTCAAATGATGATGATTTTTGTTTTCCATTGATGTATAACTTTTGCATTGGAGTTTGTTTTGTAAATGCTTTGACAAAAAGCTAGAGATTGACAAAGCAGCTCATATTTTGGTCTTTGATTGAGCTGTTGTCATTTAATCTGAATATGTGTATTTTTTGTTTTTGTTTTTTTTCATGGGCGTGCTGGGCGTGGCAGTGGGCGTGGGGCTTAAGGGGTTATGTGAATCTTCAAAATGTACATTCAAAATGAGGTGATGGAAACGCTAATGATAATTAAAAACTTGTCTTTCTTTAGACAGTAGAATGTAATTTTCAACCTTAAATGGTAGTATTCTGTTTTCTATTCCCATGTGTCTTATTTGTGTGTAATCCCTCAGTGGTCAAGGTAGATTGCATACTGTTCCATACACTAGTCTATGGGTCTACTACTTGTGAAAGATACAGCTCAAGATCATTATAAAGATATTTAAGAAAGGTTCATTTCATCACTTTTTTAGTATCCTGCTCAAATAAATATCTGGTTTTAATGCTAGTTTTAGTATCTATTAGTCCCTGATTATCGATACTTTTGACAGTCTTAGATAGCACACAGTGGACATATTTTGACCTCTAGAGCTGCTTACTCTATAAACCTGTACTGGACAAGACCAATTTGCTCAAACACATGGAAAAAAAATATTGGGTACAGGACCTTTAATTACTTTCCAGAATCCAGGACACAGCTGCAGGCTGCGAGCTGAGGGCTGGTTGTTAAAATTCAGCATTGTACAGATTCTTGCGTTATAAAGGTCTAGTTTAATTAAAATCATAATAGGAAAATGCATTTTGCTTACTATGTAAATATGGAGTGATGAAATAAACCATTTGCATCAGAGCTGAGAAATTATTGTTAAATGTGCCGACAAGTGCTCTGTGTGCAGAAATAGGCCACTGCTGTTTCTGCTGCAACATTATAACAGAGAAGTGTCTGTGTCTGCTGCCACATTATAACAGAGAAAAGGATAAATCCAACTTGTTTCAATCAATTCTACTGTTTCAAATCCACATAACATTTTCAGTTAGAACGCAGTCAACACACTTTACTCTTAAAAGGTATTTTAGCGACAAATCAGGGTCAAATGTTTGACAGTGTTTGACAATGTGATGTCGTGTAAACACAGAAACTATTGCTTTCACAATATAAAGTCATATAACGTCGTCATACATCCCCAAACTCTCTGCTCTAATATTCTGCTAATCAGAGCTTTAGACAGTGACAGTTCTGCTCAGCTCTGGTAAACGTGCAAATTACTGAGGATCCCGTGGGACCCAACCTCTTAATTAACTGTCTTTTCATTTTGTCATTAAAGAACTAACGTGGAACCTTTTGACGGCAAAACGAGACAAAAATGCACCATATGTCCACATACACACACTTAAACCATGCGTGTGGGAGGAGGCTAGCGTGTCATGCATATTTAACGTCCTCCTGTCTGCTAGCTTATAATGAGTTAGCATTGCAATACATTTTCATATCAGTCTCATTAGTGCAACACAAAATCACCAAGTGCTGCTGCTGGCCCTGTCTCAGAGTTCACTCCTCTTGTAAGGCTTGCATACTGGTAATGTTTTATGACAATTAAAATGCCAGGCTGCAAAACGAAACAGAAAAATAAGAGGAGGCCCAGGTCATGCACGGTGTTATTTATTCATGAGATTTGGAGGTGATGGTTTTCAGCAGAATAGTTTTGTGACAGTTAATGAATTCACGTTGTCAAGATATGTAAATACATTGTGGGGTGTAAACCAATTATCTTTAAAGCACAAACTTAGTAACATTTGGACGTGACCTAGAATTTCTGAGAATGTTTAAGTGTTGAGAACAATTCAAACAAATAAGTAAATAAATCTTAGGAAAGTTATAAAAGGACCAAACAAGTTCAAGGAGCCACCGTAAACTCAGTTAAAACACATGGAATTGAATAAATGAGAGATAGATGAGTTTAATGCCATACTATGTAACATTTCAGGCAAAGCAATGACAACTGTTGTGGAATTTCTAATATTAAACACCTTAATAAATATGAAATCAATAGAGGAGTTGTCTTGAATAAAAAAGTCAGATTTATTGAATCAATAGTGTACAATTGTAAGAGCTGTTGTCCCTAATAGTGTCGTCTCACCCTCAACTGACAAATGAACATACATACAGTGTATTTATACCATCAAAATAATCGTACAGGTCTTAATCTAGTCCAAGTGACTTCAGGCTGCTGGGCACATCGTCTTGTACGCTAACAAACAAGAGATATGCTCATGCCTAACAACAGATAGTATCATGAAAATTAGGTCAAAGAGATAGAAAGCATTACATATCAATACACGTAAGGATTTAGGAATTAGGTCAAACAGATAGATGACAATACATATCGATACAAGTAAAGATTTAGGTCACAGAATGCCATAATACACCTTGATGAAGGCAATTATTTGGCAAATCCTCCATCAGAAAGGTTACACAGTGCACCTTTAAAACAATGCATACAGTGTATTTATTTTAAGATTCCCTTCTCTGTTTTGCCACAAAGAACTAGGTGAGATGTTTTTGCGTTCTGCTTATTTATATATTTATTTCTGCAGCTGCCCTTGCTGTAGTTTCTAGAATAGGCAAGTGTCTTACCCAGTGACACAGCATAATGCCTCCTGCAGAACTGCCAACTTTGTGGTTGGGCGAGCCCCTAACCCACTTTTTTTCCATGTATTTGAGCAAAAGAGAAAAAAAAGCTCTTAAGGTCAAAATAAGTCCACTGTGCATGGTCTGGATCTAAATATAAAAGCATTGTATTGTCCGATAATCAGGAAGTGGGCATTAGCATGCTAGTTATTTGTGTAATCCCTCAGTTGTCCAGGTTTGATCCATAGCAAAAGAAAAATAAAATCGGTCAACTGGACCAAACGTGCTAGTTGTTGTTTTTTCTTTTTTGCTTTACCGCCATAGCAAAAGTATGCTCTGGCTTCTGCAAACTGTTTAAAATGAACTAGTTCTGTTTTTCAAATTTTTTTTACAAATTACAATTTTTAAAAATCAGTTACAGCGCCTTTTGAGGTCCTATATTACACAAAATGGACTCTTGTGAGCTTTAAGCCATGTTAGAATGCTGTTACCGCCTCAAAAACAGACCTGGAGTTGCATTTTGTTTCAGTATTCTTGCATTATTAGTATGTCTACATCTCCGAAGCTCTGTTCCACTTTGTGATGTCATGAAGTGGTTGTTTTCAAGTTAACAACTACCTTTTACCTTTAGTAGTGGTCAGTAAAGATTGACAAGTCCAAGGCTGAAATTCTCCAAATGATTCTAGTGAAGGTGTATAGAAAACACCGTGGAGCACTTCCTGTATTACCACATGACATCACAAGGTGGAACGGAGTGTTTTCCGTTTCTGTGTGAAAAGAACTCAAACTAAATCTGTAGGGTTTGTGTGTTAAACATGTGTGAATGAAACAAAACACAACTCCAGGTCTGCTTGTGATGAGGAAATAACATTACAATATGTATCAGAAAAAAACCTAATATGGGCCTTTTAAGTGAATGAATCTATGAGGCTACAGCTGTGTTTCACTTCATAAATCCTTTTTTGTCTTGTTTTTTCTTGTCCATACTGAGCAAACCCAGCTGCTATCAGTGGGTAGCCACATCTGAAATAGCGATAGCAATATTTTCAGACATTTGACTAGTCCCGATTCGAGACCGGTTTAGTGGAGATCTCTAAGCTCAAACATTTGTTCACAGAAAGGGAATAAACCCACTGCTCTGCCCTGAAAATGTCAACACAAAGAAACACCTTTAGCCATGGGCCTTTTGTTTAGTTCCCTAAACACAACCTAATCCAGAGGCACAATCCTGCATCAAAGACTGCACAAGTTTTCAAATGTTCTCTGCTCCTTTATTTTATCATCACAGTTTGAAGTACTTAGCTGTCACTTCCAATTCTTCGTTTACTGCCATCTTCTAAGAATGACCATTTTGTGTATATTTGATAGATTGGGGTTTCTATTAGAGATAACCAATAGCGGATCAGCTATCGGCCTTAAATCTCCAGCACAGACTGATAGTTAGTTTTGGCTGACCTGCTGCCTAAATAATATAAGAACATTTAAGAGTGAAGTGTGAGATAACTGCACCAACGTGATTACAGCTCTCTTAAAGGGCTGTGGTAAAAAAGGGTTGTGGGATTGTTTGTGGGAAATAGCAAAATTAGGGGAAAATAATCAAAATTGGCACTAAAATATCGGCCCAAAAATATTGGCAAAGATTATCAGGCATCAGTTTCTCTGGATTCCAAAGAATTGGTATTGGCATCGGGCTTGAAAAAAGCCTGTATCTGTTGATCTCAAGTTTCTATTACCGATGTAAGTAACAGAGGGGCAGCCTGCAAAGCTGAAATTTTATCTTTATATTGCAGTTTTTTTTGCTTGTTTTCATGTTAGACAAAATATAAAGAACACATAGGATGCAGTCTTGTGGCTTTAATTCCATGACAAACATGTTTCTGGTTACCCTGGGATGAGTATTTCGCATTGTATAACATTAAATAATGCAAACAGAGCATATTTGAGCTCTCAGAGAACACAACTTTTGATTAATGGATTAATAAAACCAGCGTGAATGAAGCAAAATATAACTAGACTGATAACTGTAGCTAACGCTAGTGGAATCAACCTCTGGAAAAGAAGCTTATTGCCTATTAATATCTTGATTCACAGGCAAAACAGTGAAATAAAAACACCAGGACCATGTAGAGCTGGTTCATATGGACATTTTAAGATCATAATGAGAAGCCTGACAGCAGCAGTTAGAGAGCAAAAGGCCAGTTTCTTTTCAATAGAAAATGAAAAGGGACCAGTTTTTGCTCACTTCCTATTTGGAAGTCTATGGGTGGTACTCTCTGAGTACCACCCATAGACTAATTACTTTGGTGATTGATGATGTTAAAAGTTGTAAAAAAACACTGGCCTCTTGCTGGGTTTCAGATGACATCACATCATTCTGTAGACCAATAATATTTTATACAGATTGGGCAGCTAAAATGAACATTGTTAAAATGCAGACTTTTTTAATTTTTAATTTTAACTTTTTTTGGAATAGAGGAGGTTTTGGGGTCTAGTCACAAAATGATCAGGTTCAGCATTTGTGCTTTTACCTTTTGTAAATTTCATGGCAAAGTACAATGTTATCAATAGGGAAATCCGTCTCTTGCCCAAAATCTGAGAGCATGACATCATCATATTTAAGAATCTTTAAACCAGTCTGACATCCCTTACACCCTAGGTCCACATAACCTCATGCATTATTTGTGCTTTAGCCTGCCTGCAGTGAGCCTTTCCCCCTGCTCCCCTGCTCCCCCGGCCCTGTCGCATCACTGGGCTTACTCCAAACACAGTCTAATAACCACATGGAGCAGAGCAGGTCCTGGCAGTGCTCGTGTTTCTGTGTCACCGTGTGCATCTCCTCCGCTCTGACAGATCGTCCAATTAACCTTATTTACAACACGGCTCCTCATCTTCTAACGAGCTCCTCAGGGCCTGGGTTATTAGAGGCAGTAGAGGAGGGGGTTGTCCTGTGATTATGAAGGTGACACTGGCTCTGGCCCTGAGTCTCCCTTCTGTCCCTCTCTTCATGTTGGTTTCTATGATTGGGATTCACAGTGGAGTTCCATGCACCTCAATTAGAGTGCTGTTTATTTGTGCAGTTGTCGTGTGAGTTTAATATAAAGCCCATGGCATCACTCTGGAGATGACAGTTAACACAGCTGTGCATGCTTGAGAATGCTGCTTTACTGTTAGAAACACATTGTAATTAGTATAAAATCATTAAAGGCACTACCTTATTTTGCTTTTTGTAAAAACCTTTAAAAAGTTATTTCTCATCTTACTACATCACTACCATTGTGATTGTTGACTGCAACAGTGGTGAAATGTAACAGCAAAGTACACCTCTCCAAATGATAATGATAACCATTATTGAACCTTCAGTAGTATTTACACATGTTTGGGGTCTGTTTGTATATATATATATATATATATATATATATATATATATATATATATATATATATATATATATATATATATATATATATATATATATATATATATATATATATATATATATATATACATACATATACACACACAGATAATACAGTCTTATTTTGATGTTATTTGATTATAACTGAAAGGGGATATTGAATATTTTTTTGTTTTTGTTTATGGGCGAAATAAAACTATGGCAGTGTATGATCTAAAAGTGACATAGTGTTTTCACTTTATTATGGAAGTTGCCGTGGGGGATTGTCATTCAGGCTCATTAGCATTTACAGCAAAAGTGGGCAGGGCGGAATAAGGTTAATACCCAAGTCTACTGTGATGGTTCTTTGTTTTTTCAAGGCAGCAGAGGGGGACTGTGAAGGTGACACTGGCTCTGGTCCTGAGTCTCCCTCCTGTCCCTCTTCATGTTGATTTCTATGATTGGAATCCACAGTAGAGTTTCATACACTTCAATGAATGTGTTGTTTATTCGTGCAGTGGTCTGATGAGTTTAGACCACAGGAAGTGAGAAAACATAAAAACAATGGCATTGACAGGGACATATCAGTTGACATGTATCTGCATGCTTGGGATTGCTGTTTTGCTGTTAAAAATACATTGTAATGAGTATACAGTACTTAGGTCATAGCTGTAGCGGTACACATATACATGCTACAGTTATTTGCAGTGTTCAAGGGTTTCAGTTGCATAGCTCTTTACTCCTATGGATGCATTTATTAGCTGCTATGGAAAAATGTATTCATGTATTTGTTTATTTGCGTTTATCTAAAAACCCATGCATTGCAAAGGGTCAGAATAATGCTGGTACTAGTAAGAACACATGGGCAGGCCAAACAAAAACAATATCCAAACTGCAGAAAACTATATATGTATTTTGTGTCAAGAGCGAACGAGAGAGAGGAGAGACAGAAGGTGAACGAAAGTAAGAGGAGAAAGAGAGGAACGTATTAAAGAAGACTTTGTGCTTGAGTCTGCTATAAAGTTATAATCTCTAACACCTGTGGATCATTATGTTATAATTTGGACATTTTAGATTGCAATTTTCATCTAAAACAACTTTAAAAAAGAAAACACTCATCTGACCTCCACTTTAGAAAACTGCGGTGTAAATGGGAGCTGATGTCACCGTCATCACAATAAAGAAGCTGTCTATCCTTCCTATGGATAGCAGCAGATCACATTAATGGAGCAGATTTTTTTAACATTTGCTGCAAAATGACAACGCTGCTGTATCCTGTCCCTATCATCGGTTCAGTAAATAAAATTAGAGAGTGAAGTAAGTACAGAGCAGTGGGTGTATGCCAGCAGAGGTGAAAATGAGAATTGATTGGCAAAATGGCATCTTCAAAATAAGTAATTAAGTGATAAGATTGCGCAAACATGCACAAATCACTCACAACTTTGGGTGAGAGGAAAGAACTATAACATAGATAAAAGCTTTGAAAAGTCCATTTTGCAGAATAGGTCTGCATTAAACACTAGGGTAAAGTCACCTACATGTTTGTTTTTTTTTTTGTTTTGTTTTTTTGGCAATGCTTCCATAAAATTCCCACATACCAAATATCGATGGTTTGGATTACAGTTTACAGATGCTTCCTTAAGGGTGACAGTCCATCTAAGTTGTGAAGTATTTGTTGGTTCATTGTGCTCAAAGTTCTTCACGTGTGAAAAAAGTTCAATAAAAATCATGCCAAACTCTAGTATAGGCCAGATGTGGATACTCGTTGTACACATAAGTGTTCTGAAAAGGTTCACATGATATTTTACTTTGTATTCAATAGCACGCTCCAATGAAAAAAAAATAAAATAAAAAAAAAAGAACTTTTCTCAAAGACCAAAAAAGATCATGTAACAGAGTAATGCAATAAGAGACACTGCCTTTCCCATTTCAAGCAAAGTTTTAAATGTCTAAAAAACAGGTTGAGGTAAAGTGCAGGGATCGAATATATAATGGATCTCACTGAAATAGACACCGGAGATATAGTCATTTATCAAAGGCTGATGGGGCCTATTTTTATGTACATTTACCACTTTCTCCATGGCTTTTTTCTGCCAAAGAATAACAATAATAATTTTAGAGGTGTCCACATTTATCAGATTATACCTAGTACAAGGGATTTTTATTTATTTATTTTTTTCCCCAAATGATCGTGGGAGCTATGTTGTCGGGGATTTATCGCCCTGTTGGGGTCACCCATGGCAAACAGGTCCAGGGGACGGGTCAGACTAAGAGCGGTTCAGAAGACCCTTATGAAGAGAAAAAGACCAAGGCTAGTTATGTCGCCCGGACCGCCATCACCGTTCGACGCCTCAGGAGGGGGAAGCAGTGCTTCACCAACACTGTTTACAGTGCGGACGCAGAGCTGCTGACCTCGACTGGGGATGTTGTCGGGCGGTGGAAGGAATACTTTGAGGATCTCCTCAATCCCACTAAAATTAATTTGAAAGCCCTTTTACATTAACACAAAGATGTTGTTTATTATGAAAGATAACCTGCTGGTCAGTCTCCTTTGGATCTCACAAGCTTTCTGATGCCTGCGTCCCAATGCCATGCGATCATTGTTGATTGACACCGATCAGATCCGCGTAGTCTTTGCTCATCTCAAACAAGCCACTCATCTTCTTCTTCTTCTTTCTTCTGTGGAGGGCAGCTCACATTCAAGAAGTTGCATTACCCCATCTAGTGCCACTATATGTCTGTATCATCACATCATCACACAAACAAAAAAAAGAGGCTTTCTTCCAGATCTGCTACAGCTTAATTCCAAAATAGATTTAAAAGTCAGTTGAACCATGTTGTCAGTGTATATGAAAAAAAAAAAAAAATCATAAAAATGAATAAATAAATAAATAAAATCTGCATCTTTTTGTCAGTCGAGTCCATTAAAACATGCTCTGTGGTCTTATTACAATGACTCACTTGCCACCACAACTAGACCATGCGCTGACCAAAAAAAAACAACAACTATGAGCCACTGCATCATTATATAATTTCTTGTTTTTGTTCATCAATATTTGTGTATTTTCCTCTTAACAACAAAAGAACATCCAAAGTTCACCTTTTTCTCATATTGTTTGTTGTGGTCCGACCCCCTCTCGTCTCACTGACCTTCCCCTGGACAGGTGCTTGTTTCTGGGCATTTGTTTGGCCTTGCCCCCGGAGTGAGAGCGAATTGCCTGTGGAGACTCTAAGGTCTAAGGCACAGATTTCATACAAAACTTTGGCAGTATCTTTCAGCTCAGAATTCACCTCCCAAGTGACTTTTTATCAGGTGAAAAAGTTCATCTGAGAAGAGAGAAGCGCAGATGACACCACAGATGACACCACTTAACTCTTGGCTGATTTGGTCTGTGCATTTGGACGTCTACCACTTACGCTTTATGAATCCAAGGAAAGACATTATAAAGTGTGGTATTAGATCAAAGAAAGACTTACAGTTCCAAAAGTTCTTCAGTAAAGCCAGTTCATATTTTGTTCTCATAATCTTATTCCTCAGTCACTCTCTATGTTGGGAAGACACTAACAAATGACATTATGTATCTGATCATTGCAAATGAAATTCCATATACACAGACAATGTGGATAAAATGAGATAAGGTTAAGGTGAACATAAAGGTGTACTGTGGAACCTCTCTGTTGGAGAGTCTATCACCTGTTGTCACCATGGAGATGTTGTTGCATTGCCTCAAAGTTTTCACTGTTTGGCATTGAACGTGTCTATTCCCATGAAGATGACTCCATGCATGATGCAGGCCAAGTACAGGTTAGATCTCTGGAGACGTGATTCACAGTAAGAATGCATGTTTTTTTTTTTAAGGCAGTAAAAACTCCTGTAATAGAATAAATCCAAAAAAAAGATGTTCAGTGCCATACTGCTGAACATGCAGGGGAAAAGGAGGTGCCAGACTGTCCAGTAGAAAACTTACGTAGTGCCCCTTTAAGTGACCCTAGGGGGAATTTGTCCTCTGCATTTGACTCATCTTTCAATGCCGCTGGGATAACCTCTCAGGAGCACTGGGTGAAGTGTTTTGGCCGAGGACAGCGGGAATCAAACTGCATTCTGATCAGAGCCACTATTGCCACAACCGTATCCCTACAACAACCCATCTGTAAAGGAAGAAACATTCTATAGACTTTGATTTATTTATTTGAGATTATTATTGGAGACATGGAGTCCGAGTGGGCCATGTTCTCCACCTCTATTGTCAATGTGGCTGCGCGTAGCTGTGGTCGCAAGGTCTCTGGTTCCTGTCGCAGAGGCAATCCCCAAACCCGGTGGTGGACGCCGGAAGTAAGGGATGCCGTCAGGCTGAAGTTCTATCAGGCCCTGGTGGCTTGTGGGACTCGTGAAGCAGCCGACAGGTACCGTCAGGCCACGCATGATGCAGCCCGTGCAGTTGCAGAGGCAAAAACTGGGGCTGGGAGGAGTTCGGGGAGGCCATGGAGGAGGACTATCGGACGGCCTCAAAGAAATTCTGGCAAACCGTCCGAGGCCTCAGGAGGGGGAAGCAGTGCTTCACCAACACTGTTTACAGTGCGGGTGGAAAGCTGCTGACCTAGACTGGGGATGTTGTCGGGCGGTGGAAGGAATACTTTGAGGATCTCCTCAATCACACTGTCACATCTTCCGAGGAGGAAGCTAAATTTGAGGACTCAGAGGCGGACTCATCTATTACCCTAGCTGAAGTCACCGAGGTGGTTGGCAAGCTCCTTGGTGGCAAGGCTGGACGAGATCGGTCCTGAGTGCCTCAAGTGGATGTTATGGGGCTGTCTTGGCTGACATGTCTCTACAACATCGCGTGGCAGTCGGGGACAGTGCCGCTGGACTGGCAGACCGGGATGGTGGTCCCTCTGTATAAGAAGGGGCACCGGAGGGTGTTTTCCAATTACAGGGGAATAACACTTCTAAGCGTTCCCGGAAAGGTCTGTTCCAGGGTGATGGAGAGGAGAATCCGAGTGTGGTTTTCGGCCCGGTCGCCGAACACTGGACCAGCTCTATACTCTCCATCGGGTGCTCGAGGGCTCAAGGGAATTTGCCCAACCAGTCCACATGTGTTTTGTGGACCTGGAAAAGGCATTCGACCATGTCCCTGGTAGTGTCCTTTGGGAGGTGCTCTGGGAGTATGGGGTCTGAGGCCCTTTGTAAGGGTTGTCAGGTCCCTGTATGACCGGAGCAGGAGCTGTGTTTGCATTGCCGGCAGTAAGTCAGACCTGTTCCCAATGCATGTTGGACTCTGCCAGGGCTGCCCTTTGTCACCGGTTCTGTTCATTATATTTATGGACAGAATTTCTAGGCACAGTCAGGGGTCAGATGGGGCCTGGTTTGGGAACCACAGGATCTCATCTCTGCTGTTTGCGGATGATGTTGTCCTGATGGCTTCATCGAGCTAGGACCTGCAACAGGCACTGGGGCGGTTTGCAGCCGAGTGTGAAGAGTCTGGGATGAAAATCAGCACCTCTAAATCCAAGGCCATGGTTCTCAACCAGAAAAAGGTGGCTTCTCCCCTTCGGGTGGGTGGAGAGTCCTTGCCTCAAGTGGAGGAGTTCAAGTATCTTGGGGTCTTGTTCACGAGTGAGATTGACAGGCGGATTGGTGTGGCGTCTGCAGTTATGTGGTCACTGTATCGGAACGTTGTGGTAAAGAAGGAGCTGAGTCGAAAGGCAAAGCTTTCGATGTACCTCAATCTATGTTCTTACCCTCACCTATGGTCATGAGCTTTGGGTAATGACCAAAAGGACAAGATCGCGGATACAAGCGGTCGAAATGAGCTTCCTTCGCACAGTGGCTGGGCACTCCCTTAGAGATAAGGTGAGGAGCTCAGTCACACGGGAGGAGCCCGAAGTAGAGCCGCTGCTCCTCCACGTTGAGAGGAGTCAGTTGAGGTGGCTTGGGCATCTATTCCGGATGCCCCCTGGATGCCTCCCTAAGAAGGTCTTCCGGGCACGTCCTACTGGAAGGAGGCCCCGGGGAAGACCCAGGACATACTGGGCCTCCCTGCTGAAACTGCTGCCTTCATGACCCGGCCCCGGAAAAAAGCAGAAGAAAATGGATGGATGGAATTGTTGATACAGGGTTGCTAAAAAATCTAAATAAAAAATATAAGATCACTGCAATGTTTAAATATTATTGTATTATTATATATTTTTGCTTACTTGCATGTTTTATTCTATTGTACAGTGGGACAGTGTACTGAATTTTGTTACTTAAGTGAAAGTACAGATACTCAAGTAAAAGTTCATAATATAACATGAAAAAATCAAATTACTATACTTACTGTACTGACAACTTACTGTACTGTAATACTAAAGTTTTATAGTACATGTTTAAAAAAGCAAAAGGTAGAGTAAAAAGTAAAAATATTCCACTCAGATTTTAAGTCTTATAAAGCTCAAATCTGGTGATTATGATACAGATTTGAGCTGGATGTTGTTCAACAGAAACAATTAAATCGAGCTGTTTTTATTTGTATATTTTTGCTTATTCAAATTATGAACATGTTAAAAATAAACCCTCAGTCTTTTGAGCAGGTCTCAGACAATAATGAAAAATACTTTTACTTTTCAGTCCAGTTCAAAAATGTAGTGGAGTAGAAAGTACTCTTTTATACTTGTACTTTTATACTTTTTACTTTAACTTCACTATAGTGAAGTAAAAGTAAAAAGTATCCACTTTAAAATGTTGTTAAATAAGGTACAGATACCTAAGAATTCTACATAAGTACAGTACTTTTACTTTGTTATTTCACCACTGCTCTTCTATGTTTGGTATGAATTGTTTCCAACACAGCTGTCTATAGTTTATCCATCTTTTTCTCCTCACTCTCAATTTGTAGCATTCACTAAATAGCTGCTTCTGTTTGTGAGACCGTACCCGAGTATTTTTATCCCTGTTTATGGTCTGTCCCCTGGGCCCTCACTCTACACAATATATAGTCAGTCTACACAATACATAGTCAGTCTACACAATACACAGTGTGTCAAGTCAATGTCAGTGAATCCAACACATGGCACTAATCTAAATCCAGACTTATACCTCTTTGGAAATGGCTTATTGTCCATGCACTGTTTTTTATGGCTTAAAGGACACAAAAAGTGGACTTTTTAGAGCTTTTAGCCATGTTATACTGTCATCCTGTCGTAATGTGGTGTAGACGGACCAAAAGTGCAGGCCGGGAGCAGTTTAAACAGTGTTTATTTACAACAGTGAATATGAAGCACGAACACAAGTACAGAGTCTCAGGGTAACAGGGAGCGGGACGAGGAGCCAGGAGTCGGGACCAGGTAACACCGGAGAGCAGGAACGAGGAGCCGGGACGCGGAGCAGGTAAGACCGGACAACAGGAACGAGGAACCAGGACACGGAGCAGGTAAAGCCGGACAGCAGGAACGAGGAACCAGGACACGAGGCAGGTAAGACCGGACAACAGGAACGAGGAACCAGGAACGAGGCACAGGTGAGAGCGAAGACGAAGAGCCGACAGCGAAGAGCAGGTGAGAGTGCAGGAGCCGTGAGCTGAGTACAATTGAGTGCGTGGATAAGACAAACAGGTTACCGGGAAGACGAGACGGGAGCTGGACGGGAGATGCAGGCATGCGGAGGATCCGGGAGCATAGGTCTGGAGGAAAACACAGGAGTAGTTCAGCATTCACGAAAACGGCAAGCAGAATCCAAGAGAGAGCAGAATAGCTACGTTTTCACACGGACGGACTCGCACCGAATGAATGGGCCAAGTCCCATTTATCCTCCACAGCTGGTGGCACATCAGCGTAGACGAGGTGCAGGTGCGCGTGGGAGGAGCAGCGCTCCGCCCAGCTCCGGAGTGACAGGTGAGGGAGGGGGAGAGGAGACACACGAGGCAGGAGACAGGCAAAACATGGCGTGGATCATGACACATCCCCTCATCAAAAACATACCTGGAGTTGTATTTTCCTCATTCAAGTTTCGTTATTCATTTCATTATTCCCTTAATCCAAAGTTGTCTTCTCTGACCACTTAAAAATGCTCAGTTTTGCTCAAATTGTTGCATCACAGGTAAAAATCCAAACTTCTTCTCAGTGTATAAGCCATAAACCATCAGCACACTCAATCTGCGGTCAGATTGTGTCTCAGCATTCATGCTTCAGGGTTTAATTTGCTTATTTGCATGTTTATAAGGGAATAAAAGTCACAAGAGTGCATAATGTGTGTTCTTTAAATCTAAATGGAAACCAAAGAGCGAGTACCATGTCCTTAATTCTGCAGTAATTGTGTCCTTTGCAGATAATGCAGCATTTCAGATTCAAATCATGAAATAAACAAATAAATACATAAATATTTAAAATGCAAATGACTGGTTTTCATGTTTTGTTCTTTCTTTATTCTTTCTTTTTTGTTTTATAGACTTCCAATAGACTTTCTGAAAAAAAATAAATAAAAATAAATAATAAATAAATAAATAAATAAATAAATAAATAAATAAATAAATATATATATATATATATATATATATATATATATATATATATATATATATATATATATATATATATATATATATATATATATATATGTAGAGAGAGAGAGAGAGAGAGAGAGAGAGAGATAGAGAGAGATAGATAGATAGATAGATAGATAGATAGATAGATAGATAGATAGATATATGATATATATGAAGTGTATATCAGCTCATTGGTTTCTGTGATAGTTGAGGTAGGGATCGTGCTCAACGCTGCATTCACATCTTCTGGTGGTGTCGGGGTTGCCTTGTGTTCATTCGGGCCATGATCTTATCTTATCTTATATCTTATCTTATCTGCCAGGTCAGTCGCTGCCTCGCTCAGCGTAATACTTATTTGGGTTTGGTACCCAATCTCCGGATGGGGAGTTGATGTTAACTCCCCTCTGGCCTGGCGTCCTGGCTCCCCCTTGCCGTAGCATATTACGGCGAGGGGTATTGTTCTTCGAAAGTTTCTTTTTCTTATTATTATTTTTCTCCCCCTGTGATCGCGATTTTCACCCCCTAAACGTCGACGAAAAGTCTCACATGGGGGTATCAGATCGATCGGCCTCGCGAAAAATTTGATAAAATAAGCATCACGAAAATGACCCACGCACACAGGCTCGACAGCGCCACCTAGAAAATTGCAAATTTTCAAATGAATTGGGAGCCGACTCGCATATTTCGCCGTAGCAAAGCCAAATTCGCACCAGTGATAGAGCTCATGGAGACGAGCAAAAAAGCCAATCATAGTGCTGCCCTAAGGCGGACAGGAAGTCGGTCATATTCGTTCGAATATTCGCCAATTTTTTCCCCGCCTGTTTTCAAAATGATACAACTCCCACGTTTTTGATCCAAAAGACGTCAGATTTCACATGTCACATCTGGACACATGGGGTTTCATACCTTATCTGATCGTTTGCAATAATTTCGTGTCGTTCGCCCGCACGCCACCATCGAAAAACGCCTTCGTTTCCTCTAATTTCGTTGTCCTCTCACGACCAGGGGCATTGTCCTACAGATCTCACATTCACATGACATATGTGTAATTATGGCATGTATGGAATGGACTATAAAGTATTATGAAAATGAACACTCTAGCGCCCCCTAGCATAGACGTGAAACGTCAACATTATTGGATTACAACCAAATTTGGGGAATAAATCTGGAATATGATGAGGACCAAAAAATTATATTATGGGCATGGGTCATTTCTCATAACTGGCCAGTAGGGGTGCAAAGAGTCCAACAAAAAACATTTAAAAATATATTACTCACACGGGCTTTGCCCGAGACATCTCAAATTTAAGTCACATATGTTTAATTTGGCCCTGAATCAAATGCATTATAAAGTCTAATCAAAATGAACACTCTAGCGCCCCCTACCATAGACATGACACATCAATATTATCGGATTCATACCAAACTTAGGGAATAAATTTGGGGCACGAAAAGGAGCAAAAAATTATATTACGGGTATAGGCTATTTCTTACAATTGGCCAGCAGGGGCGCAAATACTCCAACAAAAAACATTTAAAAATATATTATTCACACGGGCTTTGCCCGAGACATCTCAAATTTAAGTCAAATATGTTTCATTTGACCATGAATCAAACGCAATATAAAGTGTAATCAAAATGAACCCTCTAGCGCCCCCTACCATAGACAGTGACACATCAATTTTATCGGATTCATACCAAATTTGGGGAGTACATTGGACACCTCAGAAGAAGCAATAAATTATATTACAAGCATGGGTTATTTCTCACGGTTGGCCAGCAGGGGTGCACAGACTCCCCAAAAATAATCATTTAATTAAAGCCGCAAGCGGCGATGATGGCCCTCGCCTCGGCGCGACCGCCTCCCCTCGCAACCGCCGGGGGCCAGCCACCGCCCCCACGCAGCATTCCCCCTGCCCGGCCACCCCCCGGCCGCACGCCCCCCCTCGCCCCCCCCCTTCACACTGTTTCCATAGTGCAGAGTGATCATTGCATTAAACTGGTGGAGTCTGTGACTTAGAACCATCAAAATTGTGCATAATACAGGTATAGTGTCATTGACTTTTTGGTTTGGTTTTGGGCCTACAATTATCTCCCCAAGTTTCATACCAATCGCACAAAGTTGAGTGTTGTAAATATACTATAGGGGGCGCTATAGAGTCCACTGGTCACGTGCTCATTACTCTGCTGTATTCAAAGTTTTATTCTACATCAGTGGGTAGAGTTTAATGTCTTTAGACTGATCCATGTGTCTGTGAGCGGGAATCAAAGAAACAGGAAACAAAGGCGTTTTTCGATGGCGGCGTGCGGGCGGACGACACGAAATTATTGCAAACGATCGGATAAGAAATGAAACCCCGTGTGTCCAGATGTGACATATGAAATCTGACCTGTTTTGAAGCAAAAACGTGGGAGTTGTATCATTTGCCCTGGTCGTGAGAGGACATCGAAAAAACAGGAAAAGAAGGCGTGTTTCGACGGCGGCGTGGGGGCGAATGACACGAAATTATTGCAAACGATCAGATAAGAAATGAAACCCCATGTGTCCAGATGTGACATGTGAAATCTGACCTGTTTTGGAGCAAAAATCTGGGAGTTGTATCATTTTGAAAACAAGCGGAGAAAGAGATGGCGAATTTCTTATTCAATATTAATATGGCGGCCTTTTTATGAATCAAAAGACAGCGTGGCCATTCATTGTTTTATCAAGGAGCTTTATAATCCATGACATTCATGGCCAAATGACACATGTTTGATGTTAATTGGAGCGATTCAGACCAATGTCCCTGTGAGTCAGACATTTTTAAATGATTATTTTTTGGGAGTCATTGCGCCCCTGCTGGCCAACCGTGAGAAATAACCCATGCTTGTAATATAATTTTTTGCTTCTTCTGAGGTGTCCAATGTATTCCCCAAATTTGGTATGAATCCGATAAAATTGATGTGTCACGTCTATGGTAGGGGGCGCTAGGGGGTTCATTTTGATTACACTTTATATTGCATTTGATTCAGGGCCAAATGAAACATATTTGACTTAAATTTCAGATGTCTCGGGCAAAGCCCGTGTGAGTAATAGATTTTTAAATGTTTTTTGTTGGACTCTTTGCGCCCCTGCTGGCCAATTGTAAGAAATAGCCTATACCCGTAATATAATTTTTTGCTCCTTTTTGTGCCTCAAATTTATTCCCTAAATTTGGTATGAATCCGATAATATTGATGTGTCATGTCTATAGTAGGGGGCGCTAGAGTGTTCATTTTGATTAGACTTTATAATGCATTTGATTCAGGGCCAAATGAAACATATGTGACTTAAATTTGAGATGTGTCGGTCAAATCCCGTGTGAGTAATAGATTTTTAAATGTTTTTTGTTGGACTCTTTGCGCCCCTACTGGCCAGTTGTGAGAAATGACCCATGCCCATAATATAATTTTTTGGTCCTCATCATATCCCAGATTTATTCCCCAAATTTGGTTGTAATCCGATAAAGTTGACGTTTCACGTCTATGCTAGGGGGCGCTAGAGTGTTCATTGTGATTACACTTTATAGTCCATTCCATACATGCCATAATTACACATATGTCATGTGAATGTGAGATCTGTAGGACAATGCCCCTGGTCGTGAGAGGACAACGAAATTACAGGAAACGAAGGCGTTTTTCGATGGCGGCGTGCGGGCGAACGACACGAAATTATTGCAAACGATCGGATAAGGTATGAAACCCCATGTGTCCAGATGTGACATGTGAAATCTGACGTCTGTTGGAGTAAAAACATGAGAGTTGTAGTATTTTGAAAACAGGCGGCGAAAAAATTGGCGAATCTTCGATCGGATATGACCGACTTCCTGTCCGCCTTAGGGCTGCACTATGATTGGCTTTTTTGCTCGTCTCCATGAGTTCTATCACTGGTGCCAATTTGGCTTTGCTACGGCGAAATATGCGAGTCGGCTCCCAATTCATTCGAAAATTTGCAATTTTCTAGGTGGCGCTGTCGAGCCTGCGTGTCTGGGTCATTTTTGTGATGCATATTTTCTCGAATTTTTCGCGAGGCCGATCGATTTGATACCCCCATGTGAGACTTTTCGTCGACGTTTAGGGGGTGAAAATCGCGATCCCAGGGGGAGAAAAATAAAAATAATAATAATTAAAGCCGCAAGCGGCGATGATGGCCCTCGCCACGTCGCGACCGCCTCCCCTCGCGACCGCCGGGGTCCAGCCACCGCCTCCACGCAGCATTCCCCCTGCCCGGCCACCCCCCGGCCGCACGCCCCCCCTCGCCCCCTCCCTTCACACTGTTTCCATAGTGCAGTGTGATCATTGCATTAAACTGGTGGAGTCTGTGACTTAGAACCATCAAAATCGTGCATAATACAGGTATAGTGTCATTGACTTTTTGGTTTGGTTTTGGGCCTAAAATTATCTCCCCAAGTTTCATACCAATCGCACAAAGTTGAGTGTTGTAATTATATTATAGGGGGCGCTATAGAGTCCACTGGTCACGTGCTCATTACTCTGCTGTATTCAAAGTTTTATTCTACATCAGTGGGTAGAGTTTAATGTCTTTAGACTGATCCATGTGTCTGTGAGTGGGAATCAAAGAAACAGGAAACGAAGGCGTTTTTCGATGGCGGCGTGCATGTATGCGAAAGTGAGATTTTTCAACAATTTATTTTGGAGTCTTTGCGCCCTCTGGTGGACAACCGTGAGAAATGACCCATGCTTGTAATATATTTTTTTGCTTCTTGTGATGTGTTCAATGTAAACCCCAAATTTGGTATGAATCCGATAATGTTGACGTTTCACGTCTATGCTAGGGGGCGCTATAGTGTTCATTTTCATTTCAGTGTATAGTCCATTTCATACATGCCATAATTACGCATATGTCATGTGAATGTGAGATCTGTAGGACAATGCCCCTGGTCGTGAGAGGACACCGAAAAAACAGGAAACAAAGGCGTTTTTGACGGCGGAGTGCGGGCGAACGACACGAAATTATTGCAAACGATCGGATAAGAAATGAAACCCCGTGTGTCCAGATGTGACATGTGAAATCTGACCTGTTTTGGAGCAAAAACGTGGGAGTTGTATCATTTGCCCTGGTCGTGAGAGGACATCGAAAAAACAGGAAACGGAGGCGTGTTTCGATGGCGGCGTGCGGGCAAATGACACGAAATTATTGCAAACGATCGGATAAGAAATTAAACCCCATGTGTCCAGATGTGACATGTGAAATCTGACCTATTTTGGAGTAAAAATCTGGGAGTTGTATCATTTTGAAAACAAGCGGCGAAAGAGATGGCGAATTTCTTATTCAATATGGCGGCCTTTTTATGAATCAAAAGACAGCGTGGCCGTTCATTGTTGATTTTTTTATCAAGGAGCTTTATAATCCATGACATTCATGGCCAAATGACACATGTTTGATGTTGATTGGAGCGATTCAGACCAATATCCCTGTGAGTCAGACATTTTTAAATGATTATTTTTTGGGAGTCTGTGCGCCCCTGCTGGCCAATTGTGAGAAATAACCCATGCTTGTAATATATTTTTTTGCTTCTTCTGAGGTGTCCAATGTACTCCCCAAATTTGGTATGAATCCGATAAAATTGATGTGTCACGTCTATGGTAGGGGGCGCTAGAGGGTTCATTTTGATTACACTTTATAGTGCATTTGATTCAGGGCCAAATGAAACATATGTGACTTAAATTTGAGATGTGTCGGGTAAAGCCCGTGTGAGTAATATATTTTTAAAATGTTTTTTGTTGGAGTCTTTTTGCGCCCTACTGGCCAGTTGTGAGAAATGACCCATGCCCATAATATATTTTTTGGTCCTCGTCAAATCCCAGATTTATTCCCCAAATTTGGTTGTAATCCAATAATGTTGACGTTTCACGTCTATGCTAGGGGGCGCTAGAGTGTTCATTTTCATTACACTTTATAGTCCATTCTATACATGCCATAATTACACATATGTCATGTGAATGTGAGATCTGTAGGACAATGCCCCTGGTCGTGAGAGGACAACGAAATTACAGGAAACGAAGGCGTTTTTCGATGGCGGCGTGCGGGCGAACGACACGAAATTATTGCAAACGATCGGATAAGTTATGAAACCCCATGTGTCCAGATGTGACATGTGAAATCTGACGTCTTTTGGAGTAAAAACATGAGAGTTGTAGTATTTTGAAAACAGGCGGCGAAAAAATTGGCGAATCTTCGATCGAATATGACTGACTTCCTGTCCGCCTTAGGGCAGCACTATGATTGGCTTTTTTGCTCGTCTCCATGAGCTCTATCAGTGGTGTGAATTTGGCTTTGCTACGGCGAAATATGCGAGTCGGCTCCCAATTCATTTGAAAATTTGCAATTTTCTAGGTGGCGCTGTCGAGCCTGTGTGCGTGGGTCATTTTCGTGAGGCATATTTTATCGAATTTTTCGCGAGGCCGATCGATCTGATACCCCCATGTGAGACTTTTCGTCGACGTTTAGGGGGTGGTGAAAATCGCGATCCCATAAGAAGGGAGAGCGAAAAATAAAAATAATTAAAGCCAATAATTAAAGCGGCGATGATGATGGCCCTCGCCTCGGCGCGACCGCCCCCCCTCGCGACCGCCGGGGGCCAGCCACCGCCTCCACGCAGCATTCCCCCTGCCCGGCCACCCCCCGGCCGCGCACGCCCCCCCTCGCCCCCCCCCTCACACTGTTTCCATAGTGCAGTTTGATCATTGCATTAAACTGGTGGAGTCTGTGACTTAGAACCATCAAAATCGTGCATAATACAGGTATAGTGTCATTGACTTTTTGGTTTGGTTTCGGGGCCTCCAATTATCTCCCCAAGTTTCATACCAATCGCACAAAGTTGAGTGTTGTAATTATATTATAGGGGGCGCTATAGAGTCCACTGGTCACGTGCTCATTACTCTGCTGTATTCAAAGTTTTATTCTACATCAGTGGGTAGAGTTTTATGTCTTTAGACTGATCCATGTGTCTCTGAGCGGAATCAAAGAAACAGGAAACGAAGGGCGTTTTTCGATGGCGGCGTGCGGGGCGAACGACACGAAATTATTGCAAACGATCGGATAAGAAATGAAACCCCGTGTGTCCAGATGTGACATGTGAAATCTGACCCGGTTTTGAAGCAAAAACGTGGGAGTTGTATCATTTGCCCTGGTCGTGAGAGGACATCGAAAAAAAAGGAAAGAAGGCGTGTTTCGACGGCGGCGGCGGGGGGGGCGAATGACACGAAATTATTGCAAACGATCGGATAAGAAATGAAACCCCATGTGTCCAGATGTGACATGTGAAATCTGACCTGTTTTGGAGTAAAAATCTGGGAGTTGTATCATTTTGAAAACAAGCGGCGAAAGAGATGACGAATTTCTTATTCAATATGGCGGCCTTTTTATGAATCAAAACACAGCGTGGCCATTCATTGTTGAAGTTTTATCAAGGAGCTTTATAATCCATGACATTCATGGCCAAATGACACATGTTCGATGTTAATTGGAGCGATTCAGACCAATGTCCCTGTGAGTCAGACATTTTTAAATGATTATTTTTGGGGAGTCTGTGCGCCCCTGCTGGCCAACCGTGAGAAATAACCCATGCTTGTAATATAATTTTTTGCTTCTTCTGAGGTGTCCAATGTACTCCCCAAATTTGGTATGAATCCGATAAAATTGATGTGTCACTGTCTATAGTAGGGGGCGCTAGAGGGTTCATTTTGATTACACTTTATATTGCATTTGATTCAGGGCCAAATGAAACATATTTGACTAAAATTTCAGATGTCTCGGGCAAAGCCCGTGTGAGTAATATATTTTTAAATGTTTTTTGTTGGAGTATTTGCGCCCCTGCTGGCCAATTGTAAGAAATAGCCTATACCCGTAATATAATTTTTTGCTCCTATTCGTGCCCCAAATTTATTGTCTAAATTTGGTTTGAATCCGATTATGTTTATGCGTCACGTCTATGGTAGGGGGCGCTAGAGTGTTCATTTTGATTAGACTTTATAGTGCATTTGATTCAGGGCTGAAATGAAACTTATGTGACTTAAATTTGAGATGTGTCGGGCAAAGCCCGTGTGAGTAATATATTTTAAAATGTTTTTTGTTGGACTCTTTGCGCCCCTACTGGCCAGTTGTGAGAAATGACCCCCGCCCATAATATAATTTTTTGGTCCTCATCAGATCCCAGATTTATTCTCCAAATTTGGTTGTAATCCGATAAAGTTGACGTTTTCACGTCTATGCTAGGGGCGCTAGAGTGTTCATTGTGATTACACTTTATAGTCCATTCTATTCATGCCATAATTACACATATGTCATGTGAATGTGAGATCTGTAGGACAATGCCCCTGGTCGTGAGAGGACAAGGAAATTACAGGAAACGAAGGCGTTTTTCGATGGCGGCGTGCGGGGGAACGACACGAAATAGTTGAAAAAAATTGGATACCACATGAAACCCCATGTGTCCAGATGTGACATATGAAATCTGATCACTTTTTTTTGGAGTAAAAACATGAGAGTTGTAGTATTTTGAAAACAGGCGGCGCGAAAAAAATTGGCGAATCTTCGATCGAATATGACCGACTTCCTGTCCGCCTTAGGGCAGCACTATGATTGGCTTTTTTTGCTCGACTCCATGAGCTCTATCACTGGTGCCAATTTGGCTTTGCTACGGCGAAATATGCGAGTCGGCTCCCAATTCATTCGAAAATTTGCAATTTTCTAGGTGGCGCTGTCGAGCCTGCGTGTCTGGGTCATTTTTGTGATGCATATTTTCTTGAATTTTTCGCGAGGCCGATCGATTTGATACCCCCATGTGAGACTTTCCGTCGACGTTTAGGGGCGTGAAAATCGCGATCCCAGGGGGAGAAAAAAAAAAATAAAAAATAATAATAATAATAAGAAGAAGAAACTTTCGAAGAACAATACCCCTCGCCGTCACTTCGTGAGCGGCGAGGGCCAATAATTAAAGCCGCAAGCGGCGATGATGGCCCTCGCCTCGGCGCGACCGCCTCCCCTCGCGACCGCCGGGGGCCAGCCACCGCCTCCACGCAGCATTCCCCCTGCCCGGGCCACCCCCCGGCCGCACGCCCCCCCTCGCCCCCCCCTCACACTGTTTCCATAGTGCAGTTTGATCATTGCATTAAACTGGTGGAGTCTTTGACTTAGAACCATCAAAATCGTGCATAATACAGGTATAGTGTCATTGACTTTTTGGTTTGGTTTCGGGCCTCCAATTATCTCCCCAAGTTTCATACCAATCGCACAAAGTTGAGTGTTGTAATTATATTATAGGGGGCGCTATAGAGTCCACTGGTCACGTGCTCATTACTCTGCTGTATTCAAAGTTTTATTCTACATCAGTGGGGTAGAGTTTTATGTCTTTAGACTGATCCATGTGTCTCTGAGCGGGAATCAAAGAAAAGAAACAGGAAACGAAGGCGTTTTTCGATGGCGGCGTGCGGGCGAACGACACGAAATTATTGCAAACGATCGGATAAGAAATGAAACCCCGTGTGTCCAGATGTGACATGTGAAATCTGACCGGTTTTGAAGCAAAAACGTGGGAGTTGTATCATTTGCCCTGGTCGTGAGAGGACATCGAAAAAACAGGAAAAGAAGGCGTGTTTCGACGGCGGCGGGGGGCGAATGACACGAAATTATTGCAAACGATCGGATAAGAAATGAAACCCCATGTGTCCAGATGTGACATGTGAAATCTGACCTGTTTTGGAGTAAAAATCTGGGAGTTGTATCATTTTGAAAACAAGCGGCGAAAGAGATGACGAATTCTCTATTCAATATGGCGGCCTTTTTATGAATCAAAAAACACAGCGTGGCCATTCATTGTTGAAGTTTTATCAAGGAGCTTTATAATCCATGACATTCATGGCCAAATGACACATGTTCGATGTTAATTGGAGCGATTCAGACCAATGTCCCTGTGAGTCAGACATTTTTAAATGATTATTTTTGGGGAGTCTGTGCGCCCCTGCTGGCCAACCGTGAGAAATAACCCATGCTTGTAATATATTTTTTGCTTCTTCTGAGGTGTCCAATGTACTCCCCAAATTTGGTATGAATCCGATAAAATTGATGTGTCACTGTCTATAGTAGGGGGCGCTAGAGGGTTCATTTTGATTACACTTTATATTGCATTTGATTCAGGGCCAAATGAAACATATTTGACTAAAATTTCAGATGTCTCGGGCAAAGCCCGTGTGAGTAATATATTTTTAAATGTTTTTTGTTGGAGTATTTGCGCCCCTGCTGGCCAATTGTAAGAAATAGCCTATACCCGTAATATAATTTTTTGCTCCTATTCGTGCCCCAAATTTATTGTCTAAATTTGGTTTGAATCCGATTATGTTTATGCGTCACGTCTATGGTAGGGGGCGCTAGAGTGTTCATTTTGATTAGACTTTATAGTGCATTTGATTCAGGGCTGAATGAAACTTATGTGACTTAAATTTGAGATGTGTCGGGCAAAGCCCGTGTGAGTAATATATTTTTAAATGTTTTTTGTTGGACTCTTTGCGCCCCTACTGGCCAGTTGTGAGAAATGACCCCCGCCCATAATATAATTTTTTGGTCCTCATCAGATCCCAGATTTATTCTCCAAATTTGGTTGTAATCCGATAAAGTTGACGTTTCACGTCTATGCTAGGGGGCGCTAGAGTGTTCATTGTGATTACACTTTATAGTCCATTCTATTCATGCCATAATTACACATATGTCATGTGAATGTGAGATCTGTAGGACAATGCCCCTGGTCGTGAGAGGACAAGGAAATTACAGGAAACGAAAGGCGTTTTTTCGATGGCGGCGTGCGGGGGAACGACACGAAATAGTTGAAAAAAATTGGATACCACATGAAACCCCATGTGTCCAGATGTGACATATGAAATCTGATCACTTTTGGAGTAAAAACATGAGAGTTGTAGTATTTTGAAAACAGGCGGCGAAAAAATTGGCGAATCTTCGATCGAATATGACCGACTTCCTGTCCGCCTTAGGGCAGCACTATGATTGGCTTTTTTGCTCGACTCCATGAGCTCTATCACTGGTGCCAATTTGGCTTTGCTACGGCGAAATATGCGAGTCGGCTCCCAATTCATTCGAAAATTTGCAATTTTCTAGGTGGCGCTGTCGAGCCTGCGTGTCTGGGTCATTTTTGTGATGCATATTTTCTTGAATTTTTCGCGAGGAGGCCGATCGATTTGATACCCCCCATGTGAGACTTTCCGTCGACGTTTAGGGCGTGAAAATCGCGATCCCAGGGGAGAAAAATAAAAATAATAATAATAATAAGAAGAAACTTTCGAAGAACAATACCCCTCGCCGTCACTTCGTGTGAGCGGCGAGGGCCAATAAGAAGAAAACCGAGCGAAAACAATACCCCTCGCGCCGTCACTTCGTGAGCGGCGAGGGCCAAATTAAAACTGCAAGCAGTGTGATAAAGGCCCTCGCCACCCTTGCGACCGCGGGGTTCACGCGACCGTGGAGTTCGCGCTTCTCGTTCCCGCTTACATCGCCCCTCCCACCAAAATCAGCGACTGAGTAATACTACTCCATTCATTCCAATGAGAGCATTTATGACATTTTCACACCTGCACGGTTGGAAATAGAGGTATGTCTTCATTGGCTTTTTTGTTCAGTATGATGAGTGGAATATGTGTGTACCAAATTTCAATGGTTTATGACAAAGTAAATATTTTTTCTTCCCATTTAACCAAAACCCATGTATTTCAATGAGAAATGTCGGTCGTTGCCATGGCAACACACTTGGAAATAGAGGTATGTTCCCATTGGCTTTTTTGTTCAGTATGGTGATAGGGATGTCCATGCCAAATTTCAAATGTTTTTGAAAAAGTAAAATTTTTTTGGTCCCATTCAAATTTTCAAGGGGGGCGCTGTGGAGCAATATAATGTCTAAAAATTTTAAATTGTATGTCTATGCATTCAGATCAAGATTTTGAACAAATCGTATATTAATGCCGGGAAATAGGACACTGCATGTTTTGAGTTACATACGATTTAATACTTCAAAAAATGGCTTTTTTCTTACAAGGCTGGCCACACCCACATTTTATGACTTAGAAAAATCCAAGTGAGTCGTCTTTAATCCCACATGGGTCTAGTTCATTTTGACCAATTTGCAAGTTTGTTGAATGAAAATCCATGGTGTAAAAAATCCAAATGTGAGAGTTAAAATTTCAAAAAAATTGGTTTCTGCGCACAATGGCCGACTTCCTGTAGGGTTTAGGGTGGGGTCATAATATAATTTTTTACTTGTCTTGACATGTTCTATGATTGTTTCAAATTTAATTTGTCTACGATGAAAAAGGTCTCTCATTGCCGTAATGTATTTTGAACTTTGAGGTGGCGCTACTGAGTCATTTTGAAACATTAATTTTTTTGCACATTAAAATACACATTTTTTCACAACCTTGAATTTTGGGTCATAGTTGGATTAGTGCAGAGCATCTATTAGTCGACAACAACAAAGTCCAGTACTCTGAACCCCATTCATTTCAATGACACATTTCTGACCATTTCCACGGTTACCACGGTAACATAGTTACAAATAGAGGTATGTTCTCATTGGCTTTTTTGTTCAGTATGTCAAGCCACATGTCCATGCCAAATTTGTAATGTTTATGACAAACTAATTTTTTTTGTCCCATTCAAAAATTCAAGGGGGCGCTGTGGAGCAATGTAATGTCCGACTTATGTAAATTGTATGCCTTTGTGTTCAAATCAACATTTTGAACAAAACGTATATTAATGCCGGGAAATAGGACCCTGCATATCTGAGTTACGCGCAAATTTTTTTAAAATTTCAAAAAATTGCTTTTTTCTTTGCAGGCTTGCCACGCCCACAATTTATGATATAGAAAAATCCAAGTTAGTCGAATATAATCCCACATGGGTCTAGTTCATTTGGACCAATTTCCAAGTTTCTTGAATGAAAATCCAGGGCGTAAAAAATCCAAACGTGAGAGTTAAAATTTCAAAAAAATTGGGTTCCGCCCACAATTACCAACTTCCTGTAGGGTTTAGGGTGGGGTCATAATATAATTTTTTACTTGTCTTGACATGTTCTATGGTTCTACCAAATTTCATTTGTCTACGATGAAAAAGGTCTCTCATTGCCGTAATGTTTTTTTGATTTTTGAGGTGGCGCTGTTGAGTCATTTTAATCATTAATTTTTTTTGCCCAAAAAAATAATTAATTTTTCACCAACCTTGAATTTTGGGTCCAATCAAATTTAGTTTTCATTAATGTTCAGGGGGGTCAAAAATGGCTTCGAAGTCGCAAGTATAATAATAATAATAATAATAATAATAATAATGGAAATTTTTTTTTCCACCATTTTTTTTTCTCCTAAACCATAAGTGCTACAGTCATGTGACTTTCTCACATTGTGCCCCATCACAAATAAGGCCCCTGTGAATATTTTCACAAGTCCACGACAAAAATAGCTTGCCTTCTACGAATTTTTTAAAAATGAAATTTGAAGAGGGCGCTAGAGAGTCAATTTGTGAGATAAAGCCATGATTTGCATATCATTGTGTTCAGCTCACAAATGTGCATAAACGCTGTATTAGCGTTTTCCCAACAAAAAATGTGTGAACGAGACATATTTTATCGAAATATTCCAAAAATTGCAATTTTGTATAAAATTCACCCTGACCACACACCCAAAGTCATATTCAAATATAATTGATGATCTTTAATCTCACATGGGTTTTAGTGGGTTTTGGCCAAACTTGAAGTGTTTGTGATGATGAAAACTGTGCGAGGAGATGTCCTGAATGTGAGGGTGTGCGCTTTTGTCGTTTCCCGGGTTTGATCCAATATGGCCGACTTCCTGTACATTTTAGGGCGGGGCCATAATATCATTTTTGTCATGTCCCGACATGTTCTATTTTTTGATGCGAGTCTCAGATTTTTCAGTCGACTTTTTTCCGAGTCGGGCTCCCATAGGCCCAATGAAAATCAAAAGTTTGAGGTGGCGCTATTGGCGCTATCGAGTCGTCTTTCGTTATTTTTTTTCGGGGTCTTCGGTGACAATTAGAGCTTGGCGAGTTCTAATTTTTGACACCACTCCACTCACTGGCATGTCGGGGCGTGTTAACCACTTGATTTTGCCATTTTCCCCGTTTCGGACGCGGTTTTAATGAGTCCCTCGCCGGGGACGTTGTCTCCGGCTCGGGCCTAATAATAAGAAGAAACTTTCGAAGAACAATACCCCTCGCCGTCACTTCGTGAGCGGGCGAGGGCCAAGGCCAATAATAATAATAATAATAAAGAAGAAACTTTCGAAGAACAATACCCCTCGCCGTCACTTCGTGAGCGGCGAGGGCCAATAAGAAGAAACTTTCGAAGAACAATACCCCTCGCCGTCACTTCGTGAGCGGCGAGGGCCAAAAATGTCTGACTCACAGGGACATTGGTCTGAATCCCTCCAATTAACATCAAACATGTGTCATTTGGCCATGAATGTCATGGATTATAAAGCTCCTTGATAAAATTTCAACAATGAATGGCCACGCTGTCTTTTGATTCATAAAAAGGCCGCCATATTGAATAAGAAATTCGCCATCTCTTTCGCCGCTTGTTTTCAAAATGATACAACTCCCAGATTTTTACTCCAAAACAGGTCAGATTTCACATGTCACATCTGGACACATGGGGTTTCATTTCTTATCCGATCGTTTGCAATAATTTCGTGTCATTCGCCCGCACGCCGCCGTCGAAGCACGCCTTCTTTTCCTGTTTTTTCTATGTCCTCTCACGACCAGGGCAAATGATACAACTCCCACGTTTTTGCTTCAAAACAGGTCAGATTTCACATGTCACATCTGGACACATGGGGTTTCATTTCTTATCCGATCGTTTGCAATAATTTCGTGTCATTCGCCCGCACGCCGCCGTCGAAGCACGCCTTCTTTTCCTGTTTTTTCTATGTCCTCTCACGACCAGGGCAAATGATACAACTCCCACGTTTTTGCTTCAAAACAGGTCAGATTTCACATGTCACATCTGGACACACGGGGTTTCATTTCTTATCCGATCGTTTGCAATAATTTCGTGTCGTTCGCCCGCACGCCGCCATCGAAAAACACCTTCGTTTCCTGTTTCTTTGATTCCCGATCACATACACAAGGATGAGTGTAAAGACATAAAACTCTACACACTGATGTAGAATAAAAATGTGAATACAGCAGAGTAATGAGCACGTGACCAGTGGACTCTATTGCGCCCCCTATAATATAATTACAACACTCAACTTTGTGCGATTGGTATGAAACTTGGGGAGATAATTGTAGGCCCAAAACCAAACCAAAAAGTCAATGACACTATACCTGTATTATGCACGATTTTGATGGTTCTAAGTCACAGACTCCACCAGTTTAATGCAATGATCACACTGCAGCATGGAAACAGTGTGAAGGGGGGGGGCGAGGGGGGGCGTGCGGCCGGGGGGTGGCCGGGCAGGGGGAATGCTGCGTGGAGGCGGTGGCTGGCCCCCGGCGGTCACGAGGGGGGGCGGTTGCGCCGTGGCGAGGGCCATCATCGCCGCTTGCGGCTTTAATTTGTATTGTACCTCGTCAATCTAAAGTTGTTATAGCAATTGCTGTTTGCAGATGTTGGAACACTGAGCTATAGTTGCTTGGCTGTAAGCTTGGACTGTTGGGTTTCGAAGTATCAATTTTTCCCACATCCTGTCCATGTAACCCCTCTAGGGTTACTATGGTCACTGGAGTAGCAGCATTCCAACAGAGCCTTGTTCTCGCATCTCACCCATCTCCGTCCACAGAGCAAAGCCGTTGTGGTGGACATCGCAGTACCAAGCAGGAAAAAGGAGCAGGAGAAACTAGAGAATTACCGGGGGCTCAAAGAAGAGCTGGAGAAGGCCTGGAAGGTAAAGGCATCAGTGGTGCCCGTGGTCATCGGAGCACTCGGGCAGTGACCTCCACACTGGAGGAGTGGCTACAGCAGATCCCAGGAAAAACATCAGACATCTCAGTCCAGAAAAGTGCAGTACTATGAACAGCAGAGATACTGCGCAGAACCCTCAAGCTCAAGCTAGAGGTCACGAGCGTGAACAAAAGAGGGGATGAGAACACCCGTGGAGGGTGAGCAGAATATATATATATATATATATATATATATATATATATATATATATATATATATATATATATATATATATATATATATATATATATATATATATATATATATATATATATATATATATATATATATATATATATATATATACACACACATACACACACAATTAGCTCAGAGCTAATCACTAGACTAAGACTATCATTTTATTTAAAATCTTTTTTCTGAAACTGTTTCACTGTTTCACTTCACTGAATCTTGTGTTTTTAATGTGTGTTTTTGGCTAGCTGGTTTGCCTCCACGATGCCTTTGAACTTTTATTTTTAGAATATATGGTAAAAGGGAAAAATTATTAAAAATAAAACTTTCAGTGTTGAGCTCCATATGGATTACAGAGCTGTTTTAAAGCCTTCATAGAGTCGCCTGCAGTGTTGTCTTACTGGTCACATCAAACTTTTACACAAAAACAACTTACTTCATAGGTTAACTTTTTTTCAAATTCTCCATTGAAATGATGAACCAGTAGTGCCACCACAAAGAAACACCCCAAACATGATTTTAACAAGATTTGATCACTCATTTGCAAATGACACAGAGTTTGACCCTTGAGTCTATTGATTAAACAGTCAGTCAAGTCAATGGAGTTTGTCAGTGAGTCCATGGCACAGATCCATACCTGCTCTTTGAAAAGTGCTTATTGTCGGCGCTCTGTTTCTTCTGGCTAAGTGCTGTCACTGCACCGAGCCACTTCTGCTTGAGCTGCAGACCTGTCAAACTAAATGATTTCAAATGGGATTATATTTACCTCATCTCCTCCTCGCCGCATTTACTCGACGGTTCTGATCACCAATATATATTTTTCTCTTGAAAGTGAGGAGACACTTGGCAAGGTTTTTCAGCACGAGTCAAATAAACACAGACAAAGTGCATTATGGGGCTTTTGAAGTTTGAAGCATTCCTTTGAAATTATAATATAGTATTTGCTTTGAAAATCACACCTCATTAAAGGTGCAATATATAAAAATTTTTTTGGTAGAAGGGTCGATGAGTGCGTCCACAATTTGTTTCTATGGAAATGTTAAGGCTTTCCTGGAATGTTCTACACTAGTAAAGGTGATCTATCTTATAATGCAGATAAAAACGGACCTGGAGTTGTGTTTTGTTTCATTCACACATGTTTAACACACAAACTCTGCATATTTATATTAACATTATAACGTGGCTTAAAGCTCACCACAGACAATTTTGCATAATGTAGGACCTTTAAAGATTGAGTAGGTGACGTCAAAGGGCCAAGTTACAGGTCAGATCTGTGGAAAGGAAATCATACTCCCTGTATGAATGAATGTTTATCATGATATTTTGAGAAAAAAAAACACCTCTAATTGAACATTTTGTTCCAGTATGTATGTATGTGTGTGTGTGTGTATATATATATATATATATATATATATATATATATATATATATATATATATATATATATATATATATGTGTGTGTGTGTGTGTGTGTGTGTGTGTGTATATATATATATATATATATATATATATATATATATATATATATATATATATATGTGTGTGTGTGTGTGTTGTATATTTGGCCCTTGATAATACATCTGCTGTGTATCTAATTAGAAAGTATTTTATTGTCCGATAATCAAGAAGTGTGCATTAAAATTTAAGTTGTTAGATTTCTGTGGCAACAACAGAGGTGCTGCCCTATAAAATCACCAATAACTGGAAATAAGGTACTTTGGAACTATAGCATCATAGAATTAGAATAGAATAGAATTTATTTTTCACTTGTGACTTTGCTGATTCCAAACAGCTTCTACCTCAGTGGTTGTTAGCTCACAGAAAAGCTGTTGGGTTCATTCCTTGGTCATAACTTTTGCAGTAAATTCTTTATGTTCCTCTTGTTTCATGTTTTCTGTCTGACTTGTGTTCACTATTTCTATGATGTATGATAAAGTCACTATTTGAACAGATCCCATGTTTCTCTTAAACATGATTCATTTCATTTCATTCATTTCAGTTCATTTTGCACTGGCCCACAGTTATTCCTCACTTACATTATAAATTCTGTGCATCCTAATTATTCACCACAATTAATTTACAAGTACTTTTTATAACTTTCAGAAACCAGTGCCAATATGTCTGTACTGGGATGAGACCAATTTTCCTCAACTTCATTGGAAAAAAAAAAAAAAAAAAGTGGGTGTCTAATTATCTACATTATAACAACATTTAAAACAAAAAGCCCAATATCAACATGTACAAATTAAAAAGCAGAATTCACAATACTGCCAAATAAGTGGAAGATAGAATACAAGCAATAACAGCATCTAAAATCACACTTCCACACTTCATTTTAGGGTCACTACTAACACATGGTACTAAGCTGCATGCTACTCTACGATACTGGTTCAAAACAGTGTATGAAGGCTGTGAAGAAGGCCTGACATGAAAGAAAACGCTCCGTGGCATCTAGTTTAATGCAGGGGTAGAGATCTGATAATCGTCCTGGCACCACGCTCTCTTTCATTTACAGTGGTGATAGATCAGAGTGGGCAGTGCACTCACAGACCAGCTCTGCTCCTCTGCGGTCAGTACCAGAAATAACCTAAAACCACTCCAGGGCTATAGGAATGTTATATTATAGATCACTACTACAGTTTTAAAAAGACTGACTTGTATTTTTTAAGATTTCTTAGACTTTTATGAGCTTAAATTAATATTGTAACAAGTATAGTTAGTTCTTTGTATGCCACGACTGATTCATCTAAATACAACAGAAGACAAGAGAGGTGGCTCATGACCTAAACATCACTGATAGAGTGGTCAAATCCACTGGCAGTTTGAACCCAGCTTACACAGTGTTGCGTCCTTGCGCAAGACACGCTGTCTACGTCTGTGGGACCCGTGCGAAGCCCAAAGCGCACTACACCGCACTTAAAGTCAGTGTACCCCCCCATGTAAACACAGAAATTATGGTTGACAGTCAGCTGTGCATCTTCATCTTAAACCCTCATTTACAATAGAAGAATCCTCACACCTGGGTGTGGCAGACCTCATTGTAAAAGTCTGTTCTCTTCAGATCTCAGAAGCTGGGCTGGGCCTGGTTAGTACTTGGATGGAAGACTGCCCGGAATATCATCTCACAGTGGGGTGGCACTGGCAAAAAACACTGTTGTGTTCTTAGGCAAGACATTTGTTGGTGGTGGGCAGAGGCGCCGATGGTGCAGAATGGCAGGCTCCCTTCCGTCAGTCTGCCCAAGAGCAGGTGTAGCTACAATGCAACCGAGTGTGACTGAATGAATTTTACATGAAATTGTGAAGCAACTTAGAGCATCTGGAAAAGCGCTATATAGGGAAATAATTTTTCAAGTGAGAGATCAAGCCAATTAAATGCTAATCAGGTACTTAACAGAAGTAAAGGTGAGTCAAGCAAATGACAATAGGGGGAGGCGGGTGGGGGTTGAAGAGGCACAGAGCACTGCACCCAGTGCTCACTGAACACTCCAGAGCATTTACAGCATTAGCCACATCAGTGCACGCTCTCTCTTTCCCTCTCTTGTTTCACCCCCCTCTTTCACCCATAACCCCTCTCTCTACTTCGCCCCCGTCTTCCTCTCTCTCACTCTATTTCTCTCCCCACACTCCCCACTCTATCAGTCATTCCACTCTCTCTCTCACTCATTTTCTCCTTCGTCTTGATCTGTACAACAGGGTCAGTGGGGAGTCTGTTTTGAAATGAATCATTCAGGTAAATCTGAGCTCCACACATGTCTTCAGTCACATTTCAGGATCATATGACGATACACGATTAGTGGCAATAACAAACTGCCAAAATATTCAATATGCGGTTAGCTTAAGGATGCATTGTGGAACTTTTTAGGTAGACAGTTTGTCACCTGTCTCCATGGAAATGTCACTGATTTGCCAGCAAAGTGTCTAGCATGTACTTCCTTCCAGGTGTTTTTACAATTCAAAGATGCATTTTCTCCTCTCCCCAGATTTAACCTGTAACTCAGCCAGTTAGTGTCACCTGCTTGTCACCATGGAGATACTGAATGTAATGCCATACTGTTGAACACTCCAGGCGAAGCTATAACATTTTGTAAACATTGTCTAGTTTAAAGGGCCCATATTATGCTATTTTCTGATCTCTGTTTAACACACAAACCCTGCATATTTAGGCTGAGTTCTCTCAGACAGAAAACACTCTGTTCCACCTTGTGATGTCATGTGGTAATAGAGGAAGTGCTCCACTATGTTTTTAAACTCCATACACCTTCACTAAAGTTGTTTGGATGCGTTCAGCTCTGGAGTTGCGGATCTCTACTGAGCTAATGGTGAAAAGGTATGTCTTATCTTGAAAATTACCATTATTTTGAGATGAAGAGAGACTAATAATAAAGGGTTACTCAGACATATGTGAATAAAACAAACACAACTGCAGGTCTGTTTTTGAGAAGGTAACATCATTATAACATGGCTGAAGCTCAGAAGAGTCAGTGTTGTGTAATAATTAAAGTACTAATTAAAGTCCATATGACAGACTTTAAAAATACTTTTATGTACTACAAATCTGGTGATACTATCCAGGGGTTTGAGAGAGATGAAAAAAAAAGTACAAACATTATTAACAATTCAAAACAAAATATTCTAGTGTATGACTGGTCCAAAGTCCTCAAAATGGCGCCTATAAACAGCAATCACAAACCCATTAATAATTCAACAAGAACATAATCTGTGTAATAGGTTCAGACAGCCGCTCAAACAAAGAAGTCTGAGTAAATGTGAGTTCTACAGACGTCTCCAGTCACGTGGAAGAAACAGACAGAGAGGGTCGATAAAATGGGGGTCCTGGGAGGGTCAGTGCTGGTACAAGCTGTAAAAATACATTGACAAGGGAGATATTCTATGAAATAGACAATTTTTATTCAGGTTTTGTATTATTACTATTATCATTATTATTATTTTTATTTCTTAAAATGTGCATCACTACAATGCCCGATGAATACACTGGGAGTGGGAACAGGCACATTTTGGAGTCATGAAATCCAGTCACAGACGTCCTTGAGATAAGCCTAAAGCTGAATTGGAGCACTGCCCTATGATGAACAGGAAGTCAACCATATTGGACTGAAATTTTGTTGGCACTTTTACTGCCTTTGTGTATAACCTACCAAGTCCTTGGTTTTTGGTCTAAATGAACTCAGATTTGGCATGACATTTCTACAGACATAGATTTTCAAACATTATCTTTATATCATACCCCTTTGTAAGGTAATTTTGTATTTCTACCCCCTGTCTTGACAGAGATCGCGATTGTGTCAAAACATTTCCAAATAACCTAATGTTAATGACAGTGGCTCAGTGGTTAGAGCGTTGGATCGAGTACCGCTTGGACCAAGTTCTGTCATTGTGTCCTTAGGCAAGACACTACACCCACATTGCCTAGTGTGAAAGTGGTGTGTGTGATCGGTGGTGGTCGGAGCGGCCGATGGTGCAAACTGGCAGCCTCGCTTCCGTCAGTCTGCCCCAGGACAGCTGTGGCTACAATAGTAGTTTACCATCACTAAGTGTGGAGTGAATGAATAATGACTATAGTGTAGCGCTTTGAGAGGCTCTGACAAGCCTGTAAAGCACATTACAAGTGTAAGGCATTATTATTATTATTATTATTATTATTATTATTATTATTATTATTATTATTATTATTATTATTATTATTATTGTTATTATGTTAAATGTGCACTTTATAACTTTTCGGGGGCCAGCCAGCTCCTTGTCTGTGTGGAGATATTACTTATTTGTCTAGGATGTTCCACACTATGGCATTACTTGCTTTTAAACAATTGCATTTATTTATATTACTCTAAAATATGTGCATTAGAGTGGGCGTTTGAGTGGGGTCTCCATGGAGCTAGCTGTTTAGGTGCCATAATATGGAGCATTCCAAGCAAAACTGTAACATCTCAATGGAGAGACAATCTACTAGAAAGTTTACAAAGTATACCTTTAACAAATGCCTGAACATACCCAAACCATCTCAATAAGGACACCCAAGACTTTATTGAAAAAACATTGACATACTCATTCCTAATTCTATCCAACCTTACCGCCCACAAACCTTAGTTTCCCTGACAACAATAAACAAACTTCTTACTGACATCTCTTGTAAAACCTCAAAAACTTGATGTAAATTGTTTTGAAATATCTGTCCCAATAATTTCATTTCGCTGCTCCACTTTGAGGATGGCAGGTAGACTTTTGTAACTAGGCCAAATCTTGTTTCGGTCTTCATGCTCTCGTACTTTTACTTTTCATGTTGGAGTAATGTAGCATCGAATTGCTCTAGTTTTTGTGACGAGACAAGAACAACTCAGCAGGGAGTTAATTTAGCACTACTTTAAACAATGACTCCCAAAGTGCAAGATTTTTCTTGCAAAATCTTTGTTTCACACAGAAATTGAAGAATCCCTCAAAATAAATGAAAGAAAGTAAGTAAAAGTAAGTAAGTCTAAGTGAAATAATTACTCAAGGCAAATATGTATTGAAGGGTTTATATTTACTGGTATTAGTGCCCTGCTTTATCATCAGCAATAATAATGCATTTGCCTTATATAGCACTTTCTACACACACAAAAAAAAATCATACTAGGCAATGTGGGTGGAATGCCCAAAGACACAACAACAGCACTTGGATTGAGTTGAGTTTGAACTGCCTAAACAAAGCAGGTGGGTGAAGTATTTTGCCGATACAGCACTGAACAAAACAATTAAAGAGAACATAAGAACAAAAATAATAATCTGTTACTGCTCAGATGCCTTAAACATCCAAAGAGATGCAGTGGCAAAAACACAAAACAAAAGTAAACAAAAAAGCTGGTGGCACCACTTAGAAAGTTATATGTTAGATCAGTGTAGTGGCAAGCCTTAGCGCAGCAAGATTTCACATTTTCCAGGGTAGTTGAAGAATATAAACAATTTTGTTAAATTCTTGCGAGGTTGATCTTTTTTAATACCATACTGTGGAACATTCCTCAGAAAGCAATAACATCTCCGTGGTGACAAGCACATGGTGACCTTTCGATCCAAAGTGCTGAGGAGCTGTGTCCTCGCTGATGTCCAGAGATTGTATAAAGAAATGGACTAAGTGAGTTCACCCACAGTGACCCTCCAGTCAGATGAAGTTCATCGAGTCTAGAAGTTATAGGGGTGAATTTGGAGCCAAGTTCTATATTTGGTATTCTTACTAAGTGTCATAGCAACCACAGAGCCAGTCAGGAGCAAGGCTGTTGAAGGTAACGCCCCTTCCTACCCACACCGCTGGTTTAGCATGGAGCGGGCAATTAGCAACGCTGTCAATCAAACCTGTTGCTAATGCTAGCAGGAGAGATCTCAGGGAAAGGATATGTCTGTTATTATGTTCATACCTTGATTTACAGAGCAAATACCAAAATAAAAACCCCAGAATCATGTAGAGCAGGTTAATAAGAAAATTTTAAGGTCAGAATGACGAACCTGACAGCAGAAGTTACAGAGAGAAGGGCCACAGTTTTTCAATGTAAACTCGATGAAGCCAGAAGTGCGCCCATGATCACTTCTATTTAGGGTGCGACAGCTAGCAGGTTAGCTGTGTTCATTTATACATACAGTCAATGCTGACGTCTGAATAACTGTTATTGTCAATGGGACATTTTGCAGCAGCTCTGTTTCACACACAGAGTAATGTGGATTATTATGTCCTCGGCTTTGACTTTGTGCTGCCGTTTCAGGCCTCTATCATAATGTTAGGTCTGGGTAAGAGTTACTATGGCCCCGGTAATCACAGTGGTGGAAAGTACAGGGAAAGTACTGCAGGATAAAATGAGGTGACATTGACAAAGCCACAAAAGTGAATTACTGTAGTTGTAATAGTTTAGAGTGTTCTCATTGAAATATAATCTCCTCAGGGCGCGCAGTGGACCAACATTGTAAGTCTCCTCTGGGCATCCAACTAAAGTAATGTGATATAGACTGCACAGAAAAGTGTCTCAACATAATGTGAAGTTGACTTTGGAGAGATCAGAGAAAAATGGCCACAGCACCACAGTCATAGAACAATAAACCTCCTTGGCTTCCCCATCTTTTTGCATATCCTCCTTGTGTTTTGTCCTAAATGCACCATGTTGTTTGTCAACTAATCACATTTAGTTGAATAATAGTGTCAATAATATGCATTAGTCATACATAGTACTTTTCCAGATGTTTAAAGTCGCTTGATAATTTCATACATTATTCATTCACTCCACAGTCGGTGGTGGTAAGACACTATTTAGCCACAGCTGCCCTGGGAAAGGCTGATACAAGCAAGGGTGCCAATCTGCAGTGCTCAGACTACTACCAACACTCCCTCACACACCACATTCATATTAGATGGGTGAATTGTCTTGCCTAAGGACATGACAACAGTTTTACACTGGAATTCCCAGGAGGCTCCCATCCAAATCCTAACCAAGCCCAGCTTAGCCTCTGAGATCTAATGCTTTAACAAAGAGGTTTGGTCATTGTCTATCTATCGTCTATCCATCTATCTATCTATCTATCTATCTATCTATCTATCTATCTATCTATCTATCTATCTATCTATCTCTCTGTCTGTCTGTCTGTCTGTCCTTGGGCCTTGGGGTCTTGGGGCCGAAGTCCGCATGAAATAGCTCTAATAGTATGAAATAAAAAGCAAGCTGGTTTTATATTGTTTTTTTTATCCTTATTCTGGTTCCCCAATTTTCAGTGGATTGAGGTCATTAAATTTCTTACCATTTCGTACCAGTCTGAAAAGACTTTCGTCCCGTCGTCTGGAGCAAACCATTTAGCTCCTTTAGCATTGGTCTTCCTTTAATTATAACCTCCTGCTTCGACCGTAAGTCCAGTTTAGAAAACAGCTTGAGCTTTAATATGTAATCTTCTTCCATTTAAAAAGTAGAGCCAGACAAGAAGAAAAAAGTGAATTGCTAAAGTTGACTTGCTAACTCTAAATTGTAGTTGGCGGCCCCTATTCTGCGGGAGTTACAAGAATCTGTGGGCTCATGAGCGCCCCCTAACATGAGACAGGGTAACTGTGTGTCTCACTGCCTTTTCACAGCCTTAAAGCAGCAGCGTCACTGCTGAGCTACAGCACAGTCAGTCCATGTGAGGCACAAACGACTGGTACCTCACTGCGCGTCTCTTCTCAGGATTTCAACGGTAAACATAAAACATCTGTGATTTTTAGTTTTTAAAAAAAGCATTAAATTGCAAATAGAAAATAACTTTATAGTACAAATCATTGGATAAATTTAACCATTTCATTTATTTTTTCTCTGTGCTATCAGGTGAGGCACTGTCTCATGCTATCTCTCTCTCTCTCTCTCTCTTCTCTTTACCTCTCTCAGTCTTTTTCTATGATACTACAGAGCTATACATTCACAGATAGCTGGTGGCCTTGCGTGCCCACAGCCTTTTGTCCCTCCCCTCTCCCAATCCCATCTCTCTCTTTCTGTCTCTCTCCCATCCTCTCTTCCTCTCCCACTCTCTATCTCTCAATCCCCCTCTCCCAGCCCCTCTCTTTCTCTCTCTCCCTCTCCCATCCTCTTTTTCTCGCTCTCTCTCTCCATCTCCAACTCTGGCTCTCTCTGTCCCACCCTCTCTCTCTCCCTGTTCCACCCTCTCTTTGTCTGAAAATGCAAGACTGAGTAAATCCAGAACAAGGCCTTCCTCTTAAGAGCCACCATAGAGACATTAGGCTCCAGTTGAGTTAGCAAACAGTTGAAAAGCAGATATTTGTGGGGCTAAAAACACACTTGCTGCTTGAATGATCGCCATTAGGATTAAAAGAACACCTCGGTCTCCCTGCTCTGGGACAGCCTCGCTGTGAGAAGCACTTATCTTTAGTCCAGTTTGTGGTTTTGTCTGTCACGAAGGGGAGTCCACAGGGACGGAGGGACAAATGCCACTGGCTGAGAGAGAGAGAGAGAGAGAGAGAGAGAGAGAGAGAGAGAGAGAGAGAGAGAGAGATGTCTAATGATATTTGTTTATAGACAGTATATCACCCCTCACCAAGTCCCCAAAACAGGAAAGACACAGCTCACCAAAACCAAACAAAACAGGTCCCGCCTCCCACTTGTTTTGCCCACTTCTCTCTAAGAAGCCAACAGATTTTCATTTGACAATACTGCAGTATCACATATATTCACTTTGAATGTAGAGCAGATGTTGTGGTTACATCACACACTTTTGTGTAATGCTGTTGTCTGCTTACAAAACCATTTAGACCCAATTATCTCCATCTTGTGGTTGTGTACAATTCCCACCTAATCGTGTTGTGCATCTTCTGTATGACCAATAAATTATAATGCAAGGAATTTTCACTGGATTCTTCATAACAGAGTAACAGGTCAAAAGTTCAAGCGTTGCCAACGGTAACACATAAATAATTGCATAAAAATAAATCATAAGATTGCATCCACGATTACCTCATGTTGGCCCATAGCCTTATGTGTTTTAATTGACAGAGCAGCCGTTTTAAATGAAGGGTGAAGGTTAATGAGTCAGATCCCAAATGCATGTAAAGGCTCTGCGCTGTATTATGATGCAAAAGGGTGTAATATTAACTTTTTTGCAGAAAACACAATTAAAAAGATTGAACAGACTCAGCTTCTCCAGAAAACTTAATCGTCAATTAGATTTGAATAACTACTTTTGGATGTGTCCACAGGGCTGATTCACAAGGTAGAACTTGAAATAATGTTCACTTGTATTAGGAAAATAACGTGTAGATCAATGGTGAAAGTAAAGCAGTTCAAACGAGGCTTAAAGCAGTAGCTGCAAGAGTGCTGTTTAAATAACCAAAACAAGTATAGTGCAGAGTTTGTTTACAGGGCCTGTACCCCAGTTGTCTCCATGTATTTGACTAAAATGTGTCTCAGATATATTTTATAAGCAGCTCTTGAGGTCAAAATAAGTTTGCTGTGTTTTGTCTGAATCAAATTGGAAAGTGTTTCACTGTTAGAGAATCAGGAAGTGCTTTTAGTGGTCTAGTTGTTGTTTGCCCTAGTCTCTGAACGTTGTGAGAAGTGCTTATAAACTCATCATTGTGATCAATTAGGATGTTCTGAATTCATACGGTTAGAGAGGAATAACTTTAGATCACTGCAAACAGTTTAAAATGTACTAGTTCTGTCTTTCACATTTTTTTTTTTTAAGACAGTAAAACATTTGCACCTCCATCCATCCATCTTCTTCCGCTTATCCGAAACCAGGTTGCGGAGGGCAGCAGTCCAAGCAGGGACTCCCAGAGCCCTCAGTCAGGGGAATTTTCAACTCGCACCTTCGGGAGAGCTTCGCCCTGATTCTGGGGGAGGTTGGGGACATGGACTCTGAGTGGGCCATGTTCTCCACCTCTATTGTCGATGCGGCTGCTTATAGCTGTTGTCATAAGGTCTGCGATGCTTGTCACAATGGCAACCCCCGAACCCGGTGGTGGACACGAGAAGGAAAGGATGCCGTCAGGCTGAAGAAGGAGTCCGATCAAGCCTTGTTGGCAGCTGACGAGTACCAGTGGGCCAAGCGTGCCGCAGCCTTTGCTATCGCATTAGCAAAAACTTGGGGTTGGCAAGAGTTTGGGGAGGCCATGGAGGAGGACTATCGGACAGCCTCAAAGAGATTCTGGTAAACCATCTGACACCTCAGGAGGGGGAAGCAATGCTTCACCAACACTGTTTATCGTGCGGGTGGAGAGCTGCTGACATCGACTGGGGATGTTGTCAAACGGTGGAAGGAATACTTTGAGGATCTCCTCAATCCCACTGTCACATCTTCCGAGGAGGAAGCAGAGACTGGGGAGTCAGAGGCGGACTCGTCCATCACCCTGGCTGAAGTCACCGAGGTGGTTAGCAAGCTCCTCAGTGGCAAGGCGCTGGGAGTGGACGAGATCCATCCAGAGTACCTTAAGTCTCTGGATGTTGTGGGGCTGTCTTGGCTGACACGCCTCTGCAACATTGCGTGGCGGTCAGGGACAGTGCCACTGGACTAGAAGACCAGGGTGTTGGTCCCTCTGTATAAGAAGGGGGACCGAAGGGTGTGTTCCAATTACCTGGTAAGGTCTATTTCCAGGGTACTGGAGAGGAGAATCTGACCGAATCAAACCTCTGAGAATTAAACCTTGGATTCAGGAGGAGCAGTGTGGTTTTTGTCCCGGTCATGGAACACTGGACCAGCTCTATACTCCCCATCGGGTGCTCGGGGGTTCATGGGAGTTTGCCCAACAAGTCCACATGTGTTTTGTGCTCCGAGAATGACGTACCTTTACACATTTACGTCTACTGCTATAATCTGTATTTCCACTACAAATGACTACTCCTAACAATAATATCCCTCCAACAATGATAATAGAATTAGTAGCTCAGTAGGTCAGCTGGAGTGTTTGTCCACTGATCCAAAGGTTGACGGTTCAAATCCTGCTCTTGACGTCATTGGTTGAGTGGTCAGATCCACTGACCTACTGGTTGATGGCAGATGAATGCTGTTGTTGGATCTTTGTGTCTTGAATGAGTAGAACCACCACAAATCAGCTTTAACATGGCTACACAATCCAAAGTCAGTTGAGAACAAGATGGAACCTTTAAACTCAAAAGTGAATGAGATGCTACTAGAGAACAATGCTGAGCCATGTGTTTGTGGCACAGAAAGTGAATATGGGAAAGAAGGGTTAAAACAAGCAGGATGTCTAGTGTCAAGGGGCCAAAAAAATTAGTTTTCCCACATAAAGCCAATTAAATATCATGTCCACTCTCTGTAGAACCAGACCGCCAAAGTACTAAACTGCGTTTATAATGGAGCAACACCTGAGCGGGCGCTTTTAATGCAATTATGTTCATTCAAGATGCTAATATACAAGGCAATTATTTCCATAGCAAGATAATGTACACAGAAGCTATTTAAAGTTTGTATTATATACTCTATGAACACCTTCTACAGTGAACATAAAGTCAAATTGCCACAACCATGTTTGAAATGGACTGCTGTTGTGCACTTGGGCAAAACACTTCACACATTTTGTGGATGGATGTAGTGTGTGATACTACAGTTGTTTACTTTCTGACACAGAGTATGACGAGTAGTGGAGGAGTAGAGGTGAGCAGATTATCGTAGTGTCATAATAATAATGATGATGTGAATGTTGTTTTGAAAATAAACAACAATTTTATATCAACTATGTCATTAATAATAAAAAGGGCAGACAGATATGCTGACTTAAAACTAAAAATGTAATATTTCTGCACTTATACTGTGGGTAATTTAACAGTCCCATCACTTTAGTCTGAAACTTAAACCTCAGCTAATGTATTTGAACATATTTTTGCACTTTTCTGTTGGATAGAAAAAAAATATCGACAAAATGTTGTCAGAATACAAGAGAATACATAAATAAAATATTTTTTGTCAATACTACCAGATGCCATGTTGGCACATCAATCACAGCTCAAAGTAAGAACGTTTGGGGTTTGATTCTTGGATAAACTTGAACAAGGTTGGAACAAGCTTTGTATGAATCGTGGCATGCAGGCTGAGTACTCACCTAACAGCAGGTAGTGTTTGTGTCAGTGAACCGTGCCTTTCTGTGTGGAGTTAGCATGTTCCTGTATCTGGTGGGTTTCCTCCAGGTTCTCCGGTTTCCCCCATCAGGCAAAACATGCACAATACGTCAAATCCTCCATCTAAGGAAGTCCTGACCAAGACTAGCTCAAGAACTCTGAGTGTTGTGGTGCTCAATGCTCAATTCTGAGGAGATGACCCAGCGGCATTGAAGGATAGGACAAACGCAAATTTCTCTACAAAGACAAAAAAGTGTACCTTAAACTTACCCCATACTATCCTGATTTTTCCTGTATCCATTTTTGATTACATAACTGTGTTGCATAAAAGACATATTGATGTTAACCTTAGGTCTTTTGGCTATTAATATAATGAATGTCTTTCAGCACACTTCCTGAATACTACTGGCTTTCGCAGCGTCTCTCGACTCCCACACGTTTTTACATTTGACGAATTTGGATGAAAACACTTCACTTTGAAACATCTCCAACACAAACTGCTCAATTCTCCACTTATAACTCAGACCCCGGAGGTTTAGTCTGAGTCCTCTATGGCACTTCTCACATTGTTGACAGTTTAACCACTTTTACATGAGCAGCGAGTGGACTGACGCCAAATCTTTATTTATTTTACAGAAACAACATCACCGAAGGGGAAATGGGTTCAATTTCTGAACCATATCTTGTTTTGGGTTTAATAAAATATGGAAGATTACAGTAAGACTTACAAATGAAAAGTCCAGTGAGATAATAGAGGCTAAACTATTAGATTTAGAATGTTTGAGCAATAGCGTAGGATATATAGCAGCTATAGCACAAAACCATTATTACATATACTTTGTCATAATTGGCTAGATCACATTATCACTGCAATCAGATATTTATATGGAATAAAATATAATTCTATGTAAATTTCCACAAATCGAAAACAATCAGTGTGACAAGCCCCATTAGCCCTCTGTAGTCAAACAGATCTGCAGATTAGCATTTGATATTTTGACTGCCCCCATCTTAATGAACAATATAGTCCTTGAACAAGTTTTTCTGTGTGCAAGGTTGGTGGTGCAATTCCAGCCCTCACAGATGAATGCTGTCGTTGTGTCCTTGGGCAAGACACTTAACCCACCTACCCCAGCCCTTGGGACAACGGGTGGAAATTAGCCTCTGGCTATAACCCGGTGTGTTTACATTCATGTCTGTCATGTCATGTCTGTTCATTAACATGCACTGTCCCCAAAAAAAAAAAAAAAAAAAAACTGACCACAAGTACAATTTCAAGTACAATGTAACATCACACAGCCAGGTGCTGATCACAAATGTCTATTCTGGAGTTGCCAAGCAGCCAAAATTGTCACTCGGGGATCAGATGCAGAAATCTAAAGCTAATTTAGTCCTTGGAAAATATTTTGGCTATTGACCTTCTGAAACGTCTTGAATAAGCTTAAAATGTCATGACCGTGGCTCAAGTGTTGTAAGAAAAAGTGACTGAACTGTGAAATTAAGCCTACATGGGTTCATTAATTCACTATACCCTTGATTTAAATAATACACTGCACCTTTGTTTATTTTAATCTGCTCTTTCTTCAGCTTTTTTATATATAAAAAAAAAATAATATATATATATATATATATATATATATATATATATATCTCGACATGAATGGGTGAGTGGAAAAGCAAAAACAAACCAGCAACACTGCAGCTATGTCCATTAGCAGATCCACAGGTGCTCTTCGATGTTATAGTGAATTCAGCATAATTTCTGCAATTTAACTTCACAATGCCAATGCCGTTTCCATAATTAGGGTCTGTAAACACATAGATTTGTCTGGTCTCACAAAAAGCCTGGTAATTATCCATAACATTAACACTTAGCCATTACTCATAAACTATAAAGGTTACACAAGACTGTTTTGCACTAGCTGTGCTAATTGTTTTGAAATACATCATATGCTTAGGAGAATATAAAGAGCATCATTTGGAGCCCGTGGAAAATCTGCGTTTGCCAGCTGTCAGTTTTCATTTTATTTTATATTATAGTCATTTTTGTAAAAGACGTGTCCAACTTAAGACCTTTACAGTGTAAATACAGTATCTGTGGTTGTATCTAAGATCTATAGGAGTGCATTCTACTGTGCGTTCTGCAGCACTCATCATCAATGTATATTTTGTTCTTCTAACCCAGATTTTAATGGAGGGTGAGACTGTTTCATTCCTGATCTAGATAAACTAGCTTTGGTCATATGATCAAATAAAATAAAGGAACGTAAACAATACAGTTTTGGCAGAAACAGTGAAAGTAGTAGTCCAACCTATCATATGCTCTTTAAAAGCGCAAAGCGCTATGACACTTTGCAGGTGATGTTATCAACATTCCCTGGGGTTGTGATACGAACTGTAGGCACTGCTCTGTCTAAAGCTCTATGAGACTTTAATACATTTTTTTTACATGATCTGACTTAGAGCTGATTTAGTTGGAACTACACAAATTTTGCTGATTTGTGCTATTAAACTCATCTCTCACCAACAGTTTTTCAGTTAGTCAAATTAAAATGGAAGAACGAAGTGCATAAGTCACAGTGGACGTGGATCGGTGGAGGGGAAAACAGGCAGAGATCAGACCAATGATGTCTTGATAAGGAGAGTAAAGATTACTCAAACATGCATGAATCACTCAAAATACAACTTCAGAGGGTCAGAGAAGAGTGTCATATTTGTATGTAATAAAAATTACACTTATAAATACTGAGGTAGATACATTTTGTTATTTTGTGGTTTTATATATATATATATATATATATATATATATATATATATATATATATATATATATATATATATATAAAATAATATATATATATATATATATATATATATATATGGTGTATATATATATATATATATATATATATATATATATATATATATATATATATATATATATATATATATATATATATATTTTTTTTTTTTTTTTTTTTTTTTTATTGTGAAATTATTGTGTTAAAAACACAATAATTTCCTTTATTTTGCACGAATCTCCAACTGTCCCATGTTTTTTGAACGAGCGACTTAAAACCCATTAACTATTAGACCATGTGACCGTGTGCGTTTGATCCAGTCCTCCTTTTAACAGCACGGGGCCAGTTTGTGCGTCTGTCTGCAAACATGTATTATGCATGTTTCTTTGAGAGTGCAGACGTGAGAGGGGGTGAGGGAGGGGTTGAGGGGTTGAGGGGGATTGTTTAAAGTGCATGTGCTGTGTGTGCCACTCTGGGATGTCCTGTCAGAGTGGATTTATCCAGAGATGTGCACTGGTCCCATGGGACATTTATAGTGTGTCCATTGACTCCGAGTTTGTGTATTAGGATCAGTGACAGTGTGTGGCCCTAAGGGAGATATACAGTGAAAGGACATTGTTTTTTATTCTTACTTAAAGCTCCTATATTACAGAAATGGACTCTTGTGAGTTTTAAGTCATAATGTTGTTACCTCCTCAAAAACAGACCTGGAATTGTGTTTTGATTAATTTACACATGTTTGAGTAACACTTTATCATTAGTCTGTCTACATCTCCAAAGCTCAAAATGCTTTGTTCCACCTTTTGTCATAAAGCAGTAGTTTTCAAGCTAGCATCTACCTTTTATATTCTAGGGCTTAAATCAGCCAAATAATTGTAGTGAAGGTGTATGGAGTTTAAAAACACAATGAAGCACTTACTGCATTAACACTTAATCACAAGGTGCAAAGAATGTGTTCCGTTTGAGCGAAGAACTCAGCCTGAATATGCAGGGTGTATGTGTTAAACATGTGTAAATGAAACAAAACACAACTCCAGGTGTGTTTGTGATGAGGAAACAAAGTATTGAACAGAAAATAAAGTAATATGAACTTTTTTTTTTTTTTTTTTTTTTTTTTTTTTAATACAGAAGATCAAATCACGGCTGCAGGACTGGTAAGAGATGCCATATTTACAAGTTAAAGGTTCATAGAAGCACACAATCTTTTTTGGCGTAGGTTCTGCCATTCACCTACTTGTCTTCATGGAGATGTTATCACTTTACCTGGAAAATTCCACAGTATGGCATTAAACTTACCCATCTCCATGGAACATGACAGCATCAGCATAGCCGCGGGAACATAATTTTGGAAGGGGGTGGTGCAATTTATTTTATTTTATTTTATATTTAATTTAATTTATTTATTTTTTATATTTATTTTTTAAATTCTATTAAATTAAATGTTATTATTTTATTTTATTTATTTATTATTTATTTATTTTGCCACCCACACAAAAAGCATCTGGACCCCCATGATCATACAAAGTAAATCAGACCACAAAAAAATCATACCACGGTAAAGTTTACAGTTTACTCTCTATATGTGCCGTAGACATACGCACACGCACTGATCACTTTACGCACATCTGTGTCCAGCACGTAACCGCGAGTGGATCACAGAAACTTCATCAGGTTTAGTCACCACGGAGATGTCCTGCTCAGATGAAGACAAATCCACCGCTGTGAGACAGGGGACATGTGGTTTTCTACCATCTGAACGTTTAGTCCTGATTTGTTAGTTTTAACCAAACACAAATAAAATCCAGCAAAGTCCAAGCTTTTAGGCATCCACATTTGTTTCTTCTTAATCCAGTTTGGTTCCAGTCCATGGTTGTCCTTTTCTGTTCTTTTGCCACAGAATATAAACAGCAGCTGTCACTGTTCAGCACTCACAGGTTAGCATCGCATCGGCAACAGGTTTACTTTACCCACAGTTTTACCTTCAGGAAAACAGTTTATCGCAGAAACGATTCAATAAAGTTGTTCTCACACTGGCATTAGGTGGGTCAACATAAAAAAGCACTCCTCCGAGAACAGTGCTCAGGCCGGTGTGAACCCAACAGTGACAATAAAAAAGACCAAGTAATGTGGATTAGGGTTGAAAGAAGAATCGGAAATCAGATACTAATTGATACTAAAACTAGATACTCATTTGAGCAGGTATTGATACTAAAAAAGTCACATTCACAGGACAGAAATGAACCTATAAGAGTATAAGACACATAGACTAGTACATACCCATGGACCACTATGAACCTACTGGACCCTGAGGATTACACACATATAACACACATGGAAATACCAAAGAAAGTACTAACATTTAATGTGGAAAATCACATTCTATTGTCTAAAGAAAAAGTGTTCTTATTATCATCGTGGTATAAGAATCGTGGTATAAGCTATTCCTTAGTACTAGAATAAAGTTTGAAATTTGAGTATCGTCACAAAACTAATGTGAATGTCTGCAAAGGAGGGGCATCTAGTGTAAAGACATAACTACCAAATCGTTAACATTTTTTTGTATTTATTTTATTTTAATATTCATGTTTTTTAGTTATCTGGAAAAAATAAATCTCCCTACTCTATCTGAACAAGAAAAAAAAAAAGTTAGACTCTCCATTTACAGCAGATGAAGTCCTGAAAACAATTTTATTACTGCCTTCTGGAAAGTCACCAGGCATAGACGGATTTACAATTGAATTCTATAAAACTTTTTGGCCCCAATTAATCCCTCTGTTTATGCCCATGCTCATAAAAAAAAATGACCCCCCCCCCCCCCCCCTACCGTCCAATCTCCTTACTACCAGTTGACTTTAAAATCATTTCAAAATTAATTGCAGGAAGATTACAAAAATATGTTTTACAGCTTATTAACCCTGATCAATCAGGCTTCACTAAAGCTAGATATGCATCTGACAATGTCAGGAGACTCTTGAATAGTATTGACCACTCAACCCTATCAAAAAAACAAGCACTCATTTTATCTTTGGATGCAGAAAAGGCGTTTGATAGGGTTGAGTGGTCCTACCTTTTACAAGTGTTAAAAAAATTCAACCTTGGGGAAAACTGTATTAGTTGGATCAAATCATTATATAGTGAGACCAAAGCTAGAATCTCTATTAATGGAGCCTCACAGACTGTTTTGGTCTGACTAGGGGATGCCGCCAAGGATGTCCTCTGTCTCCCATTTTGTTTAACTTAGCAATTGAACCCTTCCCGGAGACCATAAGATGTAACAATGAGATTCCCAGAATCACAGGGACAGAGAATAAAATTTCATTATATGCAGATGATATTGTCCTGTATGCCACAGAACCTCAAAAATCCATTCCACTAATAACTGAAGCTATTGAGATATTTGGAGCTGTATCAGGCTACAGGGTCAACATTAAAAAAAAAAAAAAACAAAAAAAAAACAAACATATGCTTTACTTCTTAATATAAATTTAACTAGACAACTTAAAGAATTGTCCTCTTTTTCCTGGACACAAACGGGCTTTAAATACTTGGAGGTAAATATAACATGCAATTTAAAGGAGCTGTTTGAGGCAAACTACATGCCACTGCTTAGAAAAATTAGTGAAGAAGTGGAAAACTGGAATCTCCTCCCCATTTCACTCCTTGGTAGGATTAATGTTATTAAAATTAATATATTACCCCGTTTTATATACCTATACCAATCCTTACCATGTTAAATAGATAATTCATTCTTTAAATCGCTGACTAAAAATATAACCAAATTTATCTGGAAAAAAGGTACACCAAGAATTGCCTTAAGACACTATCCAAACCCAAGGATAAAGGGGGACTGGAACTTCCAGACTTCCAGTTGTATTACTGGTCATGTCAAGTAAAAGCTATGTTAGGCCTGATACTCAAAGTGTGGACTCTCATCGAGAGACAACTTTGCTCTCCTGTTTCATTGGCTTCACTGCCATTTATTAATAATATGAAAATGCTACCTTCCATATCGAATACTTACGTTGTGTATAACATTTTGTGTGCCTGGCAAGAAGTTAAAAAACACTGTGGACTTTCAACATCCATATCAATGTTAGCCCCACTGTCATTAAACCCTGATCTCCCAAGCTCAATTGGAAATCATTGTTGGCAAACTGGAAAAACTTTGGATTAAAGCAGTTTCATCAGTTATTTAAAAATAACACTCTCAAAAACTTTTCCGATTTAAATGAAGAATTTGGATTACCAAAGCATGATTTTTTATGAATTCTTACAAATGCGTCATTGCACTATTACATTAATTAATCAAAAAACGTTTGGCAGTGGAGGTTTCAGAGTTGGAGAATATGCTATTAACTTTGAAATCTTTTAAAAGTCTACAAATTTCTAGTTGAACAAGAGGAGTCATCTCTTACTTCTCTAAGACATATATGGCAAAAAGATTTGGGTGTTGAATTAAATGATGAGCAGAGAAAAATTACAATTAATTATAAATTAGTATCTTTTTAAAAATGTCAAGCAATAGAATATTAGAACAAAATTATAAATTCTTGCACAGAGTGTATCTGACCCCACTCAGGATGAGTAAAATGTGCTAGTCTGTCCCCTAAATGCAACGGATGTAAATCTCATGTAGGTTCTTATTTCCACATGTTTTGGGAGTGTCGTCATTTAAGAGAGTTCTGGAGCTCAGTACATGACTTTACTGTTAAAAATCGCCAAAAGGTCCCTAAAGATATCTCCTATAAGACGCCTGTTTGGAATCGAATATGATACAGAAACTAATTCACTACTACAGAAGCAACTGGGCATCATATCATACCTATCAAAAAATGTATTCTACTCAACTGGAAAACAAATAATCCTCCTACATTTGAAATATTTAAACAACTTCTACAAGATATCTCGCAATTAGAGTATCAAACATATGCATTAAAAAACACAGGATGGACCGATTTCTGGGGTTGCCTTATTGGCCTCTGATCTTTTTTTTTTTTTTTTAATGTGGAAAGCCAAACTCCAGACCAGAAATCAAAGTAATAATAAAGTATTGATTGTGAAAGTGATAAGTTACTACTATTTAGAAAACAAACTGAGAATAACTAATTATAATGAAAATTATTGTAACATAAGATCATAATGAAAGTAGAAACATGAATAACATCAGATCTGGAGCGTGACTTGCCTTCAAAGAATATCAGTTAACAATCATTTTGAAAAGTATTACTGAAGAACTAACGAACTACATTGTGCCAACAACATTGGAAAATAAATCTTGTCATATATCGCAACCCCAAAGAAGTTAGACTGGGCCCCGAAAACTTTTAGCACCACAAACAAGGCAAAAACTCGATTAAAAGCATTATTAAGCTGTCCCTGCCCTGTCATGTGCGCAGGCTAATTCTCATGCTAACATAAATTACCTCTTTGCTGTTGTCAGGCGCTTTTTGTTCCATTGTCATGGTTTTGTGTTGGATTTTTGTGTCGCGCAGGTAGCTTGTCCACGGGCCTCTTCTCCTTTGCTGTGACAAATTACAGCAATTACCCCTGATGAAGTCCAAGGATGACACTATTATGATGATGCAATGATGAGGCGGCCTCTCCATGGAGCCGCCTAATAACCAGCAGCCCAAGGACGCGCTCTGATGAATGGGAATGCCCTGTTCAGGTGGGGATTATGGCGTCTATAAGATTATACAGAAATAGCTGTTGAAAATGATCATATTGAAAATGTCAGAAAATGCTGATGCCAGTGAAAAAGCCCTTCATAAAACATAAGGAAAAGTGCACACAAAATTGTGCTTTGACTGTGTCCTTGAGCAAGACATTTAGAAGTAAATAAGTGCTGTATAAAAGGGATCTGCCAATCACTTCCTGGGCACTTTTTCACAGCTACATTAGCCAGTAAAAGGTACAAGCTGTAGTGATGGCTCTATGCCTGATTTTTAAAAATGTCAAAAGCAGAACTGGTTCCATTTAAACAGTTTGCAGTGGTCCAAAGTGATTCTTCATTTACCTTATGCATGCTGAGCATGCCAATTATTCACAGCAATGACTTTACAAGCACTTTTCACAACTCTCAGACCAGTGTAGATTTTCACCATGAAAGTAAAGCCAACAACAACTAGCATACTAATGCACATTTTCTGATTATCCAACAATAAATTGCTTTTTAATTAGAGGCAGACAGTACACAGCAGACTTATACTGACCTCTAGAGCTGCTTATAGTGGGGCATTTGCTCAAACACATGGGAAAAAACAGGTACTTAGGAAATGGCCCGACCAGAACAGCAGCTGAACCGACATCATGGGGCTGATATCTGAACCGCTGTGTTTTGTTTTTTTTTTGTTTTTTTTTATTGGCTCCAGTATCTCTTACCAATATCAGACCATCCCTATACATGAATGCACTGCATGATATTTTTGATTGCTTATCAGGGCGGGGTACATAAGTATTAAGAATCTAGCTTACCCCATCATTACCTTGTCTGTACTGTGGGTTAAGTAAGTCTTCTCCATTTGAACTGATCTGAACTTGTCTCCTGCATAATGTGAAGCAGTTATATGTGGAGAGTGAGGAGCTGGCTAAAGATCTGCAGATTACACTGTGGAACATGAAGCTTTATTTGGGTTTTATTCACGTTTTAAATTGTTGCAAAGTCACATTTAGATTCTGCAGATTCAGTTAACCACCAGAAGCACAGAACAACAGTATAGCTTAACAGTATTCACCATTTGCAGTGTGACTCATTACAGTGGGAGTAGCAGTTTTGTTAGTAAACATCACAAGATGAATGCATGATTTCCAAAGTATTTTTTTCAGATATTAACATGCCTGTAATTTAATAAATGTAAGATATACAAGTTTAATGCCATACTATGGAATATATTAGCCCAGATGGTAGAGTGTTTGTCTCTTGACAAAAATCATTGCTTGAGCTGACGCACAGGTTGGCGGTGCAATTCCAGCTCCAGATGAAGCCTGTCATTGTGTCCTTGGGCAAGACACTTAACCTACTTCGCCCCTTGTGTCTGCGTACACCGGTGTGTGAATGTATGTGTGAGTGAGTGGTTCCTTGATGTAAAGTGGTTTGATGAGCTTTATAAAGTGGAGGTTTAAGACATTCATGAGTTAAGACATTCATCAGTGGGCCTCTTCCTAGCATAGACCGCAGGAAGATGAATAAATTTACAAGGCTGCTTCAGCTGAACACATGACTGTTCAACACATGTGCGATCAGAGGACTGCACTACATTGAGAACTTCGATCTGTTCTGGAAACGAGAGGACCTGTTCAAGGGAAATGGCCCACACCTGAGCAGAGGTGGAGTGAGAGTGCTGACGGATAACCTCCTCCACGCTCTGAGGCACCGGCCTGGACAGGGTCCTGGGCCAGTGAGAGAAAAGAGGAATGAGAGAAGCATTCCTGCTGCGCCAGCCAGAGACAAAGCCAATGTGTCAGAACCACCAGCAGCAGCACCACCACTACCACAACCACCTCCCCCAGTGAAAGAGTCACCACCAGCAGCACAACCACCTCCCCCAGCGAAGGAGGCATCACCAGTAGAACAACCATCTCCCCCAGCGAGAGATTCAGCAGCACCACCACCTCCCCTAGAGAACAAGTCAGCAGCAGCACCACCCTCCCAAGTGAAAGATCCATCTCCAGCGTCACTTCCCCCAGGCCCCTCGTCACAGGCCTTGAACCTGTCTGTGACAGCCCCAACATAGATTTCAGTCCCAGCAGCACCCCCATCACCTCCCCTGCCCACAGACCAGCCCTGGGTCCCCTTTGCTACATCTACTCCCTCTAGGGCCTCCTCACTCTCCTTTTCCTCCCCGCCTTCACCCATGGCCCTTCCCAAACCATCTAGAAAGCCTCATCAGATCAGGAATTAAGATGGCTCCCCTCACTCCCAATATAGTGCAGTCAGAGTTCTGGCATCAACTATGCTGAACTCTACCCTGTACCCACCTATCTCCCCACATCTTTCACCTGGTCCCTCACCCAAACTCCCCCCTGCTCCACCTCCTCGGCCCCCACCTGGTCCCTCACCCAAACTTCCTCCTGCTCACCCTTCCCTGCCCTCCCCCAGAGCTGTTATCACCAAGAGCTAGGACACACAGGGCAGGGCCTCTGCTGTTCCAGGACTTTTCAGTCAGTTTTCAGTCATAATATCATGCTGAGGCCCTGTGATGGAGCTGTATCTACAGTTACACCACGTAAACTGATGAACAGAAGGACAGACTGTCCAATCAGAAAAATTTTGTTGACGTTCCCTGTAAGAAGATAACATCCAGCCCTACTGGAACTAATCTGAAACTTGCTGTGCTCAATGTCAGATCTTTATGTAAAAAATCATTTTTAATTAATGATTTCATTTCTTCTTTTAATCTTGACTTTATGTTTTTAACCGAAACATGGCTTGACAAAAACACAGGTAATGCAATTCTAGTGGAATCAACTCCACCCAACTTCAAATTTGAATCTGAAACACGAGTAAACAAAAAGGGTGGAGCATTTTTCAGAGATAACTTAATTACTCATAGATTGTCATTTGGGGTGTTTTCATCTTTTGAGTATGTTTCCTTTAAAATGGAGATAAAACAATCACCCTCCATAGTCTACTTAGTCATATACAAACCTCCTCAGCACTGTCAAAGTTTTATTGATGATTTTACTGAGATGCTTTCAGTCATACGCACAGACTTTGATGGTTTAGTCATTACAGGTGATTTTAATGTACATGTGGATAATATGTTTGATAGAAATGCTAAAGAGCTCTGCTCTGTCCTTGAAACCTTTGGTCTAACTCCGCATGTCAACGAGCCCACCCACAACAGAGGACACACTCTGGACCTGCTCATTACAAAAGGAGTAAATATATCAAATGTCAACGTGGTGGATGTTGCTCTGTCTGATCATTTCTGTGTCTTTTTTGACCTGTCTGTTATTCCCAAACCAGCAGCTGGTCCTGCAGTTGTTCGAAGGAGACACATAAATGATGGAACAGGTGAACTATTCATGGAAATGATTCACTTTGAAAATGCCTCATGTTCAAGCGGGAATGGCGCAAATCAAAGCTCCAGGTTCATTATGAGATTTAAAGAGAAAAGATGTACATGTACAGCCACAGTTTATGTAGAACAAGGCAGAGGTATTTTTCTGACATTATTGGAAGTTGCAGTAACAACTCTCGTGTCCTGTTTGCAACAGTAAAACAGATTAACAAACCCTCCATTTTTGCCATTAAAAATGCCATCAATCCCACAAAGCAAATAACATCCCTGCAGCCACATAGACACTTAGAGCTGACTCACTTTGCACCTGTAACTGACAAAACTGTCCAAGATATCGTCACCAGTCTCAGTTAATCTACATGCTGCCTTGATGTGTTACCCACAAAATTTCTAAAGTGTGTGCTCAACAGTTTATCACCACTCGCTTGCATAGTTAATAAGTCACTTCAATCTGGAACATTCCTAAGAGCTTCGAAAACTGCATTTATCAAGCCTCTCCTAAAGAAGAGCAGTCTTGATGCCACAATATTGAACAATTACCGACATTTCTCAAATCTGCCGTTTTTAGGAAAAGTCCTTGAAAAAGTTGTTTACCAACAGCTTATTAACTTCCTCCAAATTAACAATTCTTTCGATATTTTCCAGTCAGGTTTTAGACCCCACCACAGCACTGAGACTGCTCTTATCAAGGTGACAAATGACATCCGCCTGAAAACTGAGGCAGGCAAAGTCTCAGTCTTGATCCTGTTAGATCTGAGTGCTGCTTTTGACACTGTGGATCATGGAATCCTCTTACAGAGACTAGAGGAATGGGTGGGCATCTCTGGTACAGCACTAATCTGGTTCAAGTCCTATCTAGAAAACAGGGAGTTCTTTGTTGAAATTGGAAAATGTGTCTCAGATAAAATGTCCCTGAGCTGTGGAGTGCCCCAGGGGTCAATTTTGGGACCCCTGTTGTTCAATCTCTACATGCTGCCGCTAGGTCAGTTAATACGCAGCAACAATGTGTCCTATCACAACTATGCAGATGACACTCAGATCGATGTCTCACTGGCAGCAGGTGAATATGGACCATCAGGTCAATATGCATCCGGCAGATCAGTGTGTGGATGCAAAACAACTTTCTTCAGCTAAACTCAGACAAGACTGAAGTCATAGTCTTCGGCCCACAGAAACATAGAGAAAGTGTCAGCAGTCACCTCCAGTCTCTTTCTCTAAAACCTTCAAATCAGGCTAGACATTTAGGGGTAATAATGGACTCAGGCTTGAACTTAAACAGCCACATAAAGTCAATAACATCTGCAGCTGTTTACCATCTAAAAACCATTGCAAAAATCAAAGGTATACTGTCAAAACCAGACTTGGAGAGACTTATCCATCCATCCATTTGTCTCCAGTAGGTTAGACTACTGTAATGGCCTGCTCACTGGCCTCTCCAAACGGGCCTTAAGACAGCGGCAGTACATCCAGGACGCTGCTGCTCGGGTCCTGACCAGAACCAGGAAGTACGAACACATAAGTCCTGTGCTCAGATCTCTGCACTGGCTTCCTGTAGCTCAAAGAATAGACTTTGAAGCAGCTCTGCTTGTGTACAAGTCTCTTCATGGCTTAGGCCCAAAGTACATCTCTGACATGTTAGTGCCATATGAACCATCTCACACTCTGAGGACTTCAGGGACCAGCCTCCTGCTGGTGCCCAGAGTCAGGGCTAAACATGGAGAAACAGCATTTCAGTTTTATGCAGCTAAAACCTGGAACAGTCTTCCTGAAGATGTGAGACAGGCCTCAACTTTGACAATGTTTAAATCCAGGCTCAAAACGGTTCTGTTTATCTGTGCATATGGCTGAAAAGTTTTTATTTTTATTCTGCACTCTTTTGTTTTAATGTTTTTATGTCAATTTTATGATGATTATTTGTGATGTATTCATGTTTGAATTGTGTAATTTTAATGTCTTTCTTGTCTCTACAAATAAACTTGCCTTGCTTTGCCTTGATAGTCCTGAAGGTCAAGAATTTGAAGATTAAAGATTAAAATATAACCAGTTACTTTAATAGGAGGGAGGCCACACATACTCCTAATTAAATACATTACATTTATTTTCATTTAATTTTTTTTTTTTTTCACAATTGGACAGCCTTATCTCCACTTTTGCCATACATCTTGGTGTAAAATCTATTGTGACAAACTGGGCCTTTGTCCCTTTTAATATTTCATTTTGTTTGTTCACATGTATGATCATTTTCAATAATTGTCCATAGAAACTAAACAGAACTATCCTGGGTTTGTTTTGTTTAGTTTTCATTAGTTTAATCATCACACTCCCACTTATTACTTAAAGATATTTTATTTGGTTAAATTTTATCTAATTGGTTCAATGTGCATTTACTTACGTGAATCTCCACATGGTCCCCAGAAAGAGGGTGCGTGCCCTATGTGGACCATTTTTATAGGCTTGGGTGTGGCTGTGGGCTGGACCATGTGGAGGGAAGAACTGGTTTTGAGTTCATTTAGTTTCTTTTGTTTGAAGGTCTTATGTATTTTGTTTCATTTTGTAAGTGTTATAGTTTATGTTTTGTAAGCAATATTTTAGTTGTGCGACTTAGGCCCAGAAAATACTAGCAACTAAAGCTGAAAGTTATCCCCACAGCACCTGTGGAAAAGCTGTCCTGCTTTGACAGTGGCTTTAGTTTGTGGAACATAAAGCATAAAGCATTTTCTACAATGCTTCAAATGTTGTAACCACAAGTCTGAAAACAGGACAGAATACCAGCAGATTGTTTACACACCCAATGTAAAGCAGAGCCAGACAAATGAAGGGTCAGAATACAAGCATGGGATGAATACACTTTGGTTATATGGACAGAAAAATATATACAGTCTGACCATTTGAACTGACTATGGGAAATATATGAATCACTTGTAAGTGAAAAAAGAAGAAACTGAAAACTTTTTTTTTTTTTTTTTTCCCGTATATTATATTTATTTGAAGAACCTATATTACACAAAACTGACTCTTGTTGATCTTTCAGCCATGTTTTTAATGCTGTTCACTCCTCAAAACATACCTGGAGTTGTGTTTTGTTTCATTCACACGAGTAGCCATTTATTATTGTCTACATCTGCAAAGCTCAAAATGCTCTGTTCCACCTTGTGATGTGATGAAATGATTGTTTTTTGCAGGTTAACTGTAGAGATTGGCAATTCCAGAGCTGAAATCATCCAAATGATTTTAGCAAAGGTGTATGGAGTTTAAAAACACAGTGGAGTGCAACAGAACACAATATACATTAACCTTAGCAGGGTAGATTGTGCTAGCTTGTAGCAGTAGTGACAATTTCCACCCGTGGAATAAACTATAAAGATAAGGTCAAAATGTAAATAAGGAAAGGTGTCATTTAGTTCAGATATGTGATAGATTTGCAGTTTGTAAAGACCCACTATGTAACTTTTAGCCAAAAATAGACTAAAATAAAAGCATTCTTCATTTGGTTTTTTTTTATTGTACTTAAAAATTTTGAAAAACCATGTGTCTTTACAGTGAATGGGCTTGCATCTCCACAAACCTGGCTCTTATTTGGCTGGAGAGGGCTTCCACTGCTTGTTTCCATGGAAATGTTGTTGCTTTTGCTGCAATATTCCACAGTATGTGGATGTATTTATCTCCATGGAGAAAGTTAAGAAGGTTGGTTCTATTTCATCCCTTCTGACCGCCAGAGGCGGTGCTTCAAGCACTGGATGATCACTCTTGCGCATGCGCAGGTCGAGATTTGATATCAACAAATTCACCTATGACCTTCCGGTGACCCACATGAGGCTATATAGTCACGTGACTCCGGAAGCACAGTCCCTTTTTTTCTACTCGCACTTAGGTCGAGTGTGTGTTGTGGCTACTCGCGAATACTGCTTGGTACCACAATTTAATCCCTTTGGTGGCAGCTTACTGCTCAGAGTCCCGTGACTTGTGATTGGAGTGCAGTATATCACAGTCGGGGCAGCGAGTGCGACTCGGCCCTCGGGCTGCGTAGGCTGCGCGTGGCGGAGTGCCTCACCTGGAGCGGGTGGTTTCCTGACGCTGGTGAGGTTCACATTTTACAAAGACCGTATGGTAAGTAGTTTCTGCATTTTTTGTTGGAAACGACACCGGGTTCTGTGGAGCTGGTTTGTATTTGCTGCCGTGTTCGGTTCAGCTTGACTTTTGTGTTGACTATTGCTGCTTTCAGCTAAAATATCTCTGTTATTCAAGAACCGTGCTTGGTTCTTTAGCTCTTTTTTACCAGCAGTGTTACTGTTCGCTTTGAGTTTTTGAGTCTACCACCAGTGGCGTTTTTGGCTCGACGTTGTGTTTTTAATCCCAATTGGCGAATCGAGAGTGGCGTTTCAGCTCGACCTGATCTACCGTCGGTTGTGATGGAGTCCATCCATGTGCTGTAGAGCTTGCATGACCCCGCTTCAACCTGAGGATGGACATTATTTATGCCCCTTATGTTTGGGTGTGGACCACCCTTAAGGAAGGCTTGATGGAAAATGCTTGCATGAGTTGCAGCATTATGACATTATGCATGTGCTGACCGCCTGGCCGCGTTTGGAGGAGCTGGGCCCTCTGATACACAGGACACCCAGCTGCTGGCGAGCGGGAAGATGAGGAGAAAGCGCTCTGCTGTCGACGCTTCCCCTTCTCCCCTACTCCCCTACTCCGTGCAAAGGGGATCGCTCAGCTGGGGACGGTTTGGATGCGTGTTCTGACATCTCAGAGCGCAGCCTATGGTTTCTAGTGCGTGCATGGGTCGTATTGGCAATTCCCTGTCCCATTTACTGTTAGGTTTAGCGACTTCACTAGAGGCTTCTAATGTCGATGCAGCTACCCAAGGCTTGGTCGACACGTCCCTACAAGCATTTGCTTTTATTTCAAGGGAGCTGGGCTGCCTGCTGTCCATCCTGACCCGGCGTGTCAGCAGGTTTGGTTGGCACAATCTCCCTTGACCCGAGACCTGTAGGAGAACCTTGAGAGGGTTACCCTGTGGTTCAGGTGAACTTTTTGGAGAGGCAGCACTGGAACCTTTACAACGGACAGCCCAGGCCTCTCAGACTAGACATCAGCTGGCGGGCCTTCACCGACGAGCCCCTCCTCCTATTGCTCCTGGGTCTTCTACTACACACCAGCAGACATATGCTGTGCCACCAAGCCCATTTATGGCTCCCTGGCGGCCTGTTACAAGGTCTGGGCACTCGCGGAGTGATCGGCCCAGGGCTTCACATGTGCACATCACAGCCTGGTGGTCACCAGTCCTCCAGGCTTTCAAGAGGCTGGGGGGGGGGGGTTGCCAACACCCCAGACATGTGGGTGTTGACCACCTTATCACGGTGATACTGCCTACAGTTCCGACGCCGGCCTCCTGTCCTGTTTTTGGCCAGAGAATGCGACAGCTTATCTCCCGGAGACGCTGAATCAGGTGGCAGATTTCCTCTCGCCAGACTCTCTTGCCGGGGGAATGGAAACATCACCCAGAGGTGGTCTGCACCATCTGGAGGGTCTTCGGCAAGGCCGAAGTGGATCTGTTCGCTTCACAGGAAGCGACCCATTGCCCTCTCTGGTTCTCTCTGAGGGACAACACCAGCCCGCTGGGTCAGGATGCATTGGCTCACGACTGGCCGCACGCTCTCCTCTACGCCTTTCCTCCTTTTCCCCTGATTTATCAAACACTCCTGAGGGTTCTGCAGGAGGGACACAAGCTTCTGCTGGTTGCCCCATTCTGGCCAGTGAGGATCTGGTTCCCACTTCTGCACAGACTCTGTTGCAGCTCTCCAATGCGCCTCCCTGCCAGGACGGACCTCTTGTCCCAGCTGGGGGGACAGATACTGCATCCCTGTCCCAACTGCCTCCAGCTCTGGGTGTGGCCTCTGCAAGGCCCGGTGTCGCATTCTCAGAGTATGCTGGAGGATTAGGACATACGATCTGTAATGCCTGGGCACCATCGACATGGTGGCTGTACACAAACAGGTGGAAACTGTTTGAGGAATGGTGCAAGGGACATGGACAAGAGGCAGTGCACTGTTCAGTCGCTCCTATCTTGGATTTTTTGCAGGAACTTTGGGATCGTGGTCTGTCACCTTCGACATTAAAGGTATATGTGGCTGCAATATCTTGCTGGCACAGTGGTGTGAATGGTGGCACTGTGGGCAGTGCCAAGAACATTTCCCGTTTCTTGAAAGGTGCTAGACGGCTTCACCCACCTACACGACCAGTGGCTCCATCATGGGATCTTTTGCTGGTCCTGGAAACTCTGTGAGGCCTTTCTACCTCCTGGGCTGCTATGCATGGGATTCCCCTAAATGTGATCTGTGCTGCGGCCTCTTGGACCTCACCCTCCACATTTGCCAGATTTTACCGGGTGAATGTCGCGGTTCCCCATCCCCTGGACGGGGTGTTACACAAGCCTCATGCTTCATTATGAGGAGGTAGGTTACTTGTTGTGGTCTGTGGATTCCTCATGACCATGTTGTTACAAGTCATCCAGTGCTTGAAGCACCGCCTCTGGCGGTCAGAAGGGATGAAATAGAATGAAAGTTACATATGTAACTACGGTTCTATGAATCCCGGATGACCGCCAGAGGTCTCTCTCCCACAGAATCCTTGTGCCCTCACGAGAAGGTTAAGGGACTGTGCTTCCGGAGTCACGTGACTATATAGCCTCACGTGGGTCACCGGAAGGTCATAGGTGAATTTGTTGATATTAAATATCGACCTGCACATGCGCAAGAGTGATCATCCAGTGCTTGAAGCACCGCCTCTGGCCGTCATCCGGGATTCATAGAACCGTAGTTACATACATAACTTTTGTTTTATCTTTCTGTTTCCACAGAACCATGCAGGTGAGGTGCCATCTCCATAAAGTTAAAAACCAATTTTTATATTTATCTATCGACTGGTTCATTTGATCATTTTTTATTTTTTTTTAACTTGACCCTTTTTGTGACCCCAGCCCCTGGGACAACAGATGGAAACTAGCCTTTGGCTATAATCTGGTGTATTTACATTCATGTTTCATGTCTGTTCATTAATATGCATTGTCCCAGTCAAATAAATAAATACATTTATTATTCTGATTTGTTTCGCAAAAGTCACGAAGTGACACTGTGGCTCCAGTACTTGTTTTGTTGCGCTACAACTGTAAGCCTTGTAGTTCAAATCCTGCTGCTAGTGTGTCCTTGGGCAAGACACTTCACCCACATTGTCTAATTGTAGCCTGTATGAGTGAATTAGTGATCAGAGGTTTGCAGTGGGACATGTGTCAGTGTAGCTGAATATAGTAGTGACTAATGCAATTCACTGTCCGTAAAATGGTTTTCAATACCTGGAAGGTTATTATACAAGATCAAAGCATTGCATCATGGAGACATTTTTCAATATAGATTTTTATCCTGAGATTATTTTTGATGGATGTTCCACCAACATCCTTCATCCTCCTCAAAACAGCTGCCACCTTGACACAGGGAGCCTCTCTATAAAACATCCTTTTGTTTTTCCTTGTTGCATAAACAATAAGTTTATATTATAATCCTCTTCCTAACGATCGCCCTCATAAGGCTTGTATAACTGTGAGGCTAGCTGCTTGTAAACCTTAACAACCGCTTCAGCAGCACTTTTACAGACAAGCAGCTGTCTCAATGAGGTGGGAGTACTCATCTGCACCTACTTGAGTAACATTGTAATCCATTGCACTTCTCAGTGTAGTTTGAGACATTGCCATAACGTCCCACTTGTGTATTATATTTTATATTTTTACAGTACTCTATTTTATCTAAGACTATTTTCTTTGGCACAGTTCACTGGGGCTGGACTGAAGCATGGCGTATTGGAGTGGGGCCAGATTGGAGCGGGCTGGGTTGGGGTGGGCCAGAGATTGGTGCGGGTCTGTTTCCAACCCAGTTGTGTCTCCATGCTCTGGGCACGGCTCTGCTCCGTGAGACACTGATGACCCAAACTAAACTCATGTTTTCTTAATAGATAAGATCTAAATCATATCTGTGTCATATTATACTTGTAATCATAAGGCTGATCTCAGCAATTCACAAAAAAGTTTTGTGGCACTGTGAAACGAGGCTAAAGCTAATGCTAGCATAAAACTACTTCTGATTTATCATCAGCTTTTTCTGCATTTATTTCACTTCTCTTTATGTAAAGCATTGGGTTTGGCTCATTTTGCTGCATTTTGCACTGGAAATATAATATTTATGTGATGATAATAATAATAAATAATAATAATAATAATAATAATAATAATAATAATAATAATAATAATACAGTATCTGTACTCTTACTTGAATACAATGTCTGGTGCTCTACCCACCTCTCATCTCTGGTCCATTAGTGTCAAGGGCTGCACTTCAAATCACCAGAGAAACCCTCAGATGCCCTTCCGCTGTGACGGTGTGGGCAGTACAGCTACGGGGGCCAACCTCCTGGACCAACACACTGCTAGCATAATGGCACTGCGGTCGTTTTGCCATCAAAAACCTATAAAAAAAAAAAAAAAAAACACACTAAAAAAAAACCACAGCTGATACAATAGAAAAATATGCACAAATATTCAGTAAAGAGGAGGGCTGCAGTCTGACAGCACATCACAAATAAATGGGACTCGTCGACGTCCGCTAATGTATTTGTCCATAAGTGACTAGAGCATTAAAAGACGAGGCTGCTGCTGTGATGTGCCTCGGGATTGGTGTTTTCGGAAAGTGAATAATGATCAGAGATTGTGAGATAATGATGCCGATAAAATGACAAAGCTTTTTTTTTTTCTTTGAAGCCAGTTGCAGATGATGGCTAAGAGATACAGAGGCAAGTATCAAACATGTTTATATTTATTTTGTTCCAACTGTGAATTTGATATAGGTCAATTTGGTGTTAATAATACTAAGAGCTGATGTTTTCTGCTGTATGGATTTGACAATTGGTTTGACTGTTGATTCCTCTTCTAAAGGCACTGTACCTAATTGTTTGCTTCCTTAAAACATGAAAAACTGCTAGTTAATTTTAAACTGTTTGCAGTGGTCCAAAGTTATTCCTCACTTACATTATACATTCTCAGAATCCTAATTATTCACCATGATGAATTTGTAAGCACTTCACAATTCGCCATGGTAAAGCTCACAACAACTAGCATTCTTTCATAATTGGCCTGATCATATTTTCTCTTTCATGTAACGTGCAGAGGTTACTCAGAATGTTTACATCTTGAACACACAATTTAAAGGTACAGTATTTTGTTTTCTGTAGGTGGCATGTCATGGTATGATTCAATAGAAACAGAAAGTTAAAACCATACTTTGGATCATTCTCAATGGAGATATGTTTTATGCCATGCTGATTAATAGATTATAGCCAAAGGAACACCATTTCCATGGAAACAAGCCAGAAGAGGCTGTTATTCAGGCCAAATAAGAGTCAGATTTGTGGAGATGCAAGCCCACATGAAGGACACATGTTTTTGTAACTTTTTCAGTGCAAATAATAATAATACAGAAAAAATAAAATAATGAAAAGCCCTTTAAACTTGCACCATGCTACTTTTCTGGTGAGGGGAGGCAGGAATTTTCCTGTGTATGTACATTAAACTTATTGCATGTGTTAATTGCTCTAACTGAACTTTAAGGAAAAAAAAAATGCACCTCTAATAATAATAATAATAATAATGCCTTACACTTGTAATGTGCTTTACAGGCTTGTCAGAGCCTCTCAAAGCGCTACACTATAGTCATTATTCATTCACTCCACACTTGGTGATGGTAAGCTACTATTGTAGCACTCACACACCACTTTCATACTAGGCAATTTGGGTGAAGTGTCTTGATCTCCACAGATCTGACTTGGATACGCTGGATACGGTTAATGCCATACTGTGGAACATTCTAGGAAAAGCAGGTGCTGAACTCTACAACAGAAAAGTTACATAGTGCACCTTTATTTCCACTCCCCCTCTCATAGCATTGCTTACATTGTGGGTAATCGTGTAGCATTGAGTTGTATTGTTTCATATTGTTTTATATTGTACATGCACAGTGCTGTAGTTCTCCTGTCAGCACTTTCTTCAGCTCAGTGCGTCCATCTGCCCATAGCTCTGGCAGTTTACCCGACACGCATACTCCAGATGTGGGCATTACTGCAGGTCTGTTACCCACCTGCTCCAGAGACTGTGGGGGATACAATGGCTTTAAAAAACACAGAGTTTGGAGGAGAAAAAAAAAAAAGATAAAACATATAAAATATGTGTGCAGGACCGTTCTTGCACTGTTGAGTTTTAGATAGAACATAAACAAGAGATATATCAGAGTTATGATGCATGGGAAGAGTGTAATCAGTCAATGCATCATAAGGTTGGGTATTAAAGCAGAACTTATTCAATATTTAAAGGGCCTGTCCTGTTTTTTTTCCATGTATTTCAGCAAAATGTGTCTTGTTCCAGTACAGATATACACTCACCTAAAGGATTATTAGGAACACCAGTTCAATTTCCCCTTAATGCAAATATCTAATCAACCAATCACATGGCAGTTGCTTCAATGCATTTAGGGGCGTGGTCCTGGTCAAGACAATCTCCTGAACTCCAAACTGAATGTCAGAGTGGGAAAGAAAGGTGATTTAAGCAATTTTGAGCATGGCATGGTTGTTGGTGCCAGACGGGCCGGTCTGAGTATTTCACAATCTGCTCAGTTACTGGGATTTTTCATGCACAACCATTTCTAGGGTTTGCAAAGAATGGTGTGAAAAGGGAAAAACATCCAGTATGCGGCAGTCCTGTGGGCGAAAATGCCTAGTTGATGCTAGAGGTCAGAGGAGAATGGACTGAGTCTTCAAGCTGATAGAAGAGCAACGATGACTGAAATAACCACTCGTTACAACCGAGGAATGCAGCAAAGCATTTGTGAAACCACAACACGCACAACCTTGAGGCGGATGGGCTACAACAGTAGAAGACCCCACTGGGTACCACTCATCTATAATAATAATATAATAATAATATAATAATAATAATAATAATAATAATAATAATAATAATACATTTTTATTATATAGCGCTTTTCAAGATACTCAAAGACGCTTTACAATACATACACATTACAAGAATAAAATATCACAAAATTTACAACTAAAATCAAACATTAAAAGCAATTTTAAACAGGTGAGTCTTGAGTTCTTTTTTGAAGGTGGGGAGGTCAATCTCATCTCCACTACAAATAGGAAAAAAGGCTACAATTTGCACGAGCTCACCAAAATTGGACTGTTGAAGACTGGAAAAATGTTGCCTGGTCTGATGAGTCTCAATTTCTGTTGAGACATTCAAATGGTAGAGTGAGAATTTGGCGTAAACAGAATGAGAACATGGATCCATCATGCCTTGTTACCACTGTGCAGGCTGGTGGTGGTGGTGTAATGGTGTGGGGGATGTTTTCTTGGCACACTTTAGGTCCCTTAGTGCCAATTGGGCATCGTTTAAATGCCACGGGCTACCTGAACATTGTTTCTGACCATGTCCATCCCTTCATGACCACCATGTACCCATCCTCTGATGGCTACTTCCAGCAGGATAATGCACCATGTCATAAAACTCCAATCATTTCAAATTGGTTTCTTGAACATGACAATGAGTTCACTGTACTACAATGGGCCCCACAGTCACCAGATCTCAACCCGATAGAGCATCTTTGGGATGTGGTGGAACGGGAGCTTCGTGCCCTGGATGTGCATCCCACAAATCTCCATCAACTGCAAGATGCTCCTGCCAATATGGGCCAACATTTCTAAAGAATGCTTTCAGCACCTTGTTGAATCAATGCCATGTAGAATTAAGGCAGTTCTGAAGGCGAAAGGGGGTCAAACAACATATTAGTATGGTGTTCCTTCCTTCATAATCCTTCAGGTGAGTGTATTGTATAAACAGCTCCCGAGGTCAAAACAAGTCTGCTATGTGCTGGCTGCATCTAATTATAAAGTGTTTGATTGTCCGATAATCAGGAAGTGCACATTGCTGTGACATTAAAATACGCTCTGGTCGCTGAAAGTTGTTAAAATCACTCAAGCAACTTAATTGCACAATTGTAGATGATTAAAGCCTAAGATAAAAACCTAAATTCCGTCCACAATCACATTTCAAGTAAAGCTGCTAAACTGGGCAGGGCCTGGAGGACTAAAGGTCAGACTGAGGGGGGAGGAAGGGTGGGGTCTGGAGGACTAAAGGGGAGAGTGACGGGGGAGCAGGGGCGAGATCTGGATTAAAGGGGAGAATGAGGGGGGAGCACGGTCAGGTCTGGAGGGCTAAAGGGGAGAGTGAGGGGGGATGAGGGGCGGGGTCAGGAGGACTAAAGAGGAGAATGAGTGGGGAGGAAGGGCGGGGTCTGGATTAAAGGGGAAAGTGAGGGGGGAGCAGAGGCAAATCTGGAGGGCCAAAGGGAAGAGTGAGGGGGGAGCAGGGGCGGGCTCTGTACTAAATGGGAGAGTGAGGGGGAGGATAGGCAGGGTCTGGAGGACTAAAGGGGAGAATGAGGGGGAAGCAGGGGCGGGGTCTGGAGGACTAAGGGAGAGAGTGGGAGAGAGAGGGTGTGATGGCAGGGTCTGGAGGTATAAGGAACAGTGTGATTGTTGTAAGAGGTATCCACACTTCAAACTCCGCCCCTGCAGGTTGGTGTTTGTAATCAGAAACACCTGATTGTAATGAGGGAAGTGCTGTGTGATGTCACTATTTTATTGGAAATTGCAGGGCCCATTGGAGGCAACAAGCACTTAAATGTAGGCGTTTTTTGAAAGCTGCAAATTGACCTAGTTTGCACCAACACTGCCAAAACATGACAAGGAACCATAGATAATGATATGTGAAACCACATACACAGTTTTAGTAGAAGAAAAGTAGATTTAGTGCTTAGTTCTCTCGATATCTCAGTACTGTATTTTCTTTGTGTTAAAATGACCTATTGAAACATTTCTACAGTACTTTATACAAGCCAGAGTGCTCACTGTTTAAAACATGGGGCCATGTCTAACACCTTGGCTGAAAAGGTCGCCTATAGCAACGTTTTAAAATTAGATGGAAATGCCACCTTTGTTTTTTATCTAGTGCTTATTTAACTTGAATATAACCTCATTTTTTTTATCAGCATTTATAATAATAATATTGCCTTACACTTGTAATGCTCTGTACAGGCTTGTCAAAAGCCTCTAAAAGCTCTCCACTATAGTCATTATTCATTCACTCCACACTTGGTGATGGTAAGCTACTATTGTAGCCACAGCTGCCTGGAATGGATCATGCAGGACAGCAAGGCCCTGCGCACCCACTTGCAACAGGGTACTACCACCACCTGACTGAAACAGCTAATGTGGTAGGATACTCTGTAACCAACACCAGCCGCTTCATTAATCCCGCAAATGGAGAATAAGGATAAAAAACAATACAAGACCAGCTTGCTTTTTATTTCATACTATCATACTGCTGTCAGACTCGTCATTTGGCCTCTACATGATCGTGTTTTTTTGCGTCACTCTTTTGTCCATAAATCAAGATATGAACATTAATAACAGATATATCAGGTGCCTTTTTTCCCCCGAGGTCACCAAAAGCGTTAGCAACAGGTTTGATTGACAGTGTTGCTAAGCGCCCACTCCTTTCTAAACCAGCGATGTGGTCGGGAAGGAGCATTACTTTCAACAGCCTCACTCCAGATTGGCTCTTTGGTTGCCATGATATTTGTGGTCGGAATTCCAAATATGGAACTTAGCCCCAAATTCACTCTTATCGGTGGTTTTCAGATTATAGAATGTGATGATGTCATACTCCCAGATGGGGACAGAAGAGCCACTTTTCCCTATTCACAACATTGTACCATGAAATATTCAATAGATAAATTCACAAATGTTTTAACCTGATTTCTAATGACTAGGCCTAGAAGCCACTATATTACAACAAGAATCTGCATTTTAACACTATTCATTTTAGTTGCCCACATCTGTATTAAAAATGATTGACCTGTAGAATGTTGTGATGTCATGCATGATGTATTTTAATCATCATAACCTGATTATTGAAAAAACAAACAAACATGTAAATACCTCCACAAATATTAGCATGTACCTAACACCCCGTGAAAATGCTCTTTGAATATTCGTTTTTTCTCATAAAAGTAGTTTAATTCAATCTTGTTTGCGCAGTGTGGACTTTAAATGGCAGGATTGGTGTTATATTATGTCTATGAAACCTCTTCACTTTATGGCAGTGTATTTACAAGCCTCGTCGGCCCTACGGCTCTGACTTTTTCAATTTCAAGTTATAAAAAGAGAAGATGAATGTTTTTTGTCGCTAATCCTAAAGCTGATTTACAAGCGCCGCAGTGTCTCCAAAAATGCCACTGATTTCACAAAGTACAGAGGAAGGAAGTCATTTGAATTTGAACAGTTTTAGTATTCACAAAAGCAGGCAACATATTAGGATATATTGGGCAGAGCATTCCAGAGCTCAGGGTTGACAACAGTTTCAAAACACACATTACGCCAAATTGATTTTTTTTGAGCTTCTAAGCAATTTATATTGTCCTCTGATAAAACCATCCCTTACGTTGTATTTTGTCTCATTTATAATTCATTCATCGTTTTACCTTATTTGCCTCAGAAATCACTCTGCCTAAATTCCGTGAATTGTGTTACAGGTAAGAATCTGGACATCTCCATCTAAAATGTAGAGGAAGCCAGTGCAAGGATGCTAAAAGTATAATGAGCTTGCTTTATGTTGGTTCCCTGTTAAAAACTATGCTACAGACTTCTGTCCCACCCTGAGAAAATAAAAATCACATTGTGATCTCATTCCTGTCACAATGATTTTGGCAGGTGGATTTAAATAACTCCAATTAATTGAGATATTTCAGAAGAAGCAGGTGTCTTTAGTTACCTCTTCAAGTCATAGAAACATACCAGTTTACATGAACCATGAATCTATGAAAGTTTTGTTAGCATATCACCCTTGTACAGAGCATTTCTGCCACTCATGAGATATAATGCATTTATATATGACCCAATGTATTATCTTTTCCCTCTAATTGTTTATTTTTACTAACCCACATACTGAAACACTCACACCATATCATAGACTGTAAATAGACATAGTTAACCTGCTAGCTGCAGTGTTCCAAACAGGAAGTGCTCAGGCACGCTTCCAGCTCCATTGTCTACCCAGTTCCATCTACTTAACCTGCTCTACATGATTCTGTTTTTTTTTATTTCACTATTGTGTCTGTAAATCAAGATATGAATATTAATAACAGACAAATCAGACACCTTCTTTCCCCGAGGTCCCTCCCACTAGCATTAGCAACAGGTTTGATTGACAGCGTTGCTAAGTGCCTGCCTCTTTCTAAACCTGCAATGCGGGAAGGGGCGTTACCTTCAACAGCCTTGCTCCAGATTGGCTCTTTGGTTGCTATGATACTTGGGGTTGGGATTCCAATTATGAAACTGGGCTCCAAATTCACCCCTCCTTCTGTTAGCCTTGATGAGCATCATTTTGACTGGAGCCGAATGCTATGGGTGACGTCACACTCGCTTAGTCCACTTCTTTAGACAGTCTATGCCCATTACAAAGCTTAAATTTAATTTATTTAAACTTATTGATCTGTTCAGATCGAAAAATACATATAAATGAAGTTTAAAAACCCATCACACAAATGCATAAATAAAAGTAAACATAAAACTTAAACAATGTCATTATTTCAGTATCACAGAGCCATAGTGCGGAACGCTTGTCTTGTATACCCAGCATTTCATCTAGCAATAGGGTAACCATCCATTTATCACTTTATATTCTGTTCTGCTCGTCGTCATCTCTGCTTTTCACCTCCATAAAGAAACGCCCCCCCGCTGACATCACTACCCCCCGACATGAGCTCCAAGGCTATGTCCGGGTTAGCTGTCACTCCGATGTAAGCTATGTCACCCTCGCTGGCTTTATGTCCTCTGTATCCACGACGCTCTGCTACACAACGGCGCCCCTTATTTCACCTCCCGAGCAAATTAGATGTCCTGATTTTTTGAAAGCAATGAAAAATGGCCATATAAATCATATCTCGGTCCAACCTAAGCGCGATGGGGCCAAAAGATCTGCTCTCCTCTGCTGCATACATTAATCATGAGGGGCCATTATGTTGTTGTGGGCTTGTCGTATTAAAGGCTCTAATGGTAGCTTGAGGACATCTGTGTAGAAGACTTAATGTTAATGAAATGCTTTGTGGAATAAATATGTGTCATTTTTACTGGAGGCGTTGGGGGTGGTGAGCGAGTTTTAAGGAGTTCTGTAACCTGATCTAGTCCACAGATACTGACATAGAAACTGTATCTATCAAGTTATCTGTAAATTTTGCAGGCCTGGAGTGGCCACATATTATGCAAAACTGACTTTTTAAAATCTTTAGCCATGTTACATTTTTGTCCCCTCATCACAAACAGACCTGGAGTAGTGTTTTTGTTTCATTCAGACATTTAAACACTCAATCCTGCATATTTAGGTTTGCATCAAATGGAAAACACTCCACCTTGTGATGTCATTGTGTTATAATGCAGAATGTGGTCCACTGTGTTTTTAAACTCCATATCATTCATTCATTTGGATGATTTCAGCCCTGGAATTGTCCATCTCTACTGAACTAAAAGTAAAAGCTGTTGATTTGGATACTGCTTCATGACTTCACAAGGTGAAACAGAGCATTTTGAGCTTTGGAGATGTAGACAGACTAATAAACCAGAATACTGAAACATGTGTGAATGAAACAAAACACACACAACAACAAAACTCCAAGTAGGTTTTTGATAAGTTAACAACATTATAACATGGCTTAAAGCTCACAAGAGTCAATTTTGTATGATATAGGACCTTTAATCCATTGATCCAAAGTTTGCTTTCTCTGCTCCTCAAAAATGCTCTGTTCAAGTTTGCCCAGTTAGTTGTGTATCTAAAACTCCTGATTCTTCTGTGCAGTTTTTAAGCACATAAAACCATCACTGGACTCATGATGCAGTCTGTGCATGCCTCTATGTTCACAGCATTCACATGGAATAAGGACTTAATTATAAGGATAAAGACTTAATTTTTCATCCATGTTAATGACAGCAGAGGGCTGTCTAAACACCTCACTGGAAACAAAGGTGCAGTTTAGAAATCAAATGCTCCATTATGCATACATGATTTTTTTAATTTATAAAATGTAAGATGGTGTCCAAAGGCATGTTTTAAAATACACCACACAAACCACACAAATGAATATGTGTTATTTAAAAAAAAATAAATAAATAAAAATTAAACATTAAATAACTTTGGCTTAGCAATAAGCTTTACTGGCATAGCGTTGCGTCTTTTAAGTCTTTTTGATACTAATTTACCTTGATTCTGCTTGCATGTTTTTCTATTGTTCTTGGCTGTTCTTGAAGTTTGCGTTACAATACTGTAACGGGGCAGATAAAGGTTTATCTTATCAAGATGTGATAGGCTAGTGGTGAAAAGGTGCTTCTCTTCCTCACATTTTTCAGTGGAAATATTGGCAATTTTGGATCACACAAAAAAGCACAAAAAAAAAGAAAGAAAAAAAAAAAAGGATGAGAGAACAAGCTATCAAACAGAATGGAATCTAAAAAAATAAATAAATAAATAACTGACCAATAATCAGGAAGTGCACGTTATCATTCTAGTTGTTGTTAGCTTTACCATCACCTCAAACTCCACACTGGTCATGGGGGGTTGTGAACATCACTTATAAACTCATTGCGGTGAATAATTAATTAATATTTATGCTCAGAATGCATAAGGTAAGTGAGGAACAATTTTGGACGACTGCAAACCGTTTGAAATGAAGGGGGCACTCTACAGATGAAAATCTAAAACAGTGTCACTCCACTACAGTTGAGTAACAAGCACCAAAGACATCAAATAAAGATAACACTATGCTTTCCATTTGAAAGCTTTTCCTCATAGACTCGAGGTGTGTTTACTCAGTCCTGGCTTCATCTGAGCTGTTTGAAGTCCGATTTGCGTAGACTGAATCGTGGGCGGATCTCCACGTCCCTCTGGACCATATTCTAAGATATTTTTCGGTGAGCTTAAGGCTCTTTAATCACATACCTCCCACTGCTACTATCATGCTCTCATTTAGACTGTAGCCTGTGTGTGAGAGCAGCCTCCGGAGGGACACGACCAGTTTAGCACCGAAGAACTGCAGTGGAGGCAGCCCTGGGAGCGAGGTGAGCCATGTGCGTCATTTATAAGACTATTGAAGAGTGGTTTTAGCTGTACTGAAAGTTATTGTGTGTGCATTAGAGTTACAGAAAAACCCAAAATATTTTAAGGCCCTGTTTTTTCCATTTTTTCCCCCATGTATTTTCAGCTAAATGTGTATGGCCCCAGTACACAAAGAGGTCAAAATATGTCAGCTGTGTACTAAGTGTTGTATTGTCTGATAATCAGGAAGTGTGCTTTAGCATTCTGGTTGTTATTAGCTGTACTGTCATCTCAAAACTCCACGCTGGCTCTGTGAGTTGTGAAAATCACTCATTATGGTGAATATTAGGATGTTTGGAATGCATAAAGTGTGTGAATAACTTTGGACCACTGCAAACGGCTGAAAAATGAGCTAGTTTGTTTTTTTCATGTTGTTTTAAACAGTAAAATTCAGGTACAGTGCCTTTTAGTGGCAATGGTTGAAAACGTGGAAACAGTGAGACTAAACCTAGGAAAGTCATGGAAACACTATTGCCTCTATGTAAAATGTTCTATAGTATCTATCGATAAAATAAATAAATACATAGTTTGATGGAGTCACCTTCCTGTCTCCATGGAGATAGATACATATTATGCCATACTGTGGAACATTCTTATTTTGGTTTGTTTCTAGGCAAACTTAAATGACTATCACTCTCATAACCCAGTACTTTCACCTTCCAGCCAACAAAGAAAACCTCACTTCAACCGCTTACACAAAAACACCAGACCAAATATGGCCGTATTAAATGTTCCACAGTATGGCGTCAATCTGTATCTGTCTGCATGTATCACTCTAAAATACCTTGAAATCATATCTTCTTACAGTCAGTGGGCTCGCCTCTCCACAGATTTTTACCTGTACTTAGCCTGGCGGCGTCTCCTGCTGGCCTTCCTGTCTTCATGTCCATAGATGAGTTTCATGTCATACTGTGAAACGTCGCAGGCAAAGCAGGCATTTCTATGGAGACAAGGAGATGGCAGACCTTTATTTATGTATTTATTTTTTAGCGAAGAAGGTTATTTTTCGTCCTGATTTTAAGAGGACGTTAACATCCAGATGTCAATGTCGACTTAAAAAAAAAAAAACAATTCAGCCTAAAAATTTCATAGGATAAATTCTGGGTTATCTGTACTTTCCTAAGAAACATTTTTTAAGCTGATACTTTTTTTTTTTTACTTCACTTCATTTGAGAGCAGTATCTGTACTTTCTACTCCACTACATTTTGAACTGGACTGAAAAGTAAAAGTATTTTGTCATTATTGTTTGACTGTACAGGCTGATTCATTTTTACACGTTCATAATTTCAGCAAATAAAAATATAAAAAAATAAAAAGAGATAGAAAAAACCCCAACAACTATCGATTCATTTTCTCTGTTGAACAAAATTAATCTCAACAAGATTCATCAATCTTTATCAAAATCACTATGTTTGGAGCTTTATTCGATCTCAAATCTGCACAAAATACTGTCACTTTTTTACTCTTGAAGTACATTTTTAAACAGGTACTTTATACTTTTAGGGTGAATGCACTTTCACTTAAGTACCAGGACTGAGTACTTCTTTCACCCTGGTTATTTCCATTTGTGAAAATCAAACTGCTGAACATGCGACACCTACTGGAGTGCGATTTGGGTGTGAGCTCATTTCTTTGAGGCATCAGATAAGGCTAACCCGCCTCGTTAGTGTCAGGATAATGAGCCGTCTGCTTGAGTCGGTAATTAACTCAACGAAGGCAGAGCTCAGATCTCCTGTGTTACATCAAAACCAAATCTCTCTCCATTAGAGCCATGCTATTTCTGCTTTGTTTACCTTTCTCTGTGTAAACAGGCCTCAGGAAGTGGTGACAGTTGTGCTGAGATTTAGATGAAAGTCCTGTACTATGAACTTAAAAGTAATCTTTGAGAATGTATCAAATGAAAATGTAGATGCTAAAATGACGAAGTGTTTCAGAGGCACATGCAGAGACAGAGCTCTTAAAGTGAAATGAGTGAGCACTTGGCTTATTTTGGTTCTCGAACTTTGCAATTGGATATCTGAATTGTGAAAACGTCACAGGAAAAGATACAGATCATCCTATGCAATATATAGGGTTTTGTAAATTACTTTCAGATCTTCCATCTAAATAAATTAACTATAGTTGACAGTAGATGGCGCCCTATGCTGATGCACTGAGAGGTGCAGCAATGTAAACAAAGCTCAAAACAATAGCTGCTCGATTTTGATATAATGTTCAAGGCAATGCAAGTTGATTTGTATAACACAGTTGGTACAGAAAGTAACCCAAAGTGCTTTACATAATAAGAAAGGCATTAAAATCACAATACAACAAATCAAAACATAAATAATCATCACACAATGAACATTAAAAGAGAAGAGGCAGAATAAAAAGCTTTTAGTCATATGCACAGCTAAACATAATCATTTTGAGCCTGGATTTAAAGAGTGTCAATGTAGAGGCCTGTCTCACATCTTCAGGGAGACTGTTTTAGGTTTTAGCTGCAGAAAACTGAATCCCTGAATCCCCATGTTTAGTCCTGGTTTAGTCCTGGTACAGTCCTGGTTTAGTCCTGGTTTAGTCCTGGTATAGTCCTGGTTTAGTCCTGGTTTAGTCCTGGTATAGTCCTGGTATAGTCCTGGTTTAGTCCTGGTTTAGTCCTGACGCTGGGCACCAGCTGGAGGCCGGTCCCTAAGTCCTCAGAACGCGAGATGGTTCATATGGCACTAATATGTCGGAGATGTTCTTTGGTGCTGGTCCATGGACACATGTGTGAAGTACTTCCTGGTTCTAATCAGGACCCGAGCAGGAGTGTTCTGGATGTACTGCAGTTGTCTTAATGCTTGTTTGGAGAGGCCAGTGAGCAGGCCGTTACAGTAGTCTAACCTACTGGAGACAAAAGCATGAATAAGTTTCTCCAAGTCTTGGTTTTTTGACAGTATGTTTGATTTTTGCTATGTTTTTTTTAGATGGTAAAAAGCTGCAGATGTTATTGAAGTTTACGACAATATATGGAGATGTACCACTGCAAATGACTACAGAAAAATTCCGGTGACATGTTTAAAGCAGAATGTAAGGACATCTGATTCTAGGGGACATTTTGAAGCATAGTAATTTAGTATCTCTTTTATATTAGGTTTCTTTAAAACACACCAAATTCTCTTTTGTTTGAACACTAGCCCTCCTAAAAGCAAGAGGTATCCAGCTTTATTCTTGTAAATGTGTATTACTGTTTTTTTTCCCCCTCATGAATTAATAATTGTGAAAGCAGCACTTGAAATCAGACTTTATGCGCTGTCTGCATTTAATTGTTAATATTTTCATAAAATATGAAATAAAGCTAATAATACCTGCTAAAATATGTTTTACGATGGCAGAGTTTGACTGTGCAATGTTGGTCCACCCTGCTTCACTCCTGAAAAACCTCTTCCAAACTTGAAAACTTGAAAATCCATCCATGTGAATACTACCAGACATATGCAAACTAGTTATAAAGATTTAAATGCCTATTTCATTTACTAAACATGCTACATCCACAGTTAAAGGTCCTATGTAACGCAACAGTGCCTCTTGTGAACTGTAAGCCACAAGAGACACACGTTTGACTTGTTACCTCCTCAAAAAGATACCTGGTTGTGTTTTATTTCATTCATACATGTCTGAGTAACCCTTTATAATCAGTCTGTGTACATCTCCAGACCTCAAAATGCTCTGTTCCACCTTATGATGTCAAGACATCAAGACATCCATAAGGAGGAACAGAAGACTATTCAGTTTGTTCATTGCTATTCACATGTTGTCCACTGTCCCGCTCCCCCTCTGGGAGTGTAAACTGTTTCAGATGCCTGGCCGCTGACCGCCTGGTGATGGCTGGACCCTAGATGCCCTCCTGATCATCCGTGTGATGGCTAGACCCTAGATGCCTCCTGACCGTCCGTGAGTGGCTGGAACCTAGATCCCCTCCTGATCGTCCGGTGATGGCCGAACTCTAGATCGCCTTGCCTGAATGGACTCTGGCCCTACAGACTTGAACTGGATGCGCCTTAGTCCTGGACACATCTAAAGCCTGTCCGTCCATGGGAGTGGATCTCTCCTTCACTGTGGTTCTCCTCGAGGTTTCTCCTTTTCCGACTGGGTTTTTGGAGTTTTTCCTTGCCGAGAAGGAGGGTCTAAGGACAGGGGATGTTCTGGAACAGTTATTCATTGCTTGTTTTTCTGTTGATTAATTTAGTTGTCTGTTTCTGTTTCATTGTTGATTTTCTAATTCTGTTGGTTAATCAACTCTCATGTTCAGCCCTAAGAGGCGACTGCTGTTGTGATTTTGGGCTCTACAAAAATAAATTGAATTGAATTGAATTGACGTGGTAGTTTTCAAGTTTTCAGCAGCTACCTTTTACCTTTAGTTCAGTACAGATTGGCATTTCCTAAGACTGAAATTATCCAAATGATTCTAGTGGAGATGTATGAGTTTAAAAACACAGCGGAGCACTTCCTTTATTACCATATGATGACATCACAGGGTGAAACAGAGTGTTTTCAGTTTGAGGAGAAGTGCACAGCCTAAATGTGGCAGGATTTGTGTGTTAAAAATGTGTGAATGAAACAAAACACAACTTCAGGTCTGTTTTTGTGATGAGGAAACAATGTTATAACAAAGATCAGAAAACAGCTCTTGCTTTTTCAGTCCCATTATTTCTTATGCCTTGTTATTGAGTAGAGGAGTCACAAGTCTGGCACTGTACTACTGTATCCAGCATGAGCCAAACCTCAGAGGAACAGAAGGCAAAAAAATGACATGATTGTGTTTTATGACAACCTTGGGAATAAACAGATGTGTAGAAGAGTTAACCTTCATCTGAAATGCTTTTATCAGCGTTTTGGCTAAAGTGCAGGGTCCCAGGAGGGTGTACCACAGGGAGCAGGGGACCCTTTAAGTCTTTCTGAGACCCAGTCCAGATTTCAAACCAGAGTCACAGGCAAGGACAGCGCAAATACTGCCCTTATTTTAAATGTTTTACCGAGCCATGCAAGGACAGAGAGGACAAGGCTTGATCTGTGAAGTAAGAATGTAAACGCATGCTGATGTAATGCTTCTGTCCCTGCTGCGAGTACCATGTTAAACTCTTGGGAGGGGGGTCAAGTGAGTTTAAAGGTACTTTTCTGGGGGGGGGTCCGCCACCATGGATGTTATTGTTGCTGTGCCTGGAATATAGCATTACAATTATCTATCTTGCATTTCTTCAATTTTAGATGTTTTGTATTGCTCAAAACACCCTTGAAAAGTGTCTGCCTCTCCACAGATTTGACCTGGTGGCATTAGCTGCTTGTTTATAGAGATAGGTAGGTTTATTGCTGTATTGCAAACTATTCTAGACAAAGCAATACTATATTTAAGGAGACGAGCAGATAGGAGATGCTCAGACCTCAGGAGATCAGAAAAGTTACATACTGGGGAAAAAAAATATATAATAATTATACATTTTTTTTATGCACTACTCACCCTGGTGATGGGTAAGTTACTAGAACAGGCACAGACTTTTTATATTTTTTATTTATTCACCATGTACAATATTCAGTATTCTGTCCAATAAATAAATAATAATAATTTAAAAATCAAAAAAAAGTGGCATATTGGTTACTGTGTACCTCACAAGAAGATGTTTAGAAAAAGAAAGGGGTTATTGGGTATGGACTTTCTGCGTGGAGTTTGCATGTGCCCTTCACATGTCTTGGGTTTTAACATGATTCACTCGTGTAATGGAAGATGAATTCATCTAATACACAAAGAGCAGATTTTATGGACTAATAATGCAGTGTTTGGTTCATTGTTTGGTTTGTCAGAGCGAATACAATTTCACACCCTCGATGATTACCCCTCATTATCATTTTGTTTGTTTCCTTTCCATTGTCAAGAGCATGGATAAAGAATACAACATGATTTTCATCATGTTGGTTTAGGCTGAACTACACAGCTAAAGTAGTCGCTTATTGAAACTTAATGTTTGTATTATATTTAAGTGGTGTGAACCCTGCTTGAGACCATTTAAATCCTCTCTGCCTGAGCGCAAAAAGTGAAAAACAGAACTAGCTTGTTTTAAACTGGTTGCAGTGGTCCAAAGTTATTCCTCACTTACCTTATGCATTCAGAGCATCCCAATTATTCACCACAATTAGTTTATTAGCAACGATTCAAAGCTCTCAGACGCCAGAGCGGAGTTCTGCTGTGATGCTAAAGTTACCAATGATTAGCATGATACATATTTTGACCTCATGAGTTGCTTGTACATTTTTTCTGTCCTAGGGCCAATTTAATGAGTGGACATTACACTGTATTTATTGCTAAATATGTAGATCACTATGTTACCTTTTAGTGTTTTGAAAATTGTATATTTTACAAAAACAATGTATTATAACATGGAAGAAAGGGCAATTTTGCCATGACACTCATTCTTTAAGCTTTTTAAGGACACCTGGCTTAAGACATAACTGAAGTTGAAACTGCAATAGAACAAGAGCTTTAACAAGTCCGGGCTTAAATCAAACTGAAGGGTATAAAGTGGAGGGAATAATGGGCTTCGTATAAGGATACGACGCTCGTGCCAAATCTCTTACATTAAAGCGGCGGATTGTTTTAAGAGATTTGGGACGGGAACAAAAACATAATTAAGCATTATAAATACAGCAAGCGCAATGAGAAACTCAGTTCTGTTTAATACAAAACAACTGAGCTTAAAGCTGCTCATCTTGCAGCAGTGAGGATGTATTATGTTGAGTATTGAGGAAAATGTCTTTAAAGGGACATTTCACTAACACATCGTTAACATCATTATATTTAAGATTTCACTATAAATCTTACCCTTTTTTTTTTTTTTTTTTTTTAACTTTTATTGACTTATTTAGGGTGAAGTCCAATACAAGCCCCCGTCCTAAACAGGTTGCCCATTGAAGTCAATGGGCCATGCTCAAGTTGCATATCAGGAGTTTAGCCTTTAGCGGCCAGGTATTTCTGGGGCCTGCCCATGGACCATGCGCAGTTTGAGCTGGCCCTCCCAAGAGACTTTGTGCTACAAGATCGAGCGGAGCTAGAGAATACAAAGTGTTGATTAAGACAACAGATGGATTTGAGCTGAGAAAGTTTATGATCTGAAAATAGGTAAAAATTGCCACAAAATTGGACCTTTGTGAAAGCTGTAGATCCCTGTCAGTCCCTGTCACCCCTGTCAGTCGCTGTCATATGAACACGAGTAATTTGTGATCACAAACACAAGCAGTTTGTGATCCCTCTCGCCCGGGATTTTTTCATTGTTGTACCAGTGAGTGGCCACTAGTCCAACTCAAGACAGCTCTAGCAGCAGGACCCTCCCAGATATTTTAATATATCCATGAGTCTATAATTGTTACTTCCTGGTTTGACACAAGCAGTGATATAACATAGTGACCTAGCATTAACCTGGCAAAACTTGTCTAATTTTACACAATATTTATGACTAAATAAAATAATATTATTATTAATAATAATAATAATATAATAATAATAATAATAATAATAATAATAATATATATAATAATAATAATAATAATCATCATCATCCATCATCATCATCATCATCATCATCATCATCTAATCATAATAAATGAATTAAGTTGTCAAAAAATGTTTCTTTTGTGTAAATCTCTCTCTTAGATCTTATTAAATTTGGGATGGAATGTATGACATAGTTTGAGGTTGTTTATTTTTTACTCAGCTGTATTTTTTACTCCTGTATTTTTGTTTTTCTCAACTTACAGAAAAAAACTCATTGACGTAAAACTGATAAATATTTACAAGGGGTAATACCAAGCGATCATAATTATACAAATATGAACACCTGTCATATGCAGTTTAAGAGACAGAAGAGTCCTGTAAACAGATGGTTGATGGTTCTATTCATTCTCTTGGTGCTTCATGTGTTCTTGAGCAAGACAATCGCACCAATAGCTTTTAATTCATACACTGAACTTATGCTGTTAATCTGAATATTATTTTTCTTTAAAGGTGCATTATATTTACATTTGTGCTCTGGTGGGGGCACACCACCTGCTTTTCTCTATGGAGATGTTATTGCTTTGCCCAGATGTTCCACAGTTTTGGCATTATCCATTCTTGCATTTGTTCAATTGCAATGTGTGATATTGCTCAAAAATACCTTGAAAACCAACATCTTATAAAGGTGGGGTCCACCCTCGCCATGTTTTGTCAAATTGCTGTGTACAGTGCTGTATCATGTATATTTTCTGGAGAATTGCACAGAATCTTACAGCAACAATAAGGAAGGTTCAAACCAGGGCCCAGGAGAGTTCGCTGAAATACTGAAACATGCATGGATGACATCTGAAACCTCTTCAGGCATGTTTTCGATGAAGGAACAACATAATTACATGGTAGAAAACTAAATCTATTTTGCATAATGGCCCTTCTTTCAGGCAAAGCAAAATAACAAGTTGGCGTTAAACTTTGAATGTCCTATTTTAATCGTGCCATCGCTTCCTTGACTAAGACTTTTCTGCCCTTCAAGGTGACTAATTTGGATTCTTTAATAAATAAACTTCACAAATTTAAAAATCATTATCATCAAGTTGATTCTAGGACACAGCGGCGCAATTCAACAAACAACACAACAAAAGGAAAGGTGGAGGAGACCACAAATGTTTAGAGGTGTTTTGAAGAAAACATTATTTTTCTCAGTGGTGGCATTTGAGAAGAACAAGGCATTTCTATTCAGAGATTAATTATTCGTAATGGTATGATTATGCAATTGTTATGAATGAAAAGCCCCCCCAGGTGTTAGATGTCATCCATGCATGTTTGAGTAATCTAGCAATCTCTCCGGGTCCTATTCGTATCCTCCTAGCAGGAGGTTAGCAACGCACAGTTTGTAAGTTTTTTGTCCAATGTCCCGCCTACAAGCTTACATCATCCACTTACATCATCCATGATCCCATGTAGTAATAGCCCATAAATACCAACAACACAACAAACTTATGCTGTATCTTGACAAATCTGATGTTGATGTGCAGTACTTTCAATTAGTGGGATGCACACTGAGTGTATTGTAATAGTGCACTTCTGAAGGGGAAGTGACGTAGCCAGAGAGCCAAGGAGAAGGGATTAGGTGTCAAAAACAAATTGAACTTAGAACATGTTAATACAGATATGATAATTCAAAACAATAAAGGAACATGGTTATCTAAATGTTTATGGTTGCAATTAATACCACCATATAAGTAAAATACCCCCTTTTTAATAAACCCCATATAATTAAAATACCCCCTGTTTACTACCTCATAACTTATTACCCTTCGTTTAATATCCTACTATTTCCTCTGAACATTTTTCTGATACTCCCTATTCCATTCCCAGAGCTATCTGGGCCACATCTTCATCTCCTCTGATTGCTGGTTTTGTGAACTGAAAGTA